>VZSE01015289.1:235026-256215 GCA_013398275.1 Promerops cafer
TTTTTTTTTTTTTTTTTTTTTTTTTAGAAAAAACAATTACTTTGCTGTTTTGTTTTGTTTTTTTTTGGTGTTCTGTTTTGGTTTTCTAACCAAATGTTGAATAAAATAGTATTAGGTGTTTCAGTCTTGCATGTTGTGTTATGTGGGTAACAATATTGTCTAATTATAAGACTGACTGATGTAAAGATCAGGTGAGGGTAACTGCTCTATATTGTAAAGAAGACAAATTATGCTTTACAGCCTCCATTTAATTTTTATTCCCTTGACTCTAAGGTTCTTGTCTATTTGTTGTATCCTCTCTAGGTATAAAAGACTCAGCAGTTCCAGAAAATAAAATCAGATGTGATGGTTCATTTCTCTCATAGAAGGATGAAATACCATCTTGCCAACAGAGGGAGGTTGTGGTCAGACCAGGAGGGCAGAATGTCTTTGTCCTCAGCATCATTTCCTTGGCTGATGACCACGGGGTCACTGTGTCTTTAATTAATATTCTGGGCTTGCATATATAATTTTTGATACCAGAAGTACAAATCTTCCTTTTGCCAAGTGTTTAATTTTTTGGACAGGAACATTGCCATGAAACCACCTAGGAGAAACTTACAGTTGCCAACAAGATTAATCCCTCCAGACTCCAGGAACAACAGTGTCAGAGAATGATCTGAGCAGGTCACTCTGGACTTTACAGTCAGTGGAGGACTACGTTAAGAAGTTTAGGATGGGATTCTTCATTTTCTCATCGAGAGACTAGATTTAGTGAAGTGAATCATACTGAAAGCTCTGCTAGTTTAAGTAGACCTCCTTTACCTACAGGGGTACCTGGACAGTTTGTACTTGGTGTGGACAATTGAGATAAATCCCAATATTCTGTTATTTGGTTGCTGTGCTTTGTAAGAAATAAGGGTTTTTTTACAGGTGTGCTGTTTTTCTGTGAAAATCTGTGGAATCCAGATCTTTTGTCTTCCAAAATGAAGACAATAGATGCCAAAATACGCTTTTGAAGGCACATTTGAAAATTGTTAACACTGCACTTCCCCTCTTTTTTAACATATGTGTTGATTTACAATCTTTCTTGAGTTGTAAGAATTGATTCAAGCAGTTGGAGGGGAATGTACTGAGTTAGAACAAAATTAGTCTGTCAAGTGTAGATACATAATAGACACCATGGTGCTACCTTGGCCACTCTGTCATTAAAATCCCAGAAATAGTCCCGATGAGTTTTATTCTGCTCTTGTAATCAGACTCTGCAGTGCAGTTGACTGTAGTCTTAAAATACTTGTATGGATTGAGTAAGAGGTGCAGAATTACAGGGCTGTGCTCTGATGTTCCCAAATGATTTCCCCATCTTTGGACATGTCACCTGCTGTTCAGATAATGGGGAGAAAAGTCACAATTGAGTCATATTGGTGAAATTAGGGATTTTATTGGGAGGTTTAGGTGGGCACTAAGTGCCCTGCTGAAAGGATTAGGTGGGATCTTTCCCACTTAGTGCTTGCTTTACACCCAGATGTAAATGCTAGCATGAATAACATTCTACAGTGATCATCTAGTCCAACTGCCTGAGCAATTCAGGGCTTGCTAAAGGGTTGAAACATCCTCCTCGTTGATAAATACATTGAACAGGACTGGCCCTAGGGCTGATCCCTGAGGAGCACCTGCTGGTGACTGCCCCCAGGCAGCTGGAACTTCTCTGAGCTCTGCCCTTCCACCAGTTTGTCACCCAGAGCACCGTGAACTTGCTCATCAAAAGGTGCTGGGAGGGCCAAAAGCCTTACTAAAATCCAGAAAAACTAAATCCCCTTCCTCCCCTTCATTCCCTGGGCAGTTGACCTTATCATAGATAGATACCAAATTAATTAAACTTGTGTTGACGGTGCCTGGCAGATGTGTTGTTCAAATGACTCTCAGCAGCACCCAGTATAATCCTCTCCATATTTTTTCCTGGAACTGAGGTCAGACTAACAAGTCTGTCCTGTTTTTGGCTGGGATAGAGTTAATTTTCCCTAGTAGCTGGTGCAGTGCTGTGTTTTGGATTCAGTGTGGGAATAGTGTTGATAACACACTGATGTTTTTGGTTCCTGCTAAGGAGTGGTTATTCCAAGTCAAGGACTTGCAATTTCCCAGGCTCTGGTGATGAAGACGTGACGGGGACAAGGGCCCTGAAGTGGCCGAAGGGATATTCCATACCATGGGACATCATGCCCAGTATATAAACTGGGGGATGTTATCCAGGAGGAGTCAGTAGTATTTTGGGATGTGCTGGGCATCAAGTCAGTGACTGATGACTTGTGTATCACTTGTTTTCTGTCTTCTTATTCTCTCCCTCCTCATTATATTATACACTATTACTATAATGACATTTGACTTAATTTAAATTATTAAACTGCTCTTACCCCAACCCACTGGTTTTAACTTTTCCCAGTTCTCCCCATCCCCCTGTGCTGGGAGCGAGGGGCTGTGTGGAACTCAGTTCCTTGCTGGCATTAAACCACAACACTTTTTAGTGTAAATTCTTCTAGAATTATTTTCTGCACAAGTCAGTGTCTCTTGCAGATAGTTTAATTACCATGGATTATTTTAGGTATCATATTGATGACATGGGTGAGCAGAAGGAAAGGGAATGGGGTTGTCATGACTACTGTGATTTTTTAAAAAAAATTTTTGTACTTCGATTTAAAAATATTTTTATCTCTAAATTTTTAGGGATAAGTAATGCCCTTTGCTGATTGTAAATTACTGGTCATACTTCAGACTCCAGTAATTCTAGCAGAAGCAGCTTTTCAAGACATATTTTCTGGAAATCAAAGGAGGGTGAAGAGATAGAGCATTCTCTTGGCAACTTATATAAAGGAAAACTGGGTTAGTTTAATACTCATGTAATAGTTGAGTATAACTTACTGTGGTGCTCACAAAAGGGCATGATTTGTTTCAAATCGAGTGGTTTTATATAGAGTTTTTCTAGAAATTTTTTTAAATGCTGGTAGTTTTTGCTCGAACTCGTAAATTCCTGCAAGCTTGCAGTTACTATTACTAACAGTAATTTCATTGTTTTATTTAAATCAATATAATTATTTTTCCATGAGGAGATCTTGCAGTCCTCATGCCTTAGTTGTGGTTAGGAATGAGGTTCTCTTGTGGAACTGATTTAGGCTGTTAATTATTTCATAGCAAAGGGAAAACTGATGCAATTCTAAGATATTTTCAGTCATTCAAGGGGTAAATTAATATCTTCATGACTAATTAAGTAAATATTTCTCTAATGCACAAGAGTGGGTGTCTTTTTTGTTCTGGGTGTATTCATTCTTGACCTTTGCATTACTTGGACCATAAACACGGTAGTGCAGGGACAGAATTCCAGTGCTGTGTCTTGTCAGCACTGATCAAGCAGGGATCCTTCCACAGTGAGCAGCTCAGGCCTGGCTTTTAAAAAAGAGAAGGAATTTTCTTGCATTTTTTAAAACGTGCCCATTTACAAAAAAACCCCCCAAACCCACCAAAAAATGAAATCTTGCTTAGTTTGTCCCTAAACATACATATTTATGTGATGATTACCTACACAGTTCCCTCCTGAATTTGATTGATGCCTCTGGCCTCCTTTATGTGCTTACTCAGCGACAGCAGTGTCTCTGCTCTGATTCCCAAGCTGGTTTTAGCTTGGGTTGGTGATATAACCAGATCAGTCCAAGCTGAAAATGGGTTAATTTGTCCTGTTTCTCAGCCCTTGCTGAATTGCCTGGTACATGAGTAGGCTGCTACTTGTCCCCCTGGCTTGCTCAGTCTCTTTCTTAGACAGTCTGGCAGTCAGTGTTGGAATTAAACTGCAGAAAAAATTATTTCTCAGTCATCCTTAGGTTGCTGGTATCTCTTAACTGGGTGGTTTTGTACATGCACTGGAGGCTGATAATTTCAGGTATTAATTTTCTGAAAGACTGAAAGGCTTTTTTTATGTTCTTGGTAATTAGAAACAACACTGAATTATTTTTTTGTGAAACTTAGTTAATATTATTGACTAACATAAATTCTAGGATGAGGAAACTCTAGGAATGGATTTTTATGCTGACTGTGACACGCAGCTCATTCAGCTGAGGAGCTTGTCTTAAATCCCCCACCTGAGCTACTTAAAGGAGCAGATCTAAACAGAGGCTGTGAATTTGCAGAAAATGTAAAAGGATTTTAAAGCCTCGTGTTGCAGAAGATATCTCTGTGCAGTGTCTTCCTTTACAGTTGGTTTTTAAGGTGTGAAAAGCCAGAAGCATCAGGTGTGAGAAGTAATGGGCTTGGCTCTCCCAGCACTTGATTCCCATCCTGTGTATCAATGGCTGTTCCTGACCACTCTTCCCCAGTCCAGTCTGTCTCTGCATGATGGATTTAAAAGTGCAGTTTGCCCGTGGTGGTGACAAATCCCACTTTCCTGGTCACGCTGAAAGCAGGAGAGAATTGGAAAAAATCCTGATTTTCTCCCCTGCTTGTTTTATTTCTATTTCTCTGACAGGTGTTGCTATGTAAGTCAAGGATCTTGTAGTTAAACGAGCACAGTCTTTATTTTAAAGTGAAAATAGGATTTTGGCAGAAGTTGGCAGCACTGGAAAAATGCTCCTACTTGCCCTGAGCGGATTGTTTCTTTCCAGGGGGTGTGTGTATGTGACAGAGGCTGGAAAAGAGAGGGATAAGTGTGTGTGGGCACTGGCAACAGGCCACACTCTTCAGGCCATGCTCTGTATCATCCCTCCCTTTTCCCATTGCCTTGCAGAATGTATAGGCTCAGCTATATAAAATAATACATTTATTTCAAAATTGTGTTAAATGAGCTCATCTCAGTCACTCAGCAGTTATGAAATCCTGCCAAGTGCTACACGTCTTGTAAATTTGGAGTTGTTTTTTTTTTTTTTTTAATTTGCAAAGGATGAAATACTACACAGTTACTGAGGCAGAGAGAAGGCATCTTCCTTCACCCGTAACATACTGAGGCACGAAGAGCGATGCTGAAAGCCAAGGTTTCTGATTTGACCCTCCTCCTCAGAGCTTCTGAACGTGAAGATTCCCAACTCACAGAAGCTGTCTGCTCGTGGCAGGCAAAATTATCATTACTTGCACTCACAGCTGAGGGTTTTGACGGGGTTGGTGACCAGCTCTAGCACAGCACAGCTCCTTCTCCTTTTCCTTCTCTGTCATCACCAGCTTGGAACCAGGAACGGGTGAGACTTTTGCTGCTTCCCTCCTAACGAGGTACGAATTCCAGATCAAATGTTAAGAGCTGCTTGTTTCTACGTGAAGAAATCAGATTCAACCCCTGGACTTGTTCCAGGCAGGGATATCATTACATTTGACTCTTGTGTTTCAAACTGTTAAAGCCTGCTGATCTGATACAGCTAGGGATGGAACTAAAATATATCTGCGTTTCAAAGATGGGAGGCAGAAGGAACTGGTGGGTAATTTAGTCTGACATTTAGGGTGTTGCAGGTCATTACATGTAACTGTTACTCGCTGTTTTGAGCTCAGTAGCTTATGTTTGACTGAAAAATTGAAGAATTAACAGTCATCTGCTGAAAATGCTTTTCAGAAGGGCAAGCTGGCTTATTTGGGAGTTACTCAGAAATGAGGATTTTAACATCTCTCTCAGTAATTTGTTCTGTGGGACAAACCAGTCTATGCTTGCTTGCTTGCTTCTTTTTTTTTTTTTTTTTTTTTTTTTTTTNTTTTTTTTTTTTTTTTTTTTTTTTGTGTGTCTGTGTGTGTGTGTGTTTTGCCGCATTTCTAACTTGGATATGCCTAATTCTGCGTAGTTTCATGGGAATTTTAAGCTGGCATAAACCAGCAGAATTGCTGAAAGAAGCAGTCAGCATCCCCCAGTTCCTGCCTGGATGCCGGCTGGCCGCTAGTCCTGCCCTGGTGCTCCTACAGCCGTGGGTGAACCCACTGCAGAACCAGCCACAAAAGCAGCAAAATCATATTTCTCCAGGGTCAGTACCAAGATCTAGTTCATGGCACAGCTGCATGAAGGGGAATGAGCAGTCAGGGATGAGAAATGGGTAGAGGTGGCTTCAGCAGCAGGTGGTGAAGCCATAGCATTGCTTTCAGCTGTTGGTTCTTGGCCTCTTCCTGGTGGGAATGATGTTGGTTCTTGGCCCTTTTCTGATGGGAATAGTGGTGGTTTGTGTTGCTTTGCAGCCAGCAGTGTCTGTGGGTTCATCCTCATGGTGCTAAACACCAGAACTTCACAACCAGGTGTGCGTCAGAATGCTGGAATGAAAAAGAATACAGTTATTTGATGTAGCAGAAGCGGTTCAAGTGTTATCTAGGTATTAACATTTATTTTGTTGTTGAGTTCTTAGTATCTGTGTTGTAGTAATTGGTAGCTATACACAAGGGAAAAGGGCTTTGGATTTACTGGAGGGCTTATGAGAGGCAAATTAGTCTGAGTGTTAGCAGGTTAAATGTGGAAATTCTCAGTACGTGATGACTGTTTTTAGTAAAGATTTTTTCAAAAAATAAACTCTGCTTTAAAGACACAAATTGATATTTGTCTAAAGACCAGGTGTTGAACAGTATTTAGTGCTAAACCAGGTGACCTTCACACTAAATAATTTTGTTCTCTCAAGTGAATGATTATTTCTCTTAGGGAGAGCATTTGGTAAGAAATCTCTCTGCTAGCTCTCATGCTTTTAGTACTTTATCATGCTTTGTAATAAGAGGAGAGCATCTTCAGCCTGTAAAAATCTGAGATGTGCATCATACTAACATTGTATTTCGTTGATTGTGCTTCCTTCGTAGTGTGAGGAAGGGTGAGGTTTTCTGAGATAGAGGAAGAACTGAAGCTGTAGAGAGCAAGATCCGAGGACAAGTCAACCCCAGCAACAGGGGATTGTGCAGTCTGGGCAAGGGGAATGTCTCTCACCACAAAACACTGTGGAGTTTGTTGCTGTGGAGCTATGAACTAGAAATTCAGAATATACCCATCTCCTGGAGCATCACATACTGATGTTCTCCATAGATGGAAACAGATTTTTTCCAGATACTGCTGAAAGTGTTGACTGATCGTTTTTCTAGTACTGTCAAAATAATTTTTGTTGTTTTCGTTTCAGTTTACCAGTAACTCTTACTGTAGTGAGAGTCGTTACATAAAATTGGCCTGTACTTTCTTGCCAAAAGACTCCAGTATTGTTTAAGCAACAGTGCTGAATGGTTGAAGCACAAAGTCACTATTCAGCACTCTGATTCCATGTCTCTTCTGGTAGCACAGAGCAAAACGTTCTTGTATTTAAGACTGAAAAGTATTCCATTTTCTTTTGAGATGGATTTGGTTTTGGATAATCTGATTGTGAATTATTTCAGCAAGAGTTCACCTTCATAAGTTTTAGCTGGTATAGATCTCATTTTAACCATGCTGTACAGGCTTGTTTTGCAGAGGAATCTTCCCCTTCCATTTTTATTTAGGATCTCCTGACAGCCCAGGTCATCAGAGCTGTTTCCACTAATGCCTTAGGTTTTAGCTTTTATATTGTTCAGATTCTGTGCTGCTTTAGTGTGTAGTTCTGAGCTTCATATTAAGGGATGGTAAGCTCTCTTAACAGAGTAGCTAGACTAAACAATTCATTTTCTAGCTGGGGACCAAGGACAAGTGATCCAAATTTCAGGCCCAAGAGCACAAACAACGTGGACTGAAGAGAGAAAAACAAGAAGGATGGGACTTCGTAACCTAAAGCTGTAATTGGACAATTAACTCCAATGTGCTAATGGACGAGAACTTTTTAAGTGAGAGACCTCGTGACCCATTGTCCATTCTGTGACCATTTTGGTCCGTCCTGGGTGCAGCCCTGGCTGGGCTCTTGTGCTGCCCAAGGTGTATCCATTGAGGCCTTTTAATAAATCCCTGCTTTATTCTTTAACTCTGTCTAGCCTCTGCTCTAGGTCAGCCTTGATAAGATGTCACCAGCACTTATGTGGAAACCCTTTCCTTTGACATCTGACCAAGGGTACATTCAACTCAAAAACATCTTTTAAAGTGACCATCTGATTTTGGGCTGCCTTAATTGAAGCTTCTCAAAGTTGCCTGGCCACACTTGTCCCAAGGACGTTTTGCTGCTGTACCCTGGCAGTGTTGGGTTCATGGTTGGACTTGCAGGTCTTTTTCCAACCTAAATAATCCTGTGATTCCTTTCTTCAGGTGTCTTTGTTGCTATTGACTGAGCCTCCAACCTTTGATGCCTTTCTTGCCTGTTGTACTTCCCTCTGTACTTCATTTCTGGTTGGCATCTGATTCTGAGTAGTCCTGTCCAAGGCAGTACCTTGTGTCCTGATTATTATTTTTACCTCTATTTTGTAAAATCTTCTTGTTGAATCTGTGGAAAAGCTTGCTTGGCTGAAATTTTTCTGGCAACTTGCGGTTTTTATAGGGGAAATTACCATATTTCTCATTTAAAATTCTTACTTTAGGCTTTTATTGAAGACAGCAAAGGGTGCCTTTTCTGGTTTGTTTTTTTTTGTTGTTGTTGTTGTTTTTGTTTCTTTTTTAAGAATATTTATTTCAGTATTCATTGTGCAGATGTGTGTAAACCTGGTAAAGCTGTAAAGTAGCCAAGCTGTGCTGATCTTCAATGGGGGTGGAATAGTTTAAAGAAGGCTTTGTGGTCTGCTTTAGTTGTTTATATTTGAAAATAATGTAAGAGAAAGGTGCCTTTTTATTTACCAAGCATTTGCAAGTAAACCTTAAAAACCCATCACAGCAAATAGTAAATAATTTTCTTCACAACACTGGGCTTTTCCTTTTTTTTGTGAAGAGATGGGATTCTTGCCAGCCATCAAAGTTTTCAGAAGATTGCTCCTATTTTCTGCTTATTATGTGTCAAAGAGTAAAACATAAAAAATTGTTGACAAGCTTTTTTTTAAAAAAAAAAAAAGATATCCAGGATTGACACCTTCTGCTAAAATACCATTTAACTTCTTTTCAGGTGGAAAATAATGACTATTAGAAGAGAAGATCAGTAAACAATGCTGAAATAGAAGTTGTTTGGTTTTTTGTTGTTTTTTTTTTTTTTTTTTTAAAGAAAGAATCCTAAATGATTAATTGTTTTGGGAACCTTAATGCAGTGGCTTTGGAGTTTTCCAAAGAGGGCAGTGGGACTCACTCTCAATGCAGTTCAGTCTGCTATTGTATGTATGACTTACTACCTGTATACATACATACATGTATATAGTATTGAAACATTGAATAAAAATGAAGTTTTGTACTTGGTTCAAGCTGTCTGGGTGCCTTCTGGAGGTATAGTTATCAAGGGAACATCAGTTTTCTAGTTGGCTAAAAAAGGTGGTTGTGCTTGTGAATCACTTATATGCATAAATTCTGAAGAATTTTTAAAAAACTACACCTAGAGAAACCATAAACTTAAACTAATGGTCATCTTATCTATTCATTGAGCTGTGGTTGAAACTAAGAACAGGGCAAAGAACTTCACACTAAGAAGTGGCTAAAATGTACCTGACATGAACCAAACAGGAAATTCTGCAGAGAAAAAGGGGAAATAAGAACTTGGATCTTGTTAACTAAAGTTTTGGCAAGCTGACCTTTTGGGCCTGTCTGAAAACTCCAGTGTGGGATGCATCACAACGGGTGTTTGAATTTCTCATGTCTCTTCTGACCGTGGTGGGGGTAAAGGTTCCTTATTGTGCTGTGTTTGCCATCAGGTGCAAGTGTCTGGTAGGAGGGAGGTGGAGCATTCCCTGAGGGTATCTGAGGGTATTTCTGGGAAGCAGCTTTTTGGAGGATGGGATAGAGACTGGTCAGAAAGGAGCCTTTGACAGGAATGGAGACTGAGGAGGGGAAAACCAGCAGTCTCTGGAAATGTTCAAACAGGGAAAGAAAGACTTCTTTCAGGGATGCATAAGGATTTGTGAAATTAGGTTGTTAATGGATTGAGAACAAGGCTGAAAAAAAAAGAAACCACAATGGACCAGGGGTGTTACTTAAAAGTCTTCTATTCATCTTGCTTTTAGTTTTACTTTTCACGAGTCCCATGTTTTATGTATTTTACTAATAACGGGGAGCTCTGGAGTTTACAGTGCTTTTAGTGTTTAAGGATGGTTGTTCTGAAGGAGGGAGCAGAGCTCCTCCATCACTCAGTGCCTCAGGGTCCCAGAGCAGAGGTGGTGGAGGCAAAATGTGATCCTTGAGGCAGCCCTAGGCCAGGAGGCTGGAAATGAACAAAAACCTGTGTCCTCTGAAGGCTGAGACAGAAGGTTTTATTTGTAGTTTGAAGAGTCAGTAGCACTCTGCCACACAGGTCTGGAAAAGAATTGCAGAGTGTGACATCCCTTTCTTGCAAGGGCTGGTCAGAAACTCAGCTGGTGGAGCTCCATGTTGACCCAGGTGTGAGATGGATGAATGTTACAGAAAACAGAAGAAATCCAAGTCTGAGTTCATCCCATGGCTCCCATGCATGACCTTTATATGAAGAAGAGAGGAGGTCTAAGAGCCCAAGAATCCAGTCAGACCACCAGACAGGCAGAGATTACACTGGGATTAAGAAGCTTGAGCAGGAGGAACCTGGCAGAGATAAACCACTGCACAGGTGGGGCCACTCACAGAAGCAGAATGTCTGAAGAGTATGTGTTAAAATGAGCATATTTAACATAAATACATAGAGGTTTCCAAGATATGTATTTAAAAAGGGAAAAAAGCTAATGAGAGTTCTCTTAGTCTTTAAAGTTACTTACTTAGTCTGAGATGATGAGGATGGGGAAGAGATGCAGTGGTTTCATCACCTATAGATGAAGACTTCAGAAATCAGCTTGTTGAGGCATTCCTTTAGAAAGGTGTAGGATTTAAATCAAGTTTGGAGAAGACTTGCAGCACAACTTCTGACTTAATCTCGGGGTGATACTGCTCTGAGAATGAATAAGGCAAATGAAAATGACAGGCATTGGTGCCTGTTGAGAACTGGTTGCCCTGGTTTTCAGAACATCTCAGCGGGTTGAAAGGACTAACACTGGGAAATCGGTCAAGCACCAGATTTGGTCTGAGTGAACACTGTAGATAAAGTTCACCTGTCTGCCCTGTGAGAAAAAACAAAATGGGATCATGAGTGCAGGGTGAGGATGTGCTTGAGAGTAGCATTAAGATGTCTGAGGCAGGGATGAAAAATCCACCTTTCCTCAGAGGAAAGAACCATCTGTGAAAAAAAGGTCATTTTGAAGCTTTGGAGACTTGGTTTGTCAGAGACACTTGAGGGAACTGGAGCAGAGGAGAGGTTTTGTCCTGCATTAGCAGGACATGCAGGAGGTTATAGCTGTAACTAGGAAGAGGAGAACAGAGAAAATGGTCTGGATTTTCCACAGTGTTTTAGAATGCCACTTCTGCAGGGAAGAATGCCCAGAAGGTGCTTAACAAACCAAACCTGTGGGCTGAAAAGGAGGCGTATTTCCCCTCCCAAAGTATGGAGGTGGAAGGCTGGATGGCAAGTGTGCCCTGGGCCGGTGGGACGAGGGAATTGGTGAGATTAGTGTTCATCCTAAATTGAATCCAGAGGGGATTAAACAGGTCTCACTTCTGGAACTGCTGGGAATGAGGGAAAGAAAATGCCTCGTTTTGTCATGTCATTTTTCAGAAACCTTGTTCATAAATGGGAAAATTAGGTGACTGAAAGGGATGTGAAGAGGGAAGCAAGAGAAGAACAACTGTGGAACCCACCAGGATTTGCTTTGTCCTTGGTGGGATCGATTCAGTGACAGAGAGAAAGAAAGTGGTTTCAGATTCTAATTTTTAATCAAGCAAGTGATTGAAGAAGGCAAGAAAAAGAGAAGGACCTGCCCTGGAACAGTAGAGTGAGCGCTGAAGAGATAATTCAGAAACGGTTTCATTTCTCTTACTTCACTGTAATTATTTTCTGTGCAATTAGTGTATATTTAATCTAGTTGGGTCTAGTAAAACTCAGCTCTGGAGTTAACAAACATGCTCTTGTGTCTTTCGGGTGTCTCATCACGGAAGGGTGGAAGCAAATCCACCTCTTGAGGTGCTGCCAGACAATTTGTGATACCACAAATCAAAGCACTTAACATATTCGTGAGATCTCGAAGTCACTGATTTGGACATACTAATCACATCAGCAAAGAGAGGGAGGCCTCTGAGTGCAGGAGTGACTGCTTCCGTCATGGATAATTTTAATGAAAATGGGGTTTTTTAAGGCTTATGTTAACCTATTTTTTTGTTTAAAAAATGAAAATGGGGAAACAAAAAAATATTTTTGAAAAATTGTAATTTATAGTTTTGACCAGTAACAGAAGGCGTACTAAGGTTTTGCTTTGGTTTGGTTTTTGGTGGTTTTATTTATATATTTATGTGCAAATTAACAGCTTTTGAAATGTTGAGAAATCAGAGGGGGAAAAGGAAAATCTTTAGTACTTTCAGACCCGCAACACGAATGCAGAATTGGATGCTTTGCTGGGCTTCAAGCTGTGTTTTAAGTAAAGAGAATTTTCTTAGTTTTTCAGGCTGAGTGAAGTTGGGAGCAGTTTGCTGTATGATACAGAATACAGTGAATCAGCATTCGCGATGGCAGCTATTTATAGTTACTCTATTTTTATTCAAAGCAAAACAATAGCACTGAATTTCAGGCAGTTGGACCAGACACTCAGGAAGGTCTCTGTGGAAGCTGAGGGGAAAAAAAAATCTCATCTTGCTGAATCTTGAGGGCTGAGCTCGTGAGCTCCGCCGGCATCTCCATTTCAGTGCCGTCCTCCGAAGGTGAAAGCCGGGGCTGTGCTGGGGAGCTGCAGGAGCAGATGCCTCTAAAATGTGATTTTTATCCACTGTTCAGGGCCTGTCAGCATTCCTTGAATTTTATGGATGAAGAACTGAGCAATGCAATTAATGCCTGTTAATTTTAACCGTCTCTTCCAGGTTTTCTGTGACTGTTCCATGTCCTCCTGCTGCTGCTGCAGCAGCCAACGTGGATCCGAATGCCGTGGCTACAAAGGCTTGTTACTGTCTCATGCTGGGTCCCTCAAATCCAAGAGCTACTTGGCAGTTTCCAAGGCAACCACCTGTGGAATAATTAAAAAGGATGAAGTGTTAGCGTGCCAGATATAAGGAATTCTTGCCTGGAGAGAGCGTTTCACTTTCTTCCGTCTTGAAGAATCAAATGTGCTTCTACCAGCAAAGTTAAGGTAGTACAATTAAAAAGCAATGGTTTATTTTCCGGAAGTTTGAGGTGGAGCAACAAGCCTGATATGACTATATGCTGTACAGAAATGACCATGGTTCCTTCTGGGTTAATATTTTGGGTAGATTTAAACGGAAAATGCACGAGAAAAGTGGTGATGGAAAGGCAGTGTGGGTGATCAGTATTTTGTATTAGTGAAACAGTTGCATGGACTGTTTTGCACTTCATGCCGTCTTCCCTCGGATGATTTTAAGCTGGGAAGGACTAAAACGGAGCATACATTAGTTGGAGCATAAATATAGGAAGTGCAGCCTTCATGCCAAGTACACTGAGATTTCTTTGGCATTCAGTGAAGTGATAGATATAAAAGGAATCTAGGAGTGGGCTCGCTGCAAAATGACAGTCGGAATCAAGGGTTGATCTTTATCCCAGAGCTTAAAGGGTGGGCAGGGACTAAGTCCATGCTGAACCAAACTGATAATCAGGTTTAGCTGCTTTGGTGAGGCAGCAGCTAAAATAATTTTGAAGTCACCTATTCCCAGATTCAGGGCTGAAATTGCATAGTGGGGAAAAACAAGTGTTAAGCTAAAGAAGCTGTTAGAATAACAAAAAAAGGCAAATTTGGTTCTGAAAGTTTGAAATGTTGCTTCAGAAGTTGATAGCAAAGGTGTTAGACTTCACATAACTGGGAAGGTTCTTCTCCAAGTATTATATGTTACTGGATGTATTTGCTCATTATATCTTCCTTCTCTGCCAGTCATTCAAATATAGTTGAATAGAAAAATATTACTCATTTCTGACAATGGAGTTAAATGGAGAAAAACCACATTGCCATTCTTCCCATAGTCCAAATAACTGCTCAGTTAAGTCTGGTTACCTTGCCTGATGCTCTTGTACAGTTAATTTTAGGCGTGTTGCTTTTGTGTAATTTATTTTAAGGGAAAAAAAAAAAGAGAAAGTCCTAAATTTTGAAGTAGAAATATTTGGGATGCCATCTGAGCTTTACAGAATAAATTTTTCCTGCCAAAATGTTTGTGGGATTCTGTTGGGATGTGGATGGGGTTTCACATTCCATCCCTTTCCACAGCACAAGAAGATCATTGTTTTATAGATATGGTGCGTCCAAGAAGAAAAAGGAATTGTGTGGTGGCAGCTCTGTGATCTGAGGGAATACAAATAGAATCTATCCAGTAACGATTGTCACCTTCTACAGATGTTACCTAATTTCAACAGCAAATATTTGCAAGTACCAACTGAGTACAGCTGCAGTTTTCCATCCTGATACTTGATTTCCTGTCCATTGGTTGGTTGTCCCCACATCCTAAATGCCAGAATGGTTTTCTTTCTGAAGTAGTTCTTCAGCCTGTTAATTCCTTTCAGTATGGAGCTGAGGAAAGTGAGTTTTTCAGGCAGATGCTTTTTTCACATGTGGAAAGAGTATGTTGGCATAGTGTCTGTGCACAAAGCACAGCGAGGAGGATACAGAATTGAGACACTCTGCAGGTAGAGCAGAGGTAGTTGGTGTGTGTGGATCTAGATCCTTGATCTTTCCAAGCAGCATTAATAACTCTCAAAGATGGAATTGAGTACTTGTGAAAGAGCACATGAGTGTGTTTTTGGAAGCCTAATGTAGCAGCAATCAGGCACAGTAATGCAGGATTCCCAGGAGTGTACACAGAGGAGTTTCAGCTTGGATGCTCCTACAAAACATCCCAAACACATACAATTATCTCCATTTTTCTGTTTTACCTCAAATTGGTAAATTTGGTGTGGGTGAGGTTTTTCTCATGAAGCTTAAATGTCCAGGTGCTGCTGAAGCCAGAGCTGAACAGCAGGTAGGATGAGCAGCTTCCTGAAAGTTCCTCTTCCTTGACCCCCTTGAAGGGGATGACTTGTCTCTAAAAAGGTGCAGAAAGGAATCCATCTTTTCCATGAGTAGTTCAGGCTGGACAGATTTAGCCCAGGTGGCAAACCTTCCAGGAACTTCCAAGTGTACAGTTAGATATATTTGTATATAAAATTAATTCATCTGTGCTGGTTTCTCCATATTCCATTCGTATTCCAGAGCTTCCAGAGCTAAGTGGAGTTGCACTTGATTACTGGTACAACTCCCTTACTCATCCTAACTCGGACATTTGGCCCTGCCAGTTTTCCCAGCCTCCATCTTCAAGCCTGTGGTTCAGTGTCAAGGGTAGTGAAGAGCCCCACAGAGTTTGTTAACATAGTTGGTAAGAGAAATAAAAACATCCATGCTAAATTTAGGCAGCTGTGCTGTGTGAAAGAAAATACAGTGACCAGGCAAAATTGATGTCTGATGTTTTTTATATAGGTTGTGTTCTAATAATCTTTATCCCTGGGAAGTTTTACAAGACTGAAGGGAGTAGATTGTTAGAGGTAGTGATTTGTTCAATAATTTTAATCTCTTAAAGTGATTCAGTACCTGTTGACATAGAAGTTGTTTCTGTAGCCTTGGCTATTACGAATTATTGCTATATGCATCCAGAGAAGTAAAATTTTCTTTTGGATTCTCCTCATGTGGCAGATTTGTTTTGCTTCATGTTGGAGTAACTTGGTGTCTTTTTGAGAGGAAAAATATGGGAAATAGTGATACGGTAATTCTTTCAAAGATTACTTTGATAGAGTGGTTAATATTTTCCTATTTTTATACCATCAGATCAACTGTATCAAGAGTCAATTACAGTGTGGTAGTCTGAAGGTGTCATTAAAATACCCATTAATTTTGTTAAATGAATTAGGACTATTTCCTGGAATAGGCAGGACTTTTCATCTTGTTGCTTGGAAATCCGGGTAATTTTTCAGGTTGGGATTTTTCAAAGGGAGTTTTTTTCCCTTCTAGCAAGAGTGGAAATGTAGGGGAAATTCAGGGAAAGAACAATAAGCTCAAGTCACCTTTGTGGAAAAGGGAACTCAAATAATGAATGGACCCTTTTGCCTAGGCTTGATTTTCCTTTGAGAAGGAGGGAACTGTTCTGCTGCACTTTGGTGGATAGATGTTTTATGGGGAGCAAAGCTGCATTGCAATTTGAATGCAAACAGAATTATCTACAAGGTGACAGACTGTATGCTTAGGCACCAGATCCCTCTCACCCCTCCAGCTGCTCCTGCTGGGCATTTTGGATATGCTTTTCCAGCATAGTTCAGATGGTTTTCCCTGATAGACAACACAGAAAGTCCAGAATAGAATAAAAAGGTCTGACAACTTGCAGAGAGGCAGTGAAAACAAGAGGAGAAAAGCAGCTCTTGTCATTTAGTGACCTAGAGCAGTGATTTGTCTCCAGCAGTGGCCACAGGTGGATTACTGAGGAGCACATCAAGAGAACAGGAATAGGATCCTCCTTCTGCACACCCTTCATTGTCCAGACATCTGAAGTACATGTGAATTGACTGAGCTGGCAGTTTGGTGGTTTTTTTGCAGTGTTTACTGGACAGGTCTTTTGGAATTCGTTAGTGAGAAGTACTGCGAAGTGTAAAGCTCTGTGGTTCCCCAGCTTAACAAACTCACCAGCCTGTTCAGTGAGGAACCATACTCTTTTGTTAACTTTTGAGCCTGAACTCCATTTAAAATCCACTTCTTGCACTGGAAAAGACTGAAGTAGTTCATACATAACTATTTGCATTACAACCATAATTTTCTAGAACTCAGCCTGCTGCAAGTGTTGAGTCAGTTCAAAGCCTGCTGACCTGTATACATGAAATAGGGCCACTTGCCCCACCTCCAGTCATCCTACTTCACACTTAATTTCATTGAGACTCCTCATTAATTTCTCTCCTTATTTCATTTATATATTTTAATGTCCAGTGAGCAATCTGCATGCATTTCTTTTTTTTTTTTTTACTTATTTACTGCCTTTGCTACTGTGAATAACTTCACTATCATCAGCAGATGTTGTCATCTCACTGTTGAACCCTTTTCATGTCATTTATGAATTCATTGAACAGTGCTGGGAACAGATCCCAGCTCAGATCTCTGTGGAAAGAAGAGCTGAAATGGCACCAAGTCCTGCCAAAAGCAGAGTGGGTTTGCCCATGTCTGCACGTGGCACAGCTGAATTTGTGGTAAAATCACTGTGCTGTTTTGGTAGACTTGTAAATGTGGTGTCACTGTAAAATATTTTGTAGGAATGGGTAATAATATGTAAGATACAATGTCATTCTTCATCACAGAATAGTTAAGGTTGGAAAGGACCTCTAAGATCACCAAGTTCTGCCCTCAAGCACCACCATATTCACCACTAAACTATATCCTCAAATGCCATATCCATGCATTTTTTGACTCCACCACTTCCCTGGGCAGCGTGTTTCAGTGCTGCCTATTTGTAATTTCACTTTTGAAAGATAGGGTGGGCAAGGGATTCACCTTTTTGGATGACTGAGGATGATGTTTAATGTTTAAAAGGTCCACGCCTGCTTTGTTCACAGCATTTTTCATCTTCTTAGTTTTTAGTCTCAAAACCAACTTGGTTGGAACCTGCTGGTTTGTCACTCTCTGCATTGCCAGTAAATGGAAAATTATGTTGAATAAGGAAAATTAAGCAACAGAATCCATCTCCACAATCACAGATTCACACTTGTTTTAGATAACTAGGTGTACGAAATTGCCTGAGCAGTAGAACTGCTATTTGCTCTTGTTTTCCAGCATTAACATAGCAAACATCTAATGTAAATCGGGGCCAGATTTAAAGGATCTGTAGCATGAAATAACTTTTCCAATGGTGCCCTGCTGCTGCAGCTTAGGGAGGTAGAGATTTGAGCACATTTGAGCATGTGCTGCACATGAGGGCAATGTCCCAATGTCCCACTACTGCTTCCTCTTACCACCTCTGTTCCTTCCTGAAATTCTGTTTGCTTTTTCACTGCTCCTGTTATCAACCATTCTGGAAACTGTATTTCCACAAAGCTATCTGCAGTGACTTCAAGGTCTCTTCTAATCAGGAAAAAAACTAATTTAGAACCCCTCATTTTCAGTGTGTAGTTGGCTGCTTTTTTTCTATATACAGGGCCTTAGAATTAATCTACTTGAATTTTGTCTTCTGTTTTCTGTCCCAGTCATGCTGTATAATAACTAGCTGGAAGAGAAGACTGAGGATAACTGCTTTGATGCATTTACTGGTTTATCTGTAATAGACCTGTGACCTCACAGTGTGTCCTTTTCAGCATAATTTATTATTCAGTTAAATGAGAGAGGTCTAGCTCCAGACCTGTACAGGAGTCTGATTTTATGTATGTGTATAAGGGTTTATATTCTCTGCATTTAAATTAAGTTTTGATTAATAGGACCCTTCCTCCTTTCTGCTCTACAGTTGAGTTTTCTTCAAGATCTTGTGTAGAAGTTGGTAATTTTTAGGGACTCCCAATATCCACGGAGCCCTTTCAGAGCCCTCCTGTCTGTGACCTGCAGATTGCAGTCCATCAGTCGGTATTTTTAATAATTTGGTTTCCTTAGAAATCTGGCTGTGTCCACATGCTCCTGGCTGTGTAATTCCTGGTAGGCTTTGGCAGTGAGCAGTGCTCAACTTCCCGGAGAGGATCCTCTTTCCTGCTCCTCTCTGCAGGCAGGCGCCAGAGCTGGAAGTTCCCTGAACTGTTACACACTGAACAGTTAGTTCGTTTGGGTTTTCATGTGGCAGAGAAGCATTTCTGATGTTTTTTCCCAATCCCCACAACTTTGTCCTGTTGAGCCTTTCATCTTTTGTCACCTACTGGCCCAGCAGGCTTTCTCATAAGCTTCACCTTTCTGGTGCATTTGATAAAATTTCCTCTTAACACATCAGTTCTCAGTATTTTTATTTTTTTTTTCAGCTTAAAATTTTGCATTTAGTTTGTTATAGTCTTTATTTTTTCCTGGAATCACAATATGACTTCTCTTTTTGAAGGACAAGCTTTTGAATGCTTTCTTAATATTGTTCTTTATTTTGTTTTAAGTTGCACTTACTCTGTTCTTCCATATGCAATATGGGCCCTTTAGCAAGCTGTCACCCCCTGAATACCTTGAACTTTCTTTGCCTGTTCATTTTAGTTTTCTTTTTCAGAAGAAAATTTCAAAGCAGTTTTCTTGTTTCTTCATCACAGAACGCTTGAGCATTCTGCATTCTGCATTGAGCTTATTGAGGAGCTGACTAAGGTCATCTGGTCCAACCTTCACACTCAAGCGGGGGATTTTTTTTTTTAGTTGCACAGCTAAAAATAGAAAAAACTACTGTTTCAAGTACTGAACTTGAGTGCTTTGTAATCAGTAACACAGCCACTCTTCAGCAATGAAGATGCTGTACACAGGTCAGGACTGGGTCAAGTTTTGCCTCTGCTGTGGGTTTTAGGAGTTGTTTGAAGGAGTGCTAATTAATGGTCTCTAAAAATGCAGTGTGTACGTTACAGTGACTACAATGAGAATTTTTCCATCTCCAAAATCCTGCAGTTTGGCCACTTTAATTTCAAGAGATGATGTTTGATGCTGATAACTGTCAGGTACCTTCAAGGGGCTGGGGAGTTTCAGAACCACAGAATGGTTTGAGTTGGAAGAGGCATTAAAAACCATCCAGTTCCACCCCCTGACATAGGCAGGGACACTTCCCTCTATCCCAGGTTGCTCCAGTCCCTGTTCAACCTGGCTTTGGACACTTCCAGGTGTTGTCTGGAACTGGGAAGTCTCTCTGTGCTGCTGAACTTGGTTTTGTGTCTTTTCTTTCTTAATGTGCTTTGGTTGGAAGGAAAAAGTATTGAGTTTCATGGACTTCCATACACTTTGAGATACTCTTGTCAGACAAAATGACACGAGAAAGTTTTCACCAGAGAATTTCTGGTTGTTGTGGCTCTCATCCTGCTGGAATGACTGGAGGATGCTGTCCCAGACAGTGAAGTGGAATGAGCAGTTTGGTTCGTCCTTCTGTCATCATCTCCGTGTGGTCAGAGGAGCTGCTGTCTGCATTCCTTGAGCTGTAGTGAGGGATTTAGACACCCAAAATCCTCATAGACCCAGTGCACGTATTTGAAATGGAGTGAAATAAATGCCACCCTGGTATCTCAGTGTTTTGAGCTGGCCAATGTTTCCACTTTTAGAGAGTTTTTCCAGTCATGATGGTTAAGAGAGAGCAATTTGATGCTTGATTAAAAGCAAGGAGAAGGCTTGCAAAGTCTCTTTGGGTGAAAAGAAGTTACAGTTCTGTGGGTGACCTAAAAGGATAAAATGAGAGTAGAATTTTAAATAGCATATAAAGATGTTCTAAAATAATGTTGATTGCAAGAAACAGCTTGGTTTGACTTGGTTGCCTTATAGTTTCACTTGTTTTTCTTCTTTCTTACATAAATGAGTGAAAAGTCTGCAACTTGGAGATGTACTCAGAGACTGCATTTCTAGCAGTAGATACTCCATTTCAGAGACTACAAAAGCATGTGGTCACAGGACAAGCAGGAATGGCTTCAAACTGAAAGAGAACAGTTTTAGATACAATATTGGGAATAAATTCTTTACTGTGAGGGTGGTGAGGCCCTGGCACAGGTTACACAGAGAAGCTGTGGCTGCCTGTAGTGGTTTCAGTTCAAAACTGGGCAGAAACACCAATTCGTGTAGTGGTTTAGGTTCGCTAATCACAGGTGCACTCACTAGGGTGTACTTACTCATTTTTTGCTGTGAGATGGGGTTAGGAGAAAAGGCAAAACAGGCTTAAAAGGGTATAAAGAGAGGTTTATTGACAGTAACTAAAGGAAGAAAAAAAAAACAGAGAAAACAAACAAAACCCCTTCAGGCTTTTCCCCTCCTCACAACCTTTTCTTTCCCACTGTCAAGGTAAAGAAACAAAACTGTATTTTCAGTCAGTTTACCACCCTTTAAAGTAGTCTTTCACTAGTTTGCTTGGGGAGAGAAGTCCCTCTTCCAAATTGCCATGGAGACTTTCCACAAGAAAAAAAAAGTTTTCTTGTGATTTTCAACTCTCAAGAATAGCAGCCGCCCGGGGAAACCTGCAATCGTAGAAGTCCCTCCCATTTTCACACAGCTTTCCCACAGCTGTGTGTATGGGCCATG
>VZSE01015289.1:256636-369452 GCA_013398275.1 Promerops cafer
CCGGCCCTGCGGCAGGGCCGCCCGGCCCGACCCCCCACCCTGTAACCTCTTTCCCGGCCAGAAATCAAGAGAGCCTTTCCCGGGATTTTTTCGTTTTTAACATGGGTGTTCGCAGAAGCGCATAGACCTTCTCACTGGTGTAACAAAGTGTCAATTCTCAAAGCTAATTACTGATTGGTTGGTTTTGTCAGACCTAGAAGAAGTTGCTAAGAGCTTCTCCTGCACTACTTCCAAAAATGCCCCCCTGGGCAAAAACCACCACACTGCCCCATCCCTGGAAGTGTCCAACCTGGGATAGTGGAAGGTGTCCCTGCCCATGGCAGGGAATGGGAATGGATGGGCTTTAAGGTCTCTTCTTACCAAAACCATTCTATGATTCTGTGAAATGAGAAAAAACCCCAGCATACTCAACAGAAGAAACTGGGTGAGACGAATCTGTCTTTAAAGGTCAGATTGAATTTGTGTGTTACCACTTCCTGTTCATTCCATATGGTCAGTGGCAGCATCAGTTGAGCTGTTTCTTGAGTTTTTAAGATGAGTTTGTGTCTGGACTTATTAACACACTACCAAGAAAAGGAAAACCCAAACCCAACCCTGAAGCAGATCTTTTAACTTACTAGTTGTTAGTGGTTGTTCATCCAAGTAAAGGACTGATCTGACTCGCTGGAAATTTTGTGGTGCTTTACCCTCGATATTCCGAGATTGCGATGCTCAGGTTTGTGTGGGTGAGTGGGCAGTCCTGCCTCAGTGTGCAAATACAGACTCTACAGCAGCCTCTGGGCTGAGGTTGATGAACTTTTTCTGTTCTCTTTTGTTCTGTCTGTAGCTTCCTCAGTTTTGGGCTCTGCAAGAATGCAGACTGGTCTAAAAACTATGTAGATTACATAATGCAGGGCTGGGGTTTCTTCCAGCTGAGTGCTAGCTGATCTCAGTTTCTAGCAGGTTTGAAAAGCTCTTCTGCCCACCAAACCTTAGAGCAGGTGTTTGCTTCAGCAGTGGCATTTGCTGATCTTGTTGTTAAGTTAATGTGGGGAAACATAATATTTTCTGGAGGTCTGAAGGATGCTGAGAGCTCGGTGTTTATTTGTTCCCATCACATAAGCGTGGATTGAATGCAAATGTTCAGGGATGGTGTCAGGACAGAGAGGATGAGGAGTGTTTTCAGTTAATGTCTGCCAAGAATTAAGGAAAATTAACACAAAATTCTTGTGGTTTGGGAGAATACTCAATGGAGGAGTTGTCTGCTCCACAGATGGGGCTGTACAGAGTACTTGGGATAACTGGTTTGAAGCAAGGTTTGTGTACAATTTGCAGGGGGATGTTTCACTTCTTTAGATATGGTAATTTGTAGTTAGTTGTTGAGCACTTCTCAAGGGGAAGACCCCACAGTCCTTGCTCAGGCAGAAATCTTACTGAAATCACTGGTAAGATTTTGTTGGTATCAAGGCCTGAAAAAGCCTCTGCAGTGCCTTAAGAGTGAGGCAGGACTCCTCAGCAATCAGTGAATGATCAGCTTGGTGTTTACTCAGAGAGTTTGTTTCCTTCAAGTTGTCTATTTTCACCTTCTGTAAGGTCCTAAGGTTATGTCAGGAATGATGTTTCTGGTGTTGTCTATTTTAGACACTTGATGTGGGATTTCAGACTCTGCTGAGGTGTTGGCAGTGGTACATGTGGCTGGTTTATGGTAACTCCTGCTCAGATTTGTAATGCAAATACCATCTCTGCCGCAGGTTTTCAGAGCTCTGGTTCCCCTGCAACTGAGGGTTTCACCTAACTAGCGTTGTGAAAAGTGATATCCATGCACTGGATTAAGATTAATCTCACCTGGGTATCTGATTTTTAAAGTGAGATGAGATTTATCCAGAGTCTCCTAATTGCTGGAATAATTCCAAACAGCAAGTAGTAAGAGATCTTACCTTCTTTTTATCATTGTGGTTCTAAAGAGGGAACTTAAGCTTCCTTCATAGTTGTTATTTCTTGGTGTTCTGCCATAAAAAGCAGAGAACAGTCTAAAGATAGTTGTGGGCAAAGGAAACTTGGTTCTGGATGTGGAGGGGTTTTTGTGTTGATAGAAGGGGATGGGCATCTTAAAGACTTCAGTGAAACTCAGTTAAAAAAGCCCTTGATTTGGTATAGAAGCAGTTTTTTAGAATGGTGCTGCTTCTCCTCCTTGAAGCTCTTCCAACTGAAATACACACTGCCATATGCTGCTGGAATACCAGCACACGAACTGGATTAAAATACAAATGAGCAGAACTGCAGTTTGAGGCTTTAGTTCTGCAGAGGGATCCAAAATGGTTCCCTTTTTCACTCTACTAAACATCTAAAGTTAGTTTTACAACATGCCTGTGCAAAACATTTTGGAGGGTTTGGGTCTGAAACAAAGGTGAAGAGGTTGAGAGGGAGAGAAAAGAAATTTTTCCAATTTTCTTGTCCTACTCTAGGGGCAGGCACAGGTGACTTGGTGCCACTGTTCCACCTGTAGCAAATAAAGAGATAAGGGAGTTTTTGTAAGCAGCTCAAGAAGCTTGCATACTTCATTGGACATCCAGCTGTCCTTTTCCACGGGACTAATCCAGATATTTGGTAGCTCCCAGAACTGCAGCCATAGTTCCACACTTGTCTCTACTGCTGCTCTTTACTTAAAATAGCTTTAAGACACCAATATTTAAGTGTTAGCTAAGATTCGGACTTTTTAATGTGTGTGTTAATCTTTTAAAATCTACTTTTGTATTGCAGGAGAATTTGTGGACCATATAAATAGCATTTGTAATTGGGAACAGATAGTTTAGATGCTTCATTTTTATGTTTTACATAGATACTTGCTAAGGAAAAATGCAAAGTTTCCCAGCTACTCCTCTCCTGAAAGTTGTTTTTGAGCCAGAGTAATGATGAATAATAATGAGCAATAAATTAACAGAGCTGTATATTGCTGTCATTGATGGGGGAGTGCTCCTGCTGATTTTATTCCAAATGCTGATCCCATAGTGGTTGATGCTGTGATATTGGGAGGAAGCATCTTAGTTTAATTCATGTGTTTTATTAAAGCCACAGATATTTATTTTAATAAAAATATCGGGTACTTGTAATCTTAAAAAGGCTGGAAAGCTGTGATGCAAACCAGTTCTTTTTATTCTTTCTTCTTTTTTTAGTTGCTCTTTTTAATTTTTTCTTTTTTCTTTTTTTTCTTTTTTCTTTTTTCTTTTTTTTTTCTTTTTTTTTCTTTTTTTTTCTTTTTTTTTCTTCTTTTTTTCTTTTTTTTTCTTCTTTTTTTCTTCTTTTTTTCTTCTTTTTTCTTCTTTTTTCTTCTTTTTTCTTCTTTTTTCTTCTTTTTTCTTCTTTTTTCTTCTTTTTTCTTCTTTTTTCTTCTTTTTTCCTTCTTTTTTTCTTCTTTTTTTCTTCTTTTTTTCTTCTTTTTTTCTTCTTTTTTTCTTCTTTTTTTCTTCTTTTTTTTCTTCTTTTTTTCTTCTTTTGTTTCTTCTTTTGTTTCTTCTTTTGTTTTCTTTGCTTCTCTTTCTTTCCCTGGGTAAAGAAGACCTGACAAGAATGCATGGAAATTATCTCCAAAAATCCTCACCAAGTATTCAGGAACAATTGGGCAACTAGTATTTCAGTAATTGATAATTAATGAGAGTTCATAAATAACACTTTGAGTTCTTTTTATATGCCTGCTGGGGTTTTTTTTTTTGAAGGGGGAAGAATGTCAGACAAATTTCTGGCGTTTCTGTGCTACCTTGGAGACTAGAAAATGTTTCATTATTGGCATATGAGATTCTTATGTAACTTGGTAATTCTGGGAACAAGAATTTTCAGAAAAATGCTGAGCAGCTCGAATCTCCTCGTAAAATTAGAAGATTTAAAACCACTGTGCTAAATACTTCTGTGATAAATTCCCCAGAATCACGAGTATTCCAAGCTCCTGGAATACATTAATTTTTCTAGGATTGCGTCCTTAAGGGGTTAAAACACCAAATCCCATGGAGTGAATGACACACTGGCAGTTATTACATAAACCCAGTGT
This sequence comes from Promerops cafer, assembly GCA_013398275.1. NCBI lineage: Eukaryota > Metazoa > Chordata > Aves > Passeriformes > Nectariniidae > Promerops > Promerops cafer. The sequence goes on from VZSE01015289.1 coordinate 260,658, forward strand.
GTTTGCTTTTGCAGAATATTAAATTGGGATACAGTGGAAGTGTGAGGGGAAGGTGAGGAGTTGCTGCCTCGTGGTGTCAGGAGCAGAGCTGGTGCTGTTCAGGATGTGGTTTGTGTTTGTGGCCCCCAGCACAGGATGGTGTGAAGGAGGTTGCCCTGATCTCTTACTGCTGTCAAGAGGTTTTTTATTTGTTTTCTCCAAGTTCAAGGTCTGTAATTCTAGCGGGACAAGCCAGGAAAGGACTTGTCCTACTTTTTTTTTGTGTAAAACAGTGTGGCTTATCTTATCCACTCTCTTCAGAACTCTTATTATATTCCATAGAGAGGGCTTGATTGGATTTTTTTTTTTCAGTATAAAGTGAAAATAGTGGTTTGTTAGTGTTTACACCTGCTGTGTGAATTTCCTGATTCTTAAGTGGATTAGAAATTGCCATATTCCGTTACCTTCTTGAGGGCACACATAGTCTGACGCAGGAATCCACAGATTTGAGATGACTCAGAATTAAAAATGAGTCAGATATGCCTTACTGGGTTGAATTTTATTTTTTTTTACATACAGAATTAGAAATAAGCAAGAGTTCAGAATCTAAATACTTTATTTCTTGTGTCAGGAAACAATCTTCCTTCATTAGATTATTTCTTTCTGTGTTTTTCATTTCTCAGGGCTCCTTTGGGGTGTTGGCCAGTTTGTTCTCTTTGTTCCCCTTTCCTTGTGGAATGCAAGGTGTTGGTAGAACAAGAACATCTGAAAGTCTTATCTTTTCCTGGATTACTGAACTGGGTGTGCTGTGCACTTTGGTGCCTCCAAGTACTGTCTAAACTTCAGTCAAAAATTCAGGTTCAGGAATTGCAGAAGGGGTGGCAGTAAAATGTGTTTGGATGATAGAAGGGCTGGAAGGAGAGAGCTGTGTCATGCAAGCAGCAAGCATGTCTTTAGTCACTTCTGTTAAGTGCTTTTCTGGCTAAACTAGTGTCCTCTTGCATAAATTCTCTTCATATTCTAATAATACACAATCAGAATTACCAGTCGCTTCCCCCTAAATTAAGGTCTTACTTTCTCTTTTTTTTTCTCTCTTTATTTTCTATGTTACTTCTTGAGGTAATGAGGTGCAAGAAAAATAGCAAAGCAGGTATTTTCCATGCCTGTATTTTTGCAGATAAGTTTACCAAGGAGGAAAACAATCTATAAAATGCTTCTTTCAAGGCAAGGGAGCACAGTTGATCTTGAGACAGCATAAAGCAGTAGGCATTACATAAAATTAAACATGAAATTTAACTTCAATACTAACTTTTGGATTTTTATTTCTAATAAAAGGCAAGCAGTGTTAGGACAAAGGAATGGATTAAAGCTGAAAGAGAGTAGATTTAGATTGGATATTAGGCAGAAATTCTTGGCTGTGAGGGTAGGGAGGCCCTGGTACAGGTTGCCCAGAGAAGCTGTGGCTGCCTCACCCCTGGAATTTTTCAAGACCACGTTGGATGGGGCTTGGAGCAACCTGGGATAGTGCAAGGTGTCCCTGCCCATGGAAATGGGGTTGGAACTGGATGATCTTCAGGGTCCCTTACATCCGAAATTATTCTATAATTCCATGGAATTTTTGGATTCAACCACACAGCCTGTGTGGTTCTCTGTGAAAGAAGATCAGAATTTCTCCTCAGAAGTGCATCCTGGAGTGCTGTTAGAAGCTCTGCCCTCCTAAAACACCAAGTAATGGTAAATATTTAGCAGTGCTGTTGCTAAAAAGCAAGAAGTTACTTCAAATTCGAGCTTGTTTGCCTTCTAGCTGTAATATCTTGCTGCGCCTTTCTCTCCAAGGATTGAAGAGCTGTTTGTTACTTGTCATATTCACAAAGTACCTATGAAAACAAGGTCAGGGACTCATCTCCCTAATGCAGGAGATGTTTGGCCTGGCGTCACGGAGTCTGTATCCCAGCCAGACCCACTATTTTCTAAGCTCTTCCTGAACGCTTGCCAGTCCTTTGGCGTCTCCGCAGCGTAGGTATCAGAACTGGACATGAAGTTCTAGCCTAGAACTCAGCTTGATTTGTTGCACGAACACAACTAATCTGATGTCATCAGCCAAGCCCTTAATATGGCTTTGCCCTGCACTGGCTGTCCCTGCCAGGGTGGTTCAGTACGGCTGCTCCCGAGCTCTTTTCTGGGAGAAAGTGTCCAAGTCACGGAGGAGTAGCCTGAACTCCTTCAAATCTGGGTGGCGTTGATTTGTTAGGATTAAAATAATTTGTTAGGATTAAAATCAGTTGTTGCCTTCAGCCACTGTCTCACTGTGGAGTGTTACTGTTTCCTCTGCCAATGCTTCAGTTATCCACAAACTTAAGTATTTTTATTATTGTTATGTAGATTGTTTATAAAGTTTCCAGGGCCCAGTCCCATGTCTGTTGCTCCCTCATGTCACCCATTGCTCTCATAGGGAAGCTGCCATCCACCACCTTTGCAAGAAAAAGCAGTTACCAGCTCTGGAAAAGATGAGAGGACTTGGGTATCCCAGGTGAATATTCTTACGGACAGAATGAGTCATTTTTGTGTGGACTTGTAACGTGGGTGAGTGAATCATCAGGTGTTGAACAGATTAATCTTTTTTAATAGGACATGCACAAGATAATGTTTTCTCTCTGAGACAACTTGTAGCTGCCTAAAGACAATATTACAGAGGCAGAAATACAGTGACGTTGTGTGCTTCGGAGCATGATACCTTGGTGGGTGATCCATGAAACAGCCCAGTGTTGCTTTTCATAGTTCTTGGTGTGCCTTAAGTGGCCTTTAAAGAATTGTTAAGAATAGAAGAATTTTGGCAGGGGGAAGTAATTAAAAGTTGACTGATAGTTGCATAAGGAATTGAGCGAGAGTTTGACTTTCTGATGTGCTTGTGTTACAAAGCAGTTGTAGGTAGGTTGTGCTTGTCTTTTCCTGGTGATAGGATGGGAGGAAATGGCCTCAAGTTGCACCAGGAGAGGTTCAGTTTGGATTTTAGTGAAAATTTCTTCACCAAAAGGGTTGTCAGGCCGTGTCACAGGCTGCCCATGGCAGTGGTGGAGTTGCTGTCCCTGGAGGGATTTAAAAGATGTGGCACTTGGGGACATGGATTAATGGTGGCCTTGGCAGTGCTGGGTTAGTGGTTGGACTCTGTGATCTTAGACGGGTTTTACAACCTAAATAATTCTGTTAAAATTTCCACACCTCATGATGTTGATCCAGCATGTATCCAGAGCATGTGAAAAAATAAAACCATGTCTTTGGTGAAGATCTGTGCCCAAGGCCCGTTTAGGTAGAAAAAAAAAAAGTCCAAAGTTCTTAGATTTTCTGAATGTTGGGGATTTTTTTTTCAGTCCGCAGCCAAGTTCCACTATCCAGAATTATGCTTAGTGTTGGGTTTTAATGAGGTCTGAAAATGACAGAGCAAAACCATCTTCCTGTTACGGCTGATTTAGGATAGGAAATGAAGTATGACATTTAGCCATGGGTTGGCAGGGTTGAGGGCTTCAGTGAAAACTCACCACAAGTTTACGTGAAAAGCTGGTGGTTCTTTCCTAGAACTTCATTTAAGGTTTAGTTTTGTACCAATACTGTGAGCTCAGGCAGTTTTCTTCAGATTTCATTGGAAAGCATTTCTCAGTAGGTGTCTTTTAGAGAGTTTTGAAGGGATAAGAATTATTTTGGAGAGCATTACATGGACAAAACAATTTTCTGAGCGGCACCACTTTTTACGTAAGTCAGGACTACAGGCTAGAAACACATAGTTTGGTCACCAAAGTAAATTTGAAGAGAGATTCATTCATTGCAAACTGAAGGTGCAGATGCTTTTAGAGTCTGACCAAATCCTTGTACGTAAAAGCATCTTCTTGCTTCCAGACTTCTGAATATGGATTTCGTATAGAGTAGAAGGGTTGAACACCAGAAGTGCAATAATAATAAAAAAACACAACACCACCCCCACTCTTCACACCCCCCCCTTCCCAGCTGTCTAGCTCAGTGAATTTCACACCACGGTTGCAAGGCCAGAATGATTATGAATTAGGGTTAGCACAAAATCTAGCTATTTGAAAATTTTACAGCATTTTACTGTAATGTAAAGGTTAGAATTTTTCCAAAAATCAAATCTGAAAAAACCCCAAGGGCAGAGAGGTCTCACTTTGAAAACCCAAGTCACTCAATTTCTGTCACCCAATTGTGACAGAAAATGAGATTTTTAACCTTGTCTTTCAATCAGAACAAATTGTGGCTTGTCCCCTTGCACTTTGCCATTAGAGTTCTCATCTGTTCTGCACTCCTTCAAGCCAAGATGCGCATCCCCACTTGAAGTACATTAAAAATCTTGGGTATAATACTAATAATCTTGGGTATATAATAAACATCTTTTGACTACTGGTTAATTTTTTATCTTTATTCTGAGTGTCTTTGGGCAAGGCCCCAGGCTGTCCTGACCAAATTCACAGGAGGTGCAGGCTATGGTGAGGTTTTTTTTGAAAGTATTGTACTGTGAAGAGGCTCTCTGAGGGAGTATCTTTATTGTGGTAAAAGTCATACAGCAGGTTTTCACTGTGACTGCAGCTTCAGTATAGCTCACTCTAATTTAGTTAGCCCAAGGCTATAACATACTGCTTTTCAGGATTGTAGAATGGCCATTAATGGAAATTTGCTGAGAGTGGGTGTGTATGCCTGAAGGAAAGTGTGCATAAAAAATTAAAGCCTCCTGCTTGTGATGTAGTTGGTATGCGCTGTTGTCCTTGATCTAACTTAACTGGGTACTGCAGGTGAGAGCAGCACAGCAGTTCTTTAAATAAGTCACTTCAGCCTTGAAGTCTGCATTTGATAAGATTTTGCTGGCCTCAGTGGTGTGCAGCTGGTTCTTAAAAAAGAGTTTTCATCTGTGTATTCAGAGATTTACATCCCTGCGCACAGAGAAGTGTCTTTGCTTTTTGGATGGCAGAAGATACATGGCTTTCAAATATCCCGTGGCTTTCAAATATCCTTACACACAGGTGGTATTTAATTATATCCTACAGTAATCAGTGATAAAGATAAAAGTCCAGTCCTCAGTGCATGACGCCTTGCTCTGGCCAGTGTCACCTTTCCTGATACTGGCTTTTTTCTTTTCATACGAAAAGAAGGCAGGTTTAGATGGGATATTAGGAAGAAGTTCTTCCCTCTGAGGGTGATGAGGCTCTGGCATAGGTTGCCCAAAGAAACTGTGGCTACTCCATCCCTGGAAGTGTCCAAGGCCAGGTTGGGCAGGGCTTGGAGCAACATGGGATAGTGGAAGGTGTCCCTGTCCATAGCAGGGAGTCTGAACTAGATATTCTTGAGTCCTTTCCAGCCCAAGCCATTCTATGACTCTGTAATATTTAATAATACCTTTTTTTTTCAGACTGTTGCTATTCATGGCAATATCAAGAGGTAAAAATTCTTTTACTGCTGCGGAGGAGTATTTATGGCAATAAGCTCCGTCCCAGCTCCCTGCTTGCTGCCATGTTTTAAAGGAGGTGTGAGAGCTGTGAATGCATCCTTCAGGGTTTCAGGAAAGCATTGATGCTTCAGTGTGCTGAGCCAGAACACCTCAGTGTTCCTTAGGATTTAGTAACATCCCCTAGAGGTAAGTCAGAGTTCTCCAAGAAATCCCAGACGGAAGCAAAACCCATGTACATGCAGGAGAAATGGTGGTTGCCACTGTAGATTTAACAATCTGCCTTAATTCTCCTGAGACAAGGTGAGGTGGCTTGGTGGCTTTTCTTATTCCCACTCTTTTTAGCACAGCATATTCCTGTGGGATTGTAGGACAGGAAAACTGCTGTGTTCCACAAGGCACTTCCACACAGGGCTCTCTTATCCCTCTCTAATTACGCTCAGTGTGGCAGCTACTGCTGTTAAGGACATGCTGCATTCATGGAAAAAAAAAATTGCTAGAATTTAGCTTTTAATTTATTTGTCCTCCCATTTGCAGAGAACACTTAATGTGATTTTGTGTAATAAAGCCAACTATGTGTGCAGCCACAGCGGTGATTTTTCTAAATTTAAGGTTTCCTTTGAATTTATTCTTATCTCAAATAGATTGGATTACTATAGGCTGTGTCAGCGTGAGTCACTTGTAAGTGCCTGTTAATCCAATAAATCCGAGCAGTTTCTTATGGAAATACTATTTTCTGATTTCTATTTATATGATGGTCCTGGTCTTGTTGAATCCACACTGACTTTGCTGGAAATCTCTCTTGGGAAAAAAAAGGTACAATTTCCCATGCTAATGGAATTGCAGTGAAGCAGTAAAATGAAAGAGCCTCAAGTAATTAATAAATTGCTTACAAGTTCTTCTTGTCACCTTTATTAGGTATTTTGTAGCAATACTGCCTGAGACTAAAAAGAATCATCAGAGGGTGTTGTTTTGTTGTGTTTGTTTTATGGGTTTTTCTCCCCAGTTAATAATGCTGTTCTACCCTGCATGTTAGGTTTTTACATTACCCTGCAAGTTTTTTTCCTTCACTTGTTGACACTGCCCTACTCAGGGGTATTGGTGGTTGCATCGCTTTGGGCATTAATTTCCCACCCATAATATAGTCAGCTACTAAAAACTAAACACTTAAATAGGGAAAAGAAGCTGTTTTAAAGTAACTTCAGCCTTTTTTCCTGTTTTACTTGTGCAGCAACTGGTATTCAGTGGCAGCAGGACGCAATGGCTTTGCTATGGTTTGGAATTTTTGCCTAAAATAAGAAGGAAGAAATCAGTATAAGATATGTTTTTCCAGCCTGAGATGAGTTGCTTCTGTACCAGAGAGGGAGGGTCTAAACACTCTTAAAAGCTGGCTGTTAAAACTTGGTCCTCGTTTGAGCTAGGAAGTGCAGAATATAACGATTTATAGTATGCATTGGGAATTTCTAGTGCTGAGGTGGGGGAAAAAAGTGCATTTACTGGAAATAGTCTGTCAAAATTCAGTGTTTGTAACGCGTGTAACCGCGCTGCGGCTGTAAGGCACCACAATTTTCATAGTCTTAAATTTGCTCATATGTACCAAGTTTCCAAATACCTTCCTCCTCTCTGTCTCTTGCTGTTGAATTTTCTCGTGCATGGTATGAGGGATGGGATGCTGAAAATCCCTGGATCCTTGACGTGTTAAGACAGACTTCTGTGGATGTGCACTGCCTGCTTGATGACACATGGAATGTTTATTGAGCCTGTGCAGTAAAATGCTGCCGAGGCAACTGGATCTGTAGTGGAGGAGATGAGAAATTTTAATCCCTAACTGTGGCATTTTGCAGAGGCAGCTCAAGACTGTGAGGTTGAGATTTTGGATATCTTAGTGGTAGTTGTTGATTGGTAGCAACTCCAGATCCTGATCAATTGGGATTTCAGCTAACTTGCCAGCTAAACATATGATCTGGTCTAGGGGAAGGTCCTGGTCTAGTGGAAAGTGTCCCTGCCCATGGCAGGGGTAAGAACTAGAGGATCTAGAAAGTCCCTTCCAGCCCAATCCATTTATGATTCTGTGATCTCTCCAGAAGATGCTTAGAAGAAACACAGAAGGTACATGGAGACTTGAAGGTTTACAATGTCTAGAATAAAATCACAAGAGAAAAGGGAAAACAAAGCTGTGCATCACATCGATATATTAAAGATGAGTCACTTGAAAAGCAGATACAAGGATACAATTTAAAATCAGTGTAAAAGTGTATTAAAAGCACAGAATGATTTGGGTTGGAAAAGACCTTAAAGACCATCTTGATCCACCCCTCTTCCATGGGCAGGGACACTATCCACTAGACCATGTTACTCCAAGCCCTGTGCAGCCTGGCTGTGAACACTTCCAGGGCTGGGGCAGCCACAGCTTCTCTGGACAACAATTAGATAGAGTTTGTATGAAAATCTAAGGTACAGAAAGATGGATAACCAGCATTGCTAAGGAACGTGAAAAAAGCCTTGTGAATACATTGGAAATTGGAGGAAGTCGAGGGAAAACTCAGGTCTCCTTAGCAGAGTGAAGATAATAAATCAGAGATACCACACTGAATAAAACTGCTGCGTGTAACTCTGTTTAATCACAGATCTTCTGAAGGAACTAAAATCCCTTTGGACTTGCTGTGGGGGAATAATTTTGGTAATTAACAGGTCTCATTTGAAAACAGTGAACTGTGATTCTTCCCATCTGAGACCAGTGCAGACTCTGGCATTTTACTGGAAAACAGGTGTGGGCAGTATGTGTGGGCAGGCTGGCTGAGAAGCTTGGATGCCAAATTTTCAAAAACAGTGGTAGTTTAGAAATTAGGAATTTACAAGTGTTTAAATAAGTGTATTTATTGCAGTGGATTGGACCAGTTTAGGTAAGGCCAAATTGATGTATCTGACCCAAACAGGCTGCGTAGCAAAAAGAGCAGGGTATGGAGAGATGTGGAGAGTAAAGTTGTGGTCTGAAACAAACCTGCTGTTTCCTAATAAATCTGGTTTCTAAACCCAGTTTTTATTTCATACAAAGGTTAAAATTAAGTTTTCTAGTAAAAGCACAGACCTGTTTCAAAAAAGGATTCTAAACCAAGAAATGGAGGGCGCAAATGTTTCCAGTACTGGGACACGGAAGAGTTTTTTAAAATTTGCGGCCAGCAGTTTGGCAGGAATTGCCAGGACCTAGGTTTGAAAGTTCTGTTCCCTTCTAAACACAGATAGTAACCATAAAACCTAAAAAAGATAAATTTTTTGTGGTTTATGACCTTGTTGCACTCCTACAGAGCTATTGAGTGGTGAGAAAGGACTGTCACCCCAGGTACTTGGGTACGTGAATAAGGAAGGCTGAGTTCACCTTGTAGGTTTGCTGGTTTATATGGAATTTTGGAGTTTCTTAGGTTGGGAAAGACCTTTAAGGTCACGTAAATCCAACCATCAGCTTACCATCATGTTCACGACGAAACCATGTCCTCAATTGCTATATCCTTTTTTTTTTTTCTTTTTTTGAACACTTCCAGGGATAGTGCTTCCACCACTGCCTTGGGCAGCCTGTTCCAGTGCTTGACCACTCTTCCCGTGAACAAATTCTTTCTAATATCTAATGTTAACCTCCCCTGCCACAACTTGAGGGCATTTCCTAAAATGAAAGGTTCAGTTAATAGGACATTTTTTAACAGCAGTAGCAACAACAAAATTACCCAGTCCTTTCCATAGCCTTTGTACAAACCTGGTGTTCCCTAAGTGCTGCATACTCAAATGGAATGATATATTTCGTTTTAAGAGCAGGAGATCCAATTTCTGTGCCATTTGATGGGTTAGGTTTGGTACTGGCTGCTTCTCAGACATGGAGAGCACTGCAGAGAGGGAAGTGGGGGAAGAAAAAAACCCAAAAAGTGGTAGCAGAAAATGTTTTGGCAGTTAAGTACTTCTCTTGTAGAAGAGTTGTTTCCAGGACAACAAGGTTGATGGAGTTACAAAGTGAGTGTGTGTTTTCTTTCCTCTTCAACTGATTAATCAGTGAGGTAGGAAAACTTCGCTTTGTACGTGAGCTGTGTTATATCAGTTATTTTTAGTCTGCACTTGGTTGTCCATGTGGCTCTTTTTAGCTATTTAGGAGATACCTGGCATGCAAGAAATCATACTTGCTTTGTGGGTTTTTTTTAAGGTCATATGATATTTTTTAAAATGACAATCTAGACTATTAACAGCTCTTCTTGGTATTTTTTTTCATGTGTTTGTTTCTCAGAGAAATAAAACAGCTTTGTTGCTTCAAGTTTCAAGCTCATCTCACTGGTGGGATGTGAGTTTCTTTCACTGTTTGCACAGAATTTTTCCTCTGTTGGTATAATACATTTTTTTTGTATATACTAATGATATACTGTCATGCAAATGAATTTGGAATAAATTAAAGTATTAATTTTCTCCCAGAGTATATTCAGCTGTAGGATTCCATTGTGAGATCTATTTTCAACTGGAGTTTGCAACTTGGAATAAGGCAGCACTGAATTAAATGTAGTTGCCAATTTTAAAGGGGCACAGCTCGCATAAAATCACACCCATCTCCAAAATATGTTGATCTATTTAAAATCTGGAGGAGTATGATGAAATCTGCACTTGTGTGGTTTTCCTTTGTATATTTGATTGTACTCTGAGTTTAATTTTTTTTTCTTGATTGTTTTTTTTTCCCTGCATAACAACATTTTGAGAAAGAAATGCCTTTTTCTAAAAACCACAAATATTGGCTGTGCATTTTAGAGGCAGAAATAACAAAAATAGTGTCCAGGTCATTAGTGAAAAACACACTTCGTAAAGCTCTATTGTTCTGCTAAATTAAATAGCTTGAAGTTTAACTGTGCCCCTTATAAATTATTTGATGATTTCATACCCCCTAATGATACATGTATTTATTTCACATTGAGATTTTAGAATTTAGAATTAAGAAAACACTTACTGTGCATAGTTGTCTGATGAATTAATGAGATAGCTTCTTTCTGAATGTTTTGGGGTTCTGCTGGTGCTGAAGGCTGGACCTGGGTGATCACTTGGGAGTAATTAAGTTTCATTCTTTGGGTGTGTATTTCTACCCAAATCCATGATCCTTCATTGTTTTGGGGAACGTTATGGCATAAAAGTGGCCATGCTCAGGTGACCCGGGTGATCACTGAATTATTTCTGTGTCCTGGGGCTTTCTAACTTGATGGAAAGGGAAGGGAAGCAGTTTGACAAATCCACGCTGGCATTTACTTGTTGCTTTGTTATCCCTTCCTGGCAGCAAACCGTAGCCAGAGTCAGAAATCTTTCTGACTGGTGTCCTCCTCTTTCCATCTCTTTATTTTTTCTTTTTAATACTTTTTTCTTTTTTTTCCCTTGCAAATTACCATTTTCAGCAGAACAAGAACTGCACTGACCCTGAGCGATGAGATGTTCTCATGTTCTGTGCTTCATTTTCCACCCTGTCCCAAGTTATTTAGTTATTCCATTATCTGGAGCAATCCAGTTCTTCGTGGAGGTTTGAGTAGTTCTTCCAGGTCGCTACTTATCCTAGTAAGGGAATGAGGAATTTTTTTTGCTACTTCTGCTGGAAGTTTACTAATTATGTGGTTAAATAGAGAATGTAGCATCAGAGCATTCTTTCTCAGGACAATACTCTCATTACTTAGTAGATTTTTCTGTTTGTTTTTCTGGTTGCCTGCTCTTCCTTTGCTTCAGTTCTCAATAAGGTATGGATATAATTTCTCTATTTCTATAGATTTGAATCCAAAGCATGGGGCTGGATGTAAGGAACAACCCTTCCAATATTGAGCTCCCACTGAAGTGTCTTAGGGTGCCTGAAGCACAGGGCTACCAGCTATGACCCCAAACCAAGAGCAAGTCATCACCTCTCTGAACTACTGGAGGCCAGCAAGGAACACTCACACACCACAAAGATGTCTTTGAGCAATTAGATCCTTTAGAAAAAATGTTTATTCACTTTCTCTGTGGCTACAAGGAATTTCTTTGGTCAACTCTGCAGTAGGTTTTGGAATTAATTTCTAGTTTGTCAGTGTTATGCTCAAATCACCAAGCAGTCTCCAAGGTTCATCTTGATAGAGCCATTTCATGTAACAGGAATACTCTGGAAATCAGAATCGGAGAAACAGACAAGAAGGATGGAAATATTTTCCAGTGTTGCCTAAAAGCAAGCAGTAAGCTTGAAGCATTACTTAACAGTGTAATGAGAAACGTCAGTTCAAGCGAATACTTTCTTTTTTTAACAGAATTTGTTTTCTTTTTTGTGTTGCAGAAAAAGAAACAGTGGCTGAGTTGCACAAGTGAACCAGGACGATGCAAAATGTAAGTCAGAGGAATGCTTATTTTCCTATTTTATAAATCTGTTGGTCAGCTTTTCTGTAAGACATCCATTTAATTATAAAGGCCATTAGTTTTCCTCATTTCCTGGTTTGTGAGTGCAGTTTGTAGAACTGTCTGGGTTCCCTGTTTTTGAGCCACGTGGCTCAGCGTGAGTGGCACAAGGTGGATCTTTCCTCTCCCTTTGTCATCACTGTGTCAAGGCACAAAGGAGGTCAAGGCTGGGTTGTGTCTTAATTACTGCTGTTACAGCTGTGTGATCCGGGGATGTGAAGAGGAGAGGTCTGAAGGCAAAAATGGCTGGAAAGAGATTTTGGCATCCAAAAATTGTTAGTATTGTCTGTAATATCAGCTGGTGTAAGAAAAGCTTGGACTTTACTTTGAGGCTGCTGTATTTTGGCTGAGTATTTTGGAATACATTCAAAACATTTACTTGGGTACTGTTCATGGTTTGATGGGGCTTGGAGCAGCCTGGTCTAGTGGAAGGTATAGCACAAGAGTTTTTCCATTTTGGTCAAGAGAACAGCGTGTTGTGTTCTTCAGTGGTATTTTGCTTAGCAAGCCTTACAGACCATCCTTCTGATTCACTTGTAGTAGTCAATGGTACATTTTAAAGAGAGATGCTTCCAACTGTCTTGAACAGAGCATGTTCTATGTGATAACAACATCTACACTGCAATTGTTATAACAAGACCCAAGGTGATTCTGAATCTGGTTTCACACCAGCTAACAAGTGGACTCATTATAAGATGATGTGAGGTTTTCTATGTATTGTTGACTCAACTCTAAAATATCTATAACTCTGCAAAATGCGTCTCAGCTTGTTTACTAAGCGAGAGGTGTATTTTTAATGCATAGGTTTTGAAATTATTGGTGACTCCAATTGTTCCAACAGCCTTTGTGGGGTGCTTTAGTTACAGTTGTTTTTTACTTTTATGGATGCTCTTTTAATTTATACCTATATCTCTCTTTTTTAATATTTTCTGTCGGAAAAGTTTTTAAGTAATTCTGCAGAGTTGCTTTTTATAGACACTCAATATTAAAAAAAAAAAAGTGGTAGAACATGTGTCAGGCATCTGCGATTCCTTCAGCATCATGTTTTCCACAATGATTTAATAGCTATTGAGTCTCCTCAAATATCTTTCTTTCCAAGACCTATTTTATGGTAATAAATCATCTTGGCTGTAAAATTCTTGAAATGATTCAGTAGGACAGTCGTTTCCTTAGCACATTCCCTGAGAGATCATAGATAGAAATGGAAAAGTCCTTAACCAGGTCAGCTTTTTTCCTGCCATACATGTGGTCAGTGCTGGAAGTGATAAGGAAGTTGCCAACATTTGTTTTAGTGAACTGCAGTTCTCCAGTGTTCCCTGTTCATTTCTTGGTAATTTATGGTGACTTTTCTGTTAGAGGTACTAAATTACATTGAGAAATGCTGAGCCAGATACAGAATAAAAGATTTGTCATGGTGTGATGGAACTTTACATTTTAAAAAAGGTCTGTCTCAAAATTCATATTAAAATACCAGTGAAATTACACAAGACCTCCTTCATTTCCTCTTCCATTTGCACCTGAGGGGGTGGGGTGGTGCAGCCCTTGGAGTAGAGGTTGATTTAATAAATTGTCAGGTATGTGAGGGTGGTGAAGTTGTGATACCTGGTGTGTCAGTCTCTGCAGGGTACAGGGCAGTCCTGCATTATGTGACCCCTTGTGCCTTTCTGACAGCTGGAAGAGGCTGTTTAAATTGGTCATTGCTTACGGGGAGCAGGCAAGGAGGGAATTCAGCCAAGAGTTTGTGAGCAGTTCTGTGTATTTAGTAGCTCATCGTGTGCAGGGAAAAAGGAGATGTAGTTTTGGTCAAAACTCTGGACATCTGGAGTTCCAGGTAAAAAACCAGCAGGTTAGAAACGGATTCAAGGAGAGATGGTATCCCTTGACCTTGTGTATCTCTGTGAATTACTGCTGACTTCTTTTGGTGATGTTCTCCAAGTTGAACATCAGTTATGGTTGCAACCTCTGTGGTTGCCCAGAGCAGCTGTGTCTGCTCCATCCCTGGAAGTGTCCAAGGCCAGGCTGGAAGGGGCTTGGAGCAACCTGGGATAGTGGAAGGTGTCCCTGCACATGGCAGGGGGTTGGAACAAGATGATCTTTAAAGTCTTTTCAAATCCAAGCCTTTTTATGAATTGTCCTTTAGGTTTCATGCTGAGGACAGCAGTAAGTTCTGGTGTTAGTTCTTCACATAAACATTTCCTTAAAATAATCAGGCTTTGGGATCTGGGATTCTTGATTCTCTTTCCTGCCTCAGAACAGGAAGTAAAACTTTGCAGCTTCTCCAAGGTTTAAAGCAGATTAATGTATAAAATTAGATTAAATCTCTTATATTTGTTTTGGAAAAGGGAGCCTTGTATTCCTACAGGCCTCACTTGCCAAACAGAGAATTCCATTTTAACTGTGCATTTTCATCAGGTGCTTTTACTGCAAGGCATAAACTGTCACTTTTTCAATGATGTCCTTTAAAATGATCCAAAATAACTTCCATTACAGTCATGGTAGAGACCAACCTCTGCGCTTAAAAGATGGACCCCAAAATTCCATCTGCCCTGGAGGATCTTGGCAATAGTATGTTATTTCATGGCATGGTATTGACTGGAGTTCATGTCTTGCAGAAAAACCAGTTGTACCATGCACACAGACTTATTTAGGGTTGGTAGAAGTATTTTCTGTCATTTCCCTGTTTAAATGGTTGGTTGGTTGGTTGTGTGAGGCTGGTCTTGAAAGGGACCAGATGATCAGAAGCTCTTTACTGGCTGAGGAAGCGTTCTGCTAACTCATGCACCTTCCACAAAGTAGCTTTGTCAGTCGTGTTTGTCACTTGGACCTGTGAAGTGAGGGCACCAGGGCTGCTTCGTGTGTCAGGCATAACAATAAATATGAATATTTTAACTCTTCATCAGTAAAAGCCCAATATCTGACCTCAGGAGGAGCTCACTCCTGGCTCATCTCTGAGCAACTAGGTATCTTGGAGCATATATTCCCCTTTACTCTGAATGAGGAGGGTTTGAAAAGAAAATTACAGACAGCAAGGGTGAAGAAAGCCATTTGCCTCTTCAGGTGTCCCTTTTCTTCTGAGAAGGTCCACGGGCATGGATGGCATAAAAAGGAGACAAACCCTGAAGAGGTCAGTGTTTTTGGAAGTGTGGGGAGTTCACACAGGCAGTGGGTATTCAAAGAGAAACTCTCCATTTGACAGTGCTGTTTTCTAGATGACTTAGAAACATAAAAACACAAGTTAGTTTTAAAAGAGGCCTTTTAATTTATGTCAGATGTAAAAGTACCTGTAAGTTTAATGTGTGCTCTGCAAAAAAAGAGGAGCCTTTTAAGATGAGTTCTTAGGTTTCCTTTTTGTACCTTGTCTCTGTGATGAGGTGGCTCCACCCAGAAAACTCTGGCACCACCATGGACACTGAGAACCTTTTATGTGTCTTTTGTAGGAGCAGTCCCTGTGCCACATGAGCTGTGTGCTGGAGTGATCTGTGTTACTCACTGCACTTCATGGTGCTAAAGGATGGTTTGTCAGTCTTTTGGATAATTGCCTCATCTCTGCCTGCAGTGAAGGGTATCTGCATCTGAACAGATAATACATAAAATGCATTATACATTATATTAGTGCGGGAAATAGAAGCATCATAAGTATATATATTTAGTAGCATCTTAGCAATTTCAATTTTCATAGTTTCCAAGCAATGTTTTCTCTCTTCATAAAAGGGAGTGCTGCTTCAAATCTGTATTCAGTGTGCCCATATGAAAAGGAATTTGGCTTTAGATAAAAATACAGGACTTTATTCTTTTTTCCTGTTTTCTTGGCTCTGAAATACTACTTCCTTTTATATTGTATGTGTACAGAGGAGGAGATAATGGGTGTGATACCACAACAGGAGAAAAGAAAGTCTACGCAGACCAGAATTAACACTTAAATCTGTGTGGAAAACCTTGTTGGAGTGCAAAATGGATTTAGGTTTTTAAAATGAAAGAATGGTAGGACACAGAGATGGAGCCTGGATATCGCTGTGTTGTTTGTTCTTCTCATCTGTTGCATAAGCTTGGACAAGCTGCTTTGCATTTTCCTGCTTCATTTCTCCTGTCAGAGATCTGTGTGTTTTACTTGCTGTTGGTAAAGCACTTCAGAATCTTGAATTAGAATTAGTATTGTTATGGACTTCTCTAGGCTTATTTAAAATCCATTCCCTCCTCACTTATGCTTTCCTAAGGACAAGAATAAATAGAAATTTCTTTTTTTCCCCAGTGCTGTGGGTTGACTAGTATTCTGCAGCTGTTCAAGGCAGTGTTTAACTCATCCTTTCTGCTGTCTGAGCATCCACTGAGCAGCTCCAAATCCAGAGTCCTGTTAGGTACATTGTGTGTCTAATTCTCTTAGGGACATGGTCTGTCAAGAGATGTTTCCTTCTTCATTGTAATCAGCAGCCTGGAGTTTCCAAACCTCCTGGTGTAACAGCCGTTCACAGGCTGATCTTCCACAGAAATCAGCCAGAGCCTGGAGCACTGTGTGTGGGTGGCTGACCTGGGTGATGCTGGAAACTCAGTTTGTATCCCCCAAAAGCACTGCCAGGGTGTCAATGTTCTCTGCAGCATCCTCAGGTGTGTGGCACATCTCTACAGCACCTGAGCCCCTCCTCACCTCCTGGTCCTCAGAAGTGCAGGACTGATGTTCCTGTGTCAAACTGGGGCACAGCAAGTGTGAACCTGAGTGCGGGGAGATCTTCTTGTCCTCAGGTGCTGCTACTGCTGCAAATACGTGGAGTGAATTCAAGCAGGAATTAGAGGGTGTGGATGCAGTGGTTAACCAGAAAAGTGCATCGATCCTGCTCAGCCAAATGTTCCAGAAATTTAGTTTACAGAGTGTTAAATCACTGCTGTTAGAGAAGAAACCCCTCTCCAGTGAAACATCCGTGCTCTGAAGCAGCTGCCACGGTGCTGGGCAGCTCTGCGTTCTCCATTTAAAATGTTACCAGCATCCTGGCAGGGCTCCCAGGGACGGCGTGAGGAAGTGGATGGTGTAAAAGCAGAACTCTTTGGGCTTTTTGTTCTGCCTCGATCCATCAGCCTTGCTGTGACTGTGCTGTGACAGAGCATCTGCATTCCGCGTCTGGAGACACGGAGAGTGAACTCCTGAAGGATGGCTGCTCATCCCTGTGCTTCCGCTCAGGGGTGTTAAAAGCCCTGCAGGCTGTACACAAGCGAGCTGTAATTTATTTTAATTAAATACAATAGCTGCATGCACGCTGCAGAAGGGATAAGACAGGGATTCCCCACCTCTGATTTATCGTCTTGCTGTTTGGATTTCTTTGCCATTGTCTTCCCACTCACAGATTTATGCAGGGATGTCTCATCCTCTCCCTCCTGTGCTGTTAGCAATGGCATCTGTCTTTCAAAATACAATTTTTCTTAAATTTTTCTGTTGTTGAGAAGCCATTCTTGTTGCGTATAGCAGAGCTGTCCCTGCCCTCCTCAAACACACACACACACACACACACACACACACACACACACACACCTGTGCAACATCTATTTTAATCAGAGAGCTACAGGAAGCAAAATCCCCATCCCTTGGAAGCCTTCTCATAGCTGATTTTTATTTTTTTAATTAGGGAGCTGGGAGTACCCACCCTGGGGCTGGCAGGCAGCCTGGCAGGAAGCTGGACAGACTGGCCTGCCGGCCAATCTTGATGCCTTTTATAGAGCTTTTTGGTGAAATCAGCACATTTCCACGCAATTGGTGCTTTGCAGTGCAAAATTGTTGTGTTTGGGAGGTTTTTGGGCAGCTCTGGTTTTAGTCTGCAGCTTGTGACTTTGGGAAATGGTTGACTAATATTAATAATTACTAGAGATGATTTTGTGAGAATAGAGGAGGGTGTTCTGTGGAAGAAAATCCTCTTGGAATAATGTTCCTCAGCTGGTGTGAGGGATTGCCTGATGCATGACACTGTTGGGGTAGGTGAGTTGGCTGGCAGCAACCTCACAGTCCCCCCCCCACAACTCTTGCACGACAGCTCTTTCTGATGACATGGCTGCAGTGTTTTTTCTTTGAATGGCCTACCTGGGGGAAATCCAAACCATATAGGACCTGGATCTCCCTCCCACCTCCTTTGGTAGGGCAGAGTAAGAGCAGCAAGTGGGGAAACACAACCTGGCGAAGCAGCAGAAACCTTTGGGTGTGGAGGGCAGTGTGTAGCTGCCCTCCATCCGCACAGCTGTGCCTGGTGCTCCATCAGGAGTCATGGGATTGGCCTTCAGGTCATGGAATTGCTGGGAGGAAGCCAACTTGCATTCCAGGGTTGAAGGTTGAATGGTGTTGGCATTTTCTGGACTTCTTCAGCATGTGATGTAAAACCCCTCAAACCCACTGGCACAGCAGAACCATCTGTCCAGCACTTGAGACAGATCAGGCTGATCTTGAGTGTATTTTCCCTCTTCATTCTCTTCAATAAATGAATCTGCCTCCTTGGAAGGTTCTCTAGATTATGAAGCATTTTGAGGCTCTGAGTTTACAGTGAATCACAAATTAGCAGTTCCTTAAAAATAATGTCAAGTAAAATCGGTCTTTGCTTAAATTGTTGCTGCTTTCAGAGTAAACATGAATGTGAGCTGGATTCTCAGAAGCAGCTCATGTTGTTGTGGCTATTGAGTATTCCTTAGAATGGATATGATGTTTACACAGATATAAATAATCATCTGGATAATTCTGCTGAGCCGCTCTTAAATAGAGTGCCATCCGCCAGGGGAGGATATATTTGAAAGTGCAAAAAGACTTTATATGTTTGGGTTTTGTTGTTGGCTGTTGGAGCTCCAATATTTGCACAGTCACTGTATGAAAGTTGAGTGTATAAATCCCATTGGAGGAGAACTCGGATGATAACTGAGAGCACCAGTGAAAAAATAAATAGGAAAACTCTCCTATTGCGTAATTAGTTTGAATAGGTTTCGTGGTTCTTATGTACCTGGAATGTAACTTCACAGGATCCCATCCAGGTACACAACAGATAAGTAGTTCCTCAGAAATCAAAGGAGGTTTAATCTTATAAAACTTTCATAATAGAAAAGTGTGGCCTTTGTATCCAGAGGCACTAAGCTGGTTAAGCAAACATCTAATATTGACTTAATATCTTAGTCTGGCTTTGGGTGTGAAAAGTATCTCTACCAATATGAAACATGCCTCTTTTTAAAAAAATGTATTTATCTTCCCCAAAAAAGTGTGTGTGCCATGAGCTCCTGCCTTAGCAAAAGGTGGCTCTTTTAACTCCCTTTGTGCTTTCTTGTTTTCTCCCTGTGCTCTGCTCCAGTGCTCAAGGTGCATGGGGAAGCTGAGGTCTCATAACGTGGCTGTTGTTAAATAAAACTACACTGAGATTCAGGCATTCAGAGCCTGCAGGAGTAAGTCTGCAAAATGTTTTTTTCCATACCCAAGAAGCGTGAGTCAGATTTTGCAAAATGAGTCAAACCTGTCCTCAGATTCGTTTAAGACGCTCTAATGGATGTGTAAATTAGACCAGTATTATTACTGTGCACAGGAATGGCTTCTGAAGCTGGTTTAGTTTGCATCGTCCCTGTGATTGCCAGAGGGTGGACAGAGGTGATGAGGAAGTGCAGCAAATTCAGGTTTGCCTGGGAGCCCAGGAAGGGCAGGGAATCCTCCTGCAGCAGGGAGGCTGCACACAGGTTCCTGTTAGTTCACTGCTCCCCTGGGAGGCATCCAGGCCCTGAGAGGTGGTTAATGTGAGTGTGCTCATCCTGGGTGATGCTGCTCAGCTGTGCCTTCCTCCTGACAGCCCCGCAGGCACGAGGATGGGCATTGTCCCTGGGATTGAAAACTGTGGCAAAACCCTCCTCAGCTCATCCATCCCCTGGGAGGCATGTTGGGCTTCCAGACACCAGTCTCACAGCAAGAGCAATATTCTCCTAATGCCTTCCTGGAAATAAATGCCTTTCCCCATGCTTTCCATTCCTTATGCCAACATTCCTGTGCATAAAGCTGTCCTCCCAGGTCAAGAGTCTGGAGCTGCCACCCTTCACCAGGATGTGACTCCCGCATGGTTTGCTGGCTGTGTCATGCAGGAACACTCCCTTTCCTCGGAAGGAACTACATGACCATTAAACCTCGAGCCACAGGCACCTTCCATGTCTCAGTTTCTTATCCTCTGTTCCCGTGTTTAACCTGCTCTCTGAGAAATCTCTCTTTGGATTGTGACTTTTTGACCAGGAAGTGAGTTTGATGGCTCCATTCTCAGTCATCGCTCTTTGACGGGCTGCAGTCAACAGACATCCTAATATTGTGCTCAGAAAAGTGACTAATCCCTCCTGTGTTGAATGACCTGGTAGACAGGCATGCATATATTTTCCCTATTCCTGTGTGTAATCAAACTAGAAGGAATTTTTGAAATTTGCTTTTTTTTCCGCAGTTTTTTTTGGTGGGACCCAGAGGAAGTGAGCGATGGAATTCAAATGTAGCAGTTGAAAGATTTCTGCCATTACTTACTTGTGGTACAAAGATGGGTTGGCAGCATCAGATACATGATATGCAACAGTCCCTTGTAGTTCCCTGGATGGTTTTAATTCTTCTATAACTCAAACCAGCACTGAGTTGTCTTCACTCTCAATGAAGAAGGTCATGTTTTTGAAATTTATTTGGTTTAGGTCATTCAGATCTTCATTATATTTTCTAAAAGGTTTTGATTTATAAGTTGATGTTGTAGAAGAGTGGAATTCAGGATCCCAGCAGCAATCCTGTCACTTTTTTTTCCCTCTAGTTTAATTCTGGCAAAGTTTTGTGAGACACACCATGTTTAAAAAGTGTTCTGTACTTTTTTTACTCCTTTTCTGTCTTGTTCCTGACTTGTTCCATCTTTGTGAGTTTGTGACTCCATTACCTTCCTTCATCTCCAATATGCCAGTAATTTCTGAGTTAATTAGCAAGAAGCTGACAGCAACAGGTTTGAGATCTTTCCGTGCTAAGATTTTGTTTCGGGAAACTCTGTGTTCCAATTGGAGAAAGTATCTTTTGCCTGAGGGAATTCAGAAGTCTGCTTCCCTGTCATGCTGACCTGCAAAGCTGTTTCTCTCTCTAATGTTCATGTAAATTTTTATTTCTAAGGAATTTAACAAGATTCACCATTGTCAGTTGCCTCTCTCTGACAGCTGCTCAAGGATGTAGTTTAAAGTAAGCCTGTAATTTTTTTGGCACCTGTAGCTGAGTAAGATAAACCCGGTCCTGATCCATACCAATAATCTAGTCACTGTCGTATGGGTGCAGAGTCTCCCAGAAGGTGTTTTGTGTACATGAGTGCTGTATCCTATTCCCTGCAGATGGTTAGGGGTGCTGGAGTGATTCCAGAGAAGACAGCTTTATAATCAGCACTCACTTTTATTCAGGATTTTGCACCATTTCCTGGACAGTATGATAAACAGTTACTTGAAAAAAAAGAAATCTTTTTATCTTGTTTGGAATCTTTCTTGGGGTTGCTGCCCCACATTCTAAAGACAGATCTGGCTGTTTTGATGTACAGAAAAATGCTTGAGGATCTGATGTTTGAAGACTATGAAAAACCACTTTAGGGAGTACCAGTGGTATTTTCAACCACATACATTATTGCTCAGCTCTTTACATGAGGCATGTGCCATGTCTCCTCAGACAGTACAGAGAAATCTGTCTTCATTGAATCTGGGTGTCATTTTTAAACACAGGAATAAAATCCCATTGTTCTGAAACACTGGACAGTATCACAAACCCCACGTAAAAAATTCACCCAGTTGATTCATATTTTGTTGCCACAGTGTGTGAAATAGAATTGAGGTTTCTGACCCCTAAGAAAATGAATTGCTGTTATGGTTTTGTTGTCTGCACACGTAAAGTCTGTGTTTCACCAAGTGTTTGTCAAAAGGGAGTAGAGTCCTTCACTATTTAAAAGAGGGCAACACATTAAAACACTGTGCTCATACCACAGCGTCTTTTTTCTCTCTCCTCTTTTCCATTTTTGGGTCAGATGATTCAGGTTTTCCTCAGTGCTTTTAACCTTTTGCCATCTAAGTGAGCTGCTCAGGGGACAGCAGAGCTGTGAGGCCATGACTGAAAAAAATGCCTCTGCTGGGAGAGCTCTGTTTCACTGTCTCACAATGTTTGCTTTCAGGTCTTAGCCCTTTGTTACTCTCTATTTTTCCTCAGCACTCAAGTGGCATCCTGGTAAACATTCCTCTTATTCTTTCACCTCTAACACTTTACCCTTCTAGTGTAGAAATCCATGTGTGAGATAGAGGGAAAAAAGGATTTATAGCTTGTATAATTTACCAGCTTTTCATTGAAACATAGACTTAATTGCTGGCAACAGAGCAAAAAACCAGACCATTACTGTTTCTTACTGTCATTTGGACAAAAATTTCCATACCTTGCTGGCTATTACATCATAAAATCATCCTCATATTTTGTTCCCCATATAATAAAGTGAGTGAATGCTTTTAACTTCCTTTGTGAAATGCAAGAGAGAATTTCCAGTGCACTTGTGGGCTGTCCTGTCCTTTAATATTTTGAAATACATTTTAAAACATTCATAGGGGTGTGCAAGTGTGCAGGAGTGTGTAGCACTGCAGTCAGTAGCTGGATTATTTGGAGGCAGAGCGGTAGAGATGGTGGAAAGATATTTGAAAATACCCTCCAAATAGTTCATGTTGTTCTTGTGCAGTACAGAAATTCTTCACCGAGCAGACCTGAAACAATGATTGTGTTTGAAAAGCAGAGGCTGAATTCTGATTTTAAAATGGCTTTATGTCCTCAAGAAGACCAAGTATTTTATCTTGTTTTGAACATCATAAATCTGCCAAAGGCAACGGAATTAGAACAGACCCACATTGCTGCAAGTGAAAGCTCAATTTGGTCCTTCTTGTTCTGTGCTTTTTAGTCATGTGATAATCTTTCCATAAATCGTGTACTTGAAAGGTTTTCTTACTTCCTGCTTTTGCCAATCAGATCATGTAAAATGCAGACAAGCCCAGCTTCTGGTTTATTAAACATAGGCAGAGCGCCCCCTCTAAATCCCCTTTGGTCACACCAGCCCCGTTTTCCCCTCATTTGAAAAGAAGACAGCAAGAATGACAAATTTTGACTAATAAAGCGGAGTTTTGTGGTCTCCTCCCTTTCTTATTCTGACCTGTACTTTGCTTTCGTTATAAAGCCAATGTAGAAATGACCCTTGTGGGAGTGGTGAAACTGCAGCAGAGAAACAAAAACTATTTGGATTCACCCGAAAGCTGTTCATTCGCTTGCTCCTCTTTTTATTAACGGCTCAAAGCGTGCAGCCTGTCTTGTTCTGACTACGTGTCTGTCAGCAAGAGCAGAGGTAATTCTTCATGTGTCTCTTTTCCTTTTAATAGTGCTTTAATTTTGCCAGAAAAGCTATTTATATCTTTATGATTATCTGTTATTTTAACTACTTTAAATACGTGCTTAGAGCTGCCTCCTTTTCCAGTAACTTTTATGGATTTTTTTGAGTAAAGAAAGGGGGGGGTTTACCTTCAGATCCATGTTTTACAGGTGGAAATCCCAGGTGTTCTTCAGTGGAGGTTGCAAAGCAGCTTCCAGCAGACGTCAGCAGCCAAAATTTAGTCTATAATGGGTTTTTGTTTTAATCACCCACGTCTACCATGATGAACATCTCTCTGTTCTGTTGGTGTTGCCAGCACTTTCGTGTTAGGGAAAGTATATTACTGTAAACTGATGAGCAAGTTCTTGTTGCTGTTTGCTCTGGCGGGGTAGGATATTTTTAGAAATTCACTTCAGAAGTGTAGAACTTCCTGATACTTTTTGGTTAATTCGCTTTGAACTGAAAACGCAGGACTGGCAGCGTTTAAATGCGAGAGGATCGCTCTCCCAAGGCAGGGGAAGTGTTCCTGGTCCCTGGCTGCGAGTGCAGGTTGTTAGAGTTATGAGACCAGAGGTATGTTAACAACCAGAGTTTGGTTTGGCTGGTGGCTGAAGCAGCACTGGCAAAAAAGCCTCTTAAATATTGTGGGGTAATTTCGTGCTCCTTTAACGCCTTTGCAAGGTTTTTGCGTGGGGGAAGGAAGGAGGGAAGGACAAATGGAAATCCTTAAGATTTTGCTACCGCTACCTTAGATAGCCACTCCTGGAGCTATTCCAGAAATACTACTGGGTGTATTTCTGTGCTCTTCACGTGAGACGTTTCCCAGAGCGTTAATCCTGGAAGGTCTTGGTTCTTCTTGCTTGTGTAGCACCAACAAATCTGGTGACTCTGTGAATGTGTGTATGTGCAAGGGGAAGTGGTGGCTGTATGGGAAATGGCAAGATGAAAAGTTTAAAGAAAGAAGGACCCTCTGGTTACGTGCCCTGGTTTTAAAAGAATATTGCCAAGTGCTTAATGATATGTGTAGGTGTGGCTTCTGATGTTTGCATTAATTTTGATGGTTGCAATATAGGTCAGTTCGTCTCTGAAAATGTAGATTTTCTGAAGTGCTCGGTGAGCTCTGTCAGTCCAAGGACTTGGAAGAATACCAGTCAACTGTATTGAGCAGGGAAAACGTACATCAGAACCCTTAAGTTAAAGGTTAAAATTAGAGTTCTCTGCCTGTGATCTTGGGCATGTGATTGCATTCTTCCATGTTGCAGTTTCCTATCTGGAAAATCAGGATTAATAATACCTCTTGGTAAATGTGGTGCTTAGGGACATGGTGTAGTGGTGGACCTGGCAGTGATGGGTTAATGGTTGACTCAATGATCTTAGAGGGCTTTTCCAACCTTAATGATTCTTCTTTTATTTCATTATGTGAAGGAAACTGAATTAATTCATTACTGTTGTTGTCTCAACATAATCTGTATGAATCAAGAATTGTTACAGTCAGGAATTCTTCGAAGTGACCATAAAGGTTTGAGAAACAAGACACGGTAAGTTACAATTAATGGTTAAACTCTATTCCTATAGCAGCTCATGCCAGTGCTCTGATTGCTTCTGTTGAGTTGCAAGCTGATTAGAGCCTAAAATTAGGTTTGTTGGAGAGCAAGAAGAGTTTACATGAAGGGTAGTCATTACCATCAGCTAAATAAGTTTTTATTTAAATTAAAGTTGTGCAGTAATACATGGTAGGGGGGGTTGGAACTAGGTGATCTTGAAGTCTCTGCCCAACCTGACACCTTCAGTGACCAACCCAAGATGACAAAATTCTCACAAATAGATTTGCTGGCATGGCAGTTGTATTCAATGATTAACTGCATGTGGTTTTTTAAAAATTATTTTTAATGTGTATTTCTCCAGACTTAAAAAATAACTCAACTCTTTGAAATTTAGATTTTTGCTTCTTTGCTCAAAAGCTGTGAATGTGCTAACATACATTTACTGGGTATAAGAAGCTGACTAAGTAGAAATGCAGTGTACAGTAGGTAAGCAAGGTGATACTGTCTCTTCTTGCTCTGTTTAAGCTGGGATTTAAAGTGGTAAATCAGTGAATTGTTTTTAAAATATTTGTAGGTTTGCCACCCATTTCCAAGTTGTTATGGGAGTAAAGGTTGTCTTCATTTTTGCCGAAAAATGGACATGAGAGGAGCAGAGTTTTCCACTCCCTGGCTTGCTGGGTCATGCTTGGGATAGACTTGATGTCCCTGTTGTCAGTAAAATGAGGGTAATCCATGGAGTTATTCACAGGTTCAGAAATTCTTCAGTGATTCTAAGCCACTATGAAAACAAGAGATGGAAACTTCTGTAATAATTTTTGCCAGTGTTTTAAACTGGCTTTTAGAACCAAAACTTTGCAATGAGTTTGCACCTACATGGCAGCTGAAGAACCTGTCTATTTTTTGTCCTTTCTTTCAACCCTCTGCTTAACCACAGCACACATCAAAGTATTACCAAAAACTGAGTGTAGGAATTCATATTTGAAGAGCATTATCCATAGATGACTTCATGTTTATTCCAGTCTTCCTTATTTTGAGGTTCTGAAATGCTTTTGTAACTTTTTCCATTCACATCTCTGCCTTGAATTGAAGCCATGTTGAAAATGATTTTGCATTCTCTAATGAAAACTTCTAAAATTACGTCCAGCTCCAGCAACACTTTACTGCTATAGCCCTTTTTTTTCCTAATCTGCAGAAAGGAGCAAATGAAAATTAATAGAAGCTGGCATGTTTCTTCTTGTGCAGTTTTATTGGTGTGCATGTTTGTTCATTTGTCTCTTGACTTGTAGAATTCCATGATCTTACAAAGTGGTTTGCGGTTTGGTCTGAATTGGTGAGACTTTCCTATTTTTCACATTTCAACCATTTCTGACATTTTCATGCGATAGAAACAATGCAGCAGAGGAGCCACTGTTCTTTTGAAAATAGCCATTAGATACATTGGTGCCATCTCACTGCTTTGAGAAGATTTTAAAGAGTATCTCGATGGATTTCTGAGCATATTTTAATGAAGATATTTAGAGGTCCATTCATTTGTATTTCCACGCCCAGTTGTCCAAAGCGTGCTAACAGAGTGACAGACATAACCCAAAATGTGGATTTTATGCACAATCCTGATAAGGATGGCCTGCAGCTCTTGCTGATTTTTATGTGGAATTTCTAGGTTGCCGCTTACCTACAGTCACCCATTACGTTGTTTTCATGCTTTAACTTAAAATGGGGGAGAATTTGGCTGTACCCTAACCATGGGACTGAGCAGCAGCACACGGAACAGGGTTTGATCAGATCTATGTGACTGCTGGAACATGGATTTGAGCGTGGTGGCACAGCCACAGCTGTATTTTCTTTCAAAAGCAGCACTCTGTGCTGTACATGCTGTAACAACAATAATACTCTGAAGCAAGAGGTCACATTGATCCACACTGGAGTTCACTGGTCCTCAGACTTCAGCTGAGGTCAGTAATGAACTGAAACAACCTTTCCAGCATTTGCTTTTCCTAGTAATGGTGCCAGTGGAGGATCTGGGAACGGCCTCCTGGAGTTTTCAGGGAAACTCATTGTTCACATAAACCCTGAGAAGGAATTTCCCTTCCTTCTTGGCCTGCTAGGTATGCAGTGAACCATACAGTTTGCTTTAGCTACATACCATCTGCATTTTATTTTTGTTTTGTTTACTGACTTTCCACCCTCCACAATATCACCGTGTTGTTATACAGTCCACCTCTGTCAGCAGCCTGGGATTTGCTGCTGGTGTTAGGCAAGTTGTTGGTCATGGAAAAAATGGAAATAGGTGTAAATTTCACCTGTATTGTGCCTTCAGGTGAATGGGCGCGAGTCCTTAGGTTGTTTTGAGGCTGCAGTTCCTATGGGGCACGTGTGGTTACATATTTTGTCCTGGTGGACCTGTGCATGCTGGCACCTGCGCTCCCGGGAGGGCATCGCTCTCCTGAGGATCGAAGTGACTTCTTGCTTGTCTCTCTAAAGAAGATCTAAAGCTGGTGCACTGCAAGAACAACCCCACCCCAGGATGCCAGGAGTCTTCTGCTGTCAGAGCTGGCGCGGTCCGGTGTGCACGGTCCGGCCAGTGACGTCCGTGTGCCGAGCTTGGGGTGGTGGCGCTGCGGTGGCCAAAGAGCAGAGCGGCCGCGTTGACTCTGGGCTCTGGTGGTGGGGGCTTTGTGCAAAGACATGAACTGCTGTGTACAGGCCCTCGAGGCTCAGCTGCTGCGTTAGAGGAACAGGGCCACGTTGCTCTGGGATCCAGGCTGGATCCGTGCCTCTCGGAAATACCATGGCCAAGGCAATAAAACCACCCAAAGATGCCAGGAGCTGGCTTTGCAAAGAACAGTATTGTTATTGATGGTTTTTCATTAACTAGGCTACTCCAGCTTCCTGTTATCAGACATATTTGAGAGTTGACTGAGCTGTATTGTATCAGAGTTCCTTTCTCCTGCTTCATGGTCCAGAAGTTCGGCTTTTCTTTTGAGATAGCATTAAGCTGTTTATTCAGTATCCCTTGTGATCCAAACATGGCCACGTTGTTTGGAGACACAAATCTTCTGCGGTCACTCTATGAGCTTCTTCAAAGCTGGGCGAGATTGAACAATTGGATAATTTTCAGCGAGCAAAATTTCCTTTTTCTTTACAGAACTTGAATCCAGAAGCAATGTGATGATAGGGCTGCATGACCACATTTAGTAAAACAGTCTCCTACCAAGGATTCTTGCTGTTAAATAAATCAAAACATGCTATTTCACTGGGTGACTTGTGGAAAATTAAGTAAAAGTTTTATAATTGGAGCCTCTGCAAATGCTAAATAGCACATCACAATAAAATTGTTCAAGTCTCCTTACATAAATTGTTTATATGCTGCTAATCCTTTTTTACAATGAAAAGAACATTCAGGGGGCTTTTAGTGTGGGGAATTTGTATAATCTTGCAGTTACTTACGCATTTGATTTCCATGGTTTGGCTGACAAACCTATTGACAATTTTTAAGTCTGGAGCTCGTACCTGAGCCCAGTTTGAAGTTTCTTGTGTGGAATACTTCTCAAATTTCCTGTTACAGCTGCAGAATAATCTGGATTACACTGACTCTGCAAAGGAAAGAGATTACACAAAATACATTTTATTGTCATCTTTCCAGAGTGAAATTTCATCCTTCTTGCAGTACCTTTGTCCCCAACATTCTGTTAATGATCCTTTCATTTTCAGTTGCACACCAAGTCCTAAATCTTCATTCTTGAATGCTTGCATGTTGAAACCTGGGGGAGACCTTCTGTAACCTTAACCTTTACTTGCCATGGAGAGCAGCCAGCACATACCAAGGCACTGGTGGAGAGTTTGGGATGCGATGGCCAACGCGCGCTCGCTGTACTGGGAGTGAAATCCCTGGGCTTGGCTGGAAAAATTCAACCCAAGAGCTCCAGATCTGTGTTGTTTCTTGTGGAGGAAGACGTGAAAGGGGACTGATTCTCAAAAGATTAAGTTCTCAAGGTTTTAGAAGGCATAAAGCAGATCCGTTCACATGTGCAGTGCTGTGACCTTTCACACATTACATGTACGTGCATGGGCTGGGGGAGGCTCAAGGAGAGGCTGAGCTGAAGTGGGGTGAAAACAGAATTAGGGGTGACCCTAATTAGTCTGCACTCAAACTCTGGGGAATAGAACGATGTGCTGAGAGCAGCGCGGTTGGGTGGAATTACATGGTCAAATTTTCCCTCAGACCCTCACGTATGGATAGTAAATAAGAACATACTGTCTCTTTTGGTAACCTTTCCTCAGTCATACTCATCTGGTTGCTCCATATCCTTGCTCTTTCCAAAGAGGAACTCAAAGGGAAATAAATAAGGTATCACTGACTGTGCCAGAGTGAATTTGCTTATAGACACGTGAGCATGAATGGTGTTATGAAATGGAACAAGTTGGGTGTAGGGAATTTTCGGATCCCAAGATGAAAATAATTTCAGAGAAGTATAGACAAGTTTGAAGCATTACCAGTAGAAGTGAAAGTTGGTAGGCCTTTTTTTTTTTTTTTTTTGTTCTGCCACCCAGTTCCTTACCTTTTGGCAGCAGACAAGGGTTTTGTTTTGTTTTGTTTTTTTCTCCATGAGACTCAAAAAACATGAACAAGCCTGCATGGATTTTTATAACATGATACTCACATCATGGGATCACAGAATAATTTAAGTTGGAAGGGACTTCATGAGGTCTCCAGTCCAACCTCCTACTCAGAGAAGGATAAGCTTTCTCTGGCATTTACCTGGTAATGTTGCTGCAAATGAAATTTTAGAAGTAGTTGTGATTATTTAGTCCTTGTAGTGAAAAAATATCTGGCAGAATAAAGGCCACCGGTCAATGCTGTGGAAAGAAAATAATTAATTTCCAAAAAGCAGGTGTTTTTGGGAGATGGAGGCAAAGAGGATGAAGGGAAGATCAGACACAGAAATAATGAACTTATTTAACTGATCATCCCTGTACTGTTTTTCATCAATTACCAGAAATGGGTTTAACTAACCCATTAAGTGATGTCAGTGTTGGGGCTCTTTTCCCCATCTTTACCCTTAACCCAGGCTTGGACCGTGCTCTGGTGCAGGATTTGTGCAGTGGGGTGGCTGCAAACAGAGGCAGAGTTGGTGCAGAACTGGGAGAGAGTGAATGGCAGGAGGACATGTGAGTTCCTGTTTCAGCAGACCTGTGTTTCTTACTGGACTCAACTGGACTGCACTGGAATTGCTGGAAGAATTGGAGATCTCCTGACAGGTCCTTACATAACAGTGTTCTATACACGTCAGTAATCCACATGAAATTAGGATCTTGTGCACTGAGGCTTTAATTTTTAGTGACAGTTACTTCTGAAATTCCTCTATGAACTGAAGGAACAACAATAAAATAATGATCAAAATATTATGCATCTTCTAAAAAACGGGATTTCCTGACGTTATAATTAGATGTAGTGGACTGACTTCAGTCTGAGTATTCCCAGAGAAGACCGGGGACCATTATTGCTGAATTTAAATGATATTTGAAGTGAGAATAATGTGACACAAATGTTGGACCTGGAAAGAAGTGGAAGGCTGATTTCTTTTTGTGTAACTATTGGAGCTAAGGAGAGAGACTTAATTCCTGGGTACTCTCTGAGGCCAGTGGAGGGAGGTGGGTACATGTACTGAGGGAAAAAACTATATGACAAATCTTAGAAATATCCAGCACATTTGGAAGAAGAGGAATTCAGATAAGCCCCTTTGAAAAAGCAGGAAGTTGTGCTTGTTAAAATCTGTCCTTGCTGTGAGCTGTAGGTCTCGGCACTGCTTGGCACTAAGGCTCGTCCAAGGAATATCTTGGCACGAGCTGGGCTTGACCAGGAAATTTTTTTTTTTCTAGAGCTTAATGTTGAGGGGAAGCAGCTTCGCTTTTCTTTGAAGGCATGTCTGGGGAAGGTGTATCACAAATGACTTTGCCTGAGCAAGTTGATAAATGTGTGTCTGGGTGACAATAAATGTTTTCAGCTTTGCCCTGAGCAGCCACTTGCTTTGAAGTTGCTGTAGTTCCATTATATGATGTTTGCAATGCGGGGAGAAGTATCTCAAACACATTTACAAGGCAGCTTCTATGTTACAGAAAACTCCCAGAAGGTGAGAGAAAAATCTTTATAGGAAAATGAGAATTCTACTCCCCAGAGGGGATTTACAAGATAAAAATATCATTTATCCCAGTGGGTTTAGTCCATGTTTTCTTGTGCAACCTGTCATTTCCCAGTTTTAGTAAAATCTTTGTTCCTCCTAATTCAGGCTTAAACTGCAGAGGAATTTGACTTCTCTTTCCATCAACCCATCATGGGAGGGGAAAGAAAGAGAATATCGAAAACTGAATTATGGCTTAGTTGTCAGGCCAGATAGAGTTAAAACGGAGCATCTGAGAGAATGTAAGGTTTTAATCCTACACTAATTGTAGTGGTAGTGAGTAAAAATGGGCTGCAGAGTAAAGGCTTTATTAAATAATATTCTTAGGTGTTGGTTTAAGTTGGGCCTCTTAATGGGTAAAAAAACTGATTGGGGGATGAACAGTGCAGAAGAGACTTCTGGTGTTTGAGTCTTTCATACCCAGCAGAAATTGACAGGGTTTTAGTAGCAGCTTTTTTCCTTCTTTTTTCCATTTAGTTGCATCTCTTGTTCTGGGAAATACATCCCATCATGGAGTTTTAGCTGCAGGACAGTGTGCTATATGACTGCTTTAGGTTCCAGCTTGCTGCACTTCAGATCTTCCATGGACAGAAGATTGCAGCAGCTGATATCCCTGTTATTTGGCACACAGACACAGCAGGAATGGGGTGGCTAAAGGCAGTGTGGGAGCAGGAACCTGTTTCTAACCTGTAACAGGTACAGCCACAGAAACAGTGATGGGTAATAGTGCAGTGCTGTTAACAAAATGTTCTTCAGTTAAAAGGCAAATACCCCTTCAGACCTCTGCTTCTGCCCTGGGAAACAGCTGTTGGCATTAACAGAAGGGTGTCGGGGTGCAGACAGTTTATAGGAATCTTATGCAACCTCCAAGTAAATGTTCAAACTGGGTGTAGCAGCCCTGACTGGATCAGGTGGGAGGCCAGGACTCAGGTGATGTGGAGCCTGCTTTTATCTTGGAGAGTGATCCTGTTATTTCAGCACACCACTTACTTTCTCTGTGCATTAGCCTCCTGATTTTTGCAAAGTAAATCTAAATATTTCAGTCTATCAATTTGAGTGAGGAAAAACACAGGGATGTAGGGATGGGAAGGGTGGGTTTGCCTCAGCTCTGTTGTTCATCAGTACAAGGATAGCATGAAATATCGCTCTCAGATACAACAGATGCTGAGGAATCCACTGAATCCATGTGGCTGTTGGCGGGGGGGAACACTTATTTTTTTTTTTTTTCTGAAAAGTGAGATTTGCCAGAGAATTCACGGAATTAAATGAAGGGGTTCCTGTGGAGGGAGATTGGGTACAGCCATATCTGTCAGCCATGGGAATGCTAAATGAGAATTGCAGGTAGGTAGGTGGATAAACAGGGACAGAAGCTGTAATTACTGCCTGCTGTTTGGAAAGCACCCTGGTGCTCTCCAGGCCTCCCAGTGCAGCCCTGCGATGCCAACCCACTGCAGAGGAGCCACAGCTGGGTGCCAGCGATTCATATCCATTTTGTGGAGTGGCTTTGAGATCTGCAGATGATAGAGCTGCTGAGTGTTGTTATGAATGATTCAGAGCTTCTGGCTCCTGTTTCCATACATGGATCATCAGGCTGTCTTTCTCTGCCATTTTAAAATAATTGTCTGAATGACCTGAATATCTTCGAAGTAGCTTGAATTTGCGCTCAGGCGCTGGCTTTAGAAGTGAAGTCTTTCATCTGATACACTTAGCGTTAATTTTGCTTCTTTAATGGGATTCTCTTTACCCAAATTTACATGATTCAGCTTGCAGTCTGTTGGAGGTGATGTTCTCTCCCAGTGATAAATTTGCCCGAGCATCTCCCAGTATGTGTTGGGAGACACGTAGGTAGCTGCGTGTGTGCCATCCGCTTCCACGGGCACACCAACAATGAAGGGTTTGTTCGGCTGTCGCCCGAACAATACTTGGGAAAAGCTCGTGTCCCGCCTGGCTGTCACTTCTGTTGTTGTACTTTGCTCTTGGTGACATCATTTGGTGGCAGCTAAATGAAGTTTATTAATTGTTGGATGCTCTTTGACCGAGGATGTTGACTTTCCCTGGCAGCCAGGCAGGTTTTTCAGAAGAAGCTGCTAATCTACCATAATTCAGTAATTCAGTTATGAGCATTGCTGAGAGTGGAGTGGGTCTGGTTTTGTAGATGGGAGATAAATAAAAAGAGAACTGAAAAGCTGGAGAGGGACTTTTGACAAGGGCATGTATTGAAAGGGGGAATGCCTTTAAACTGACAGAGGGCAGGGTTAGATTAGCTATTACGAAGAAATTCTTTACTGTGAGGCCAGTGAGGCCCTGGCACAGGTTGCCTAGAAAAGCTGTGGCTGCCCCATCCCTGGAAGTGTTCCAAGTAAGGCTGGACAGGGCTTGGAGAAACCTGGAATACTGAAGGGGGTTGGAATGAGGTGAGCTTTAAGGTCCCTTCCGAACCAAACCATTCTGTGATTGTCTGAATTACTTCTACATTTCTGATTCTGCACCAGCAGGAGAGAGCTCAGAAATGACAAAACTGTCTGTTCCCAGTGAGGGGGGTGCCTCAGAGGTCAGTCCTGGCATGGGGAGCTCAGACAGGCTGCAGAGGGCATGGCCAGGCTGGTGCCGCCCTGGGGCACGCGATCGACTTCCACAGGAGGTGATCGCTGTGGTCTCTCCAGTTTCTTCAGAAAGCTGTTCATATACACGTGGTTGTCTGCTGGGGAGGAGAGCAAGTCCCTCCAGTTTCTTCAGAAAGTTGTTCATATACACGTGGTTGTCTGCTGGGGAGGAGAGCAAGTCCCTCCAGTTTCTTCAGAAAGCTGTTCATATACACGTGGTTGTCTGCTGGGGAGGAGAGCAGCAAGGGCACCGAGGTTAAGGAAACGCTGGTGCTCATCCTCCTTACGCTGAGAACAAGGCTGAGCGGCCAGGGAGTTTCCAGAAAAGATACATCAAATGCAGCCGTGCTGCAGAGGCCAGAGCAATGTCATGAGTTTCAGCTCTACTCATTAATAGCCACGTCCTTGTGACTGTCCATGAGATCCATCCTCTTCACAGTCAGCTTTTCCATACAAGGGGGGCTCAGCTCTTGATGCTGTGCTAGAGAAAAACAGCCTCATCTGCCACCCAGTACTTCCTTCCCTGACTGTGTCCTCTCCAAAAATGTAAATCTGAGGTAATAAACATAATGTGCGTGACATTGAGGTGGAGACAGTCATGAAAAATAGAGTCCAGAGCTAGCAGTGCACTTTGAACATCTTGCCCTTAACCACAAGATTGGTCCTCCTTCCTCATAAAAATCCTTTTATTAACGTAAAAGGGTATTGCGTGATGAAATCTACTGTCTACTCTTTAGGTTACTGTGTTTGCTTTCAAATTAATTCTTTTAAGAGGGAAATGGATCAGTTATTTTCACATTGCCCAAAGTTCTTTGTCCGTCTCTCTGTTCTGGGCCCGTGCTACAAAGTTTAGTTTGCAAATTAGAGGATGAAAATCTTGGAACAAAAACTCTAAGGGGCAACATTGTTACTTATACTCATTTCCATTTAATTAAGTATATAAAAGTTTATGCCACAAATCATCATCTGAAAGTTCCTAGGTTTTTTTGTTTTTTTTTTTACAGTAGCTTAAAGCAGCATTTGAGAATTTGGTATCACTGTAACTCATCTGACAGGGCTGTGACGTTCCTGGCTTCCCTTCTGAGAGGGAAGACATCCCAAATAACTGCCTGGAATAAGTCAGATGAATCATGTCATACAAGTGACAGTTTCTTTGCACTGACTTTAAAGGAGTTCCCTGTGACTAACCCAGATATCAACATCTGTGCTGCAGGTATTTAAATAGAAGTGAGAATAATCCCACTCATTAAGTATTTTCCTTGCTTTCAGCTGGGATGCAGTGTATTGAGTGGTTCATTAGGAGGAAAATCTGAAGCAGAATTCCAAGGATTTTCATTTATAGATGATCCACCATTTTTTCCCCCCACAAAATTTTGCAGTGGGGTTTGTAGTTACACTGAGGAATTTGCCTGTCTGTTGGAGTACTTGTGATCTTCATTTAAAAGCAGTCAAGACACCATGGTATATTCCTACTTGTGAGAGGTTCAGCATCATCCACCAGTAGAGAGAGAGATGATAAGAGGGACAGAGCTGCATCCAAAGGGGACTGGAAAGATTCAGATGAGATTATTGCATCATTCTGTTTGAAATTGAATTCTCTTGAGTTGTTTGTCCATTGAAATGAGAGGCCTTGCTGGAATATTACAGCAGGATGCTACAGCCACGTGTGGATATCTGTGGACTTGCTGGCAGAGCATGCAGACATCGACACTGAGATGTTGACACAGAGATGTACTCTGGCGTGTTCTGAGGAGTATTTGCCCAGCAGGTCCATACTGTGTATACAAGAGCATGTAAATACTCAAATAGTGCCAAGCTGATGGGTCAGGGAAGAGCAGAATTCCCTAAGAGTGAGGATGGATGCTGCTATGGCAAAGTTTTCTTGTGCTGCCTCAAGAGTGTATTTCGGTCCTTCACTGAGGGTGATGATGGTGAGGGCACTTTGGGCACTTCAGTGCTAAATCCTACATCAGGAAAGGGTTGGGGGTCTTTTGGTTTTTTGGGGGTTTTTTTTTGGTTTTTTTGGGTTTTTTGGCAGTTCTGGGGCTGAGCTGTTCTTGTTTGGAAAAAGGAAGATGGTATTTTTTCTCCCACCCAGACAAGAAGCACTCTCTGCCATTGCCTTTGGGGGTCTATCAACAACATCTCTCTCCTTCTCCAGCTCAAAATGACCAGGTTTTTTTGTTTTTTTTTTTTCCATTGACACAAGTGCCCATTCCAAGGACTGAGTCAGATGCTGAAGTGCTCATAGTAAATTGTTAATCCCTGTCTATTGAAGTTGCCCACGGAGGGAATGTGGGGTGCAATGCCATGACAAGTACCAGCTCCGAGCGCCCGCGATTGTTACGGTGGTGCTGAACCGACTTGTTCTTCTTTGAGGGAATGTTACTTGGTTGGTTGGAATGTTGGTACATGCTTGTGCTAATGCACTTTCTAAGTGGGTTGAGTTAAATTAAGGAACTGGCAGCAAGAGCGAGCCAGAAGCCTTAAGGAAGTGGTGCTGCCAGGCTCTGGCATCCCTGCCAAGGCTAGTACACCGGGGCATATCTAGGTACACTCCAAAACGTGTCCTGCACAAGAGGTGACTTGCTCATGAGGCTGTGACTCAGTGTCATGGGCTGCTGTGTGATTGCTTATCTGTCGTGGAGGTCTGTGGGGCAGCAAGTGCTTGACACTTCTGGAAAAGTCACATCTTGCATGTGATGCTGTGGGTTGGCTAAGTTTTCTCCTGTTGTTTGCTGGTGCCCTGAATGTCTCCCTCCCATGAGTTTGTGCCAGTGTTTGTGCCATGAGTTTGTGTTGGAGAGGCTGTGGATGGTTTTTGGTCTGTTGAGCTCTCGGGGATGTGCAGTGCATTGCTCAGCTCGCTGTGGAATGTGGCGTTGTGCATCCAAAGGCTCAACTCTCGCCCTCCTTTGCCATTTTTCTCTTGTCTCAGCTCCCTCTGGCATTCAGATACTCTCCCAAGACATGAAGAGATTTACCAAGGCCACACCAAGATGAGAGCTGGGAGTGCTGGAGCTCAGCTCTCCATGGCAGTCCCTCCCTCAGCTCACTGGCAGACGCTGCCTTCCCATGCAGGCACATTTTTCCATGCCATTGTCTGCCTGTCCTGGTTCTTTGGCTCCTGAGATATCATTTTACCTGTACTTTTCCATCCCAGGAGCGGATAAGCATGGTGTGATGCCGAGCAGAGACTTGTGATTTCACTGACGTGCCAGGAGTTTCAAACGTGCCATCTAGTGGTATGAGCTTGGAGCACTCAAAATAAAGGAAATCCCCCCAAAAATCCACCGTCCTCCAAATGCTCGTTATTTCTGAAGTGTTCCCGTGTTTGGGGCAGAAAATGAGTGTTTATAGCCTCTGCTACCCTGTCGGGGTTTCTGAGTGTTGGGGAACTGAGCTGTTCAAGATTTATTAATCAGAAGAAGGAACGGGGAGTTTTTTTAGTCTGTTATTTAAAGCATATGCTAAGAGATCTGTACCTTCATACCAGGAAAACACAGTTCATGCTGTTGCTGCTTCCCATTGGAGGAGCTGAATCAACTTTGCAAACAAATCTTAAATTAAGATAGCCTTTATTGGGGAGGAGGAGAGAGGGAGGTAACAGTAATGTGCTTGTCTGTATCTGTGCAACAATTCATTATCAGCACCCTGTCGTGAGATGCCTTGTGTTTGTGGATCAGTACTAGGACATACTCCACCCCAGCTCATAACCTGAAGTACTTCCAGCTTCCTCCCTGCTAAAGAAGAGAGCACCAAAATTGCAAGAGGCTTGAAAAAAAAACCAAACAAAAAACTTTCCAAAATCCTACATTCATCACCAAGATAAGAATAGGCTTACAATGAGGAGTGTTAAAAGGCATGAGGCTTGTACCACAATTTTGGCATGTTCATGCAGTGAATTACAGCCTGAATTAAATCTGTCTTGGGTGTTTGTCTTTGCTGTTATCTTCAGTTCAGGCTCTGGCACAGAATTAAAGTTGCTCAGGTTGATGTTTATGTGTGCTTGCTGTTCCCAGGATTTTTACCTAGAGGTCATCGTGTCCTTTTCTCTCATTACCAAGAAACTTGCTCGCTGTTTGCATTGGATTATGTGATCCATCTGTTGTAGCTACCAGAGTAAGTCAGGAGAGCAATTCCATCCTGCCTTGCCTGCCCCTCACGTCATCCTTTCCATGCCAGGGTCAGAATTCAGCCATTCCTGTCAGCTTCTACAGCTCCAGAATGTATTTGTGAACATGGCTCGTGTGCAGGCTCATGAAATGCAATCTAAAAAACTGCCGAGCCCGGAACTGCAGACATAAAGTAATACAGCAGACACCTGTAGAATGAATAAGAAGAGTTAGCATCTCCAAATTGCTAGCAAGTGAAGTGGGAAGAAAAAGGTATGGCAGTATTAAGTGGTGTCCTGACTTGGGGTCTGCTTAAACATCTTGGATAAAACACAGAAAGAGAATTAAGAAAAGAAATGAAAACATAGACTTCCAAATGCCCTGAGAAGTGCTTTTCTCTGTAGGGTAAGGGTCAAACTGTGCTTGCATATCGTCACATTTTGCGTCTTTAATGTGATTTGGGAGCAGCGGCGTGTTTCAGAAGGAGGGGTGAGAGGTCACTACTCGGCTCATAAATGCATAGTATCAAAATTACAGCACGGTGCCAGGCTGTGGGCATAGGAGGAGGAAACAGAATACAAGTCTCCCACTTCCCAGGGAAGAGGCTTCTCAATGGGAGGATGCAGAAGTGGGAGCAGCATCTCTTTCCCAAAGAGAATGTTAGTGTGTGTGCTTCGTGCTGAACCTCAGTGCTGGGTCGTGAACACCTCTGAGAAGTTGGGCCAAGGTATCTCCAAGGTCAGTCCTGTAATAATTTAATCTTAAGCAATAGGAGGTTTAGTTTTGATCTGGTTTAGTCCTTGAGCTGCCTCTGCGTGGTAACACAAAATGGGGCGTGGCCATGGGGAAAAAGCCTTGGTGCTATCAATGAAGTGCTGTGCACAGTGCATGTGCTAATCCAGTGGAGACTAATATATTTATTTATTTGGATGCAGACACCTAAATGGCACCAGAGTGGGTGTTTCTGTCTCCCTGGCTGTGTCTGTGCTGCCTGTACCACTCAGGGAGCTGCGCTGTCCTCCCAGCCCATAGATGTGTTCTGCCCAAGCAAATTCTCTGCAGCAGCACAGCGTGGAGACCACCAAAAGATTTTATTCACAACCTGTCATTTCTGTCAAGTGGGTATTCTTCATTGGTTTGTTGGGTTTTGGTAGTATTTTTCATTTTAAAGCTTCTGATGCTTATTAATAATTTAGTGGTTTTATTATGAGTACAAGAGCTTGAGTTTTAAGAACTAAAACACATACCAAACTTTTTGGTCCTGATGACAATTTGAATTTGGAGTGATTTGACTCCCTGGTGGTCCTGGGAAGTGTAGATTCTGCTGGAGCAGTGCCAGAAGCCTGCATGGCAGTGTGGGAACCAAACCTGTGAGATGGCCTGACCTGTGCTGCATCCTCGAGGGTTTTTGGAGTGAGCCATCCCTGCAAGCACGCTGGGCTGTGCTCTCTCCTAACAGGCCATAGGGATAATCTAACACATTTATGCTGCAGCCCACGGTTCAGAAAGCTGTGTTATTTATTAGTCAGAGTGGACGTACCTGGCATGAAATATTTGTTTGTACTACTGGGAAGCAGCATTTGGCTTTATGACGGCAATGCAGGTCTTTTATTAGTAAAACTTAATGTGTAACAGAATAATTCCGTTGCACCTACTACTATACTGGCATGATTTTGTACAAAATAAGTTTCTGTTTCCTTGAAGGCCTTACATAAGGCTTAAAACTGGGAATGAATCCAGCGTGTTCGATCACAATAAAGGAGCTGCTTCAGAACAGGCTCTTCTTTGGGAATAGCCGTAAACACGTTTATATATAGGCACTGCTATTATACACAAAACTTGCTGGAGAAACGAGATCTTCCCGAGATCCCCTGGTTTTACTGTGTGCCATGGGGACTCTGCTCAGGCTAAACCTGTTGTAGGAATTTGGGGGAAGGTTTAAAACACAAGATCAGCTCTCAAATCCTTGTCTGCTGGCAGGGCTGGGTGTTGAATGGCTCTTTGCTGTGAAAAAAGGCATTTGATGAAAAGGCTCGGAAACTTCGGCTGGCATCCTACATAGGCAAACACAGGTGCTGTCCATGTTATATTTGAATTTCAGGGTTTTTCAGATCCATTTCAAGGCGATGGGTAGCAGCCTTATGTGGTTTGATGGCTTGCTTTCATCACCCATCCTCACTTATTATACATGAGATCCACCAGCCCCCTCAAAGCCACAGTGCCTGCAGCTGAGCATCAGCACGGTTGGGAACAATAAGGGGCTGGCATTTGGGAGTTTCTTTCCCTTCTAATTGGGCAGGACCCAAAATTACTCCCTTGCACAGCTCACCCATCAGGCTCCTGTCTTCAACAGGTACGCTTCCATCTGAGCAACATGAGGATGTGAGATTTGGGGAGATTTGTGACCCGTTTATATTCAGCATCGTTGGTTGTGTGCTCCGGTAGAGTTTTGGAGAGGTACAGGACAAAACATGGAAAGACTTCTGCCTTTGTGATTGATTTTTAAGGATAATTTGCCATTTTGTTCCTCGCCTCCTTCCTAATGAGCTGAATTGTTAAAATATGTTAATGTAAAGAGACACACGAGGAAGGGTGAAGCAATATACTGACACGTTGGATAATTAGATCATCTCCTGCGCAGGAAAAAAGTCAAGTACGAAACAGGAACAAGAAACGCTTCCCTCCCCCCCTTGTAGAGGCACCAGGTCTGGCTCTTTCTGCATGCAGAAGCAGGTTAGACAATTAGATCTTTAGTATTAATTAATTTTTGTGAAATTCCTGAAGATTCAAAGCAGCGTTTGTAGTAACTGTCTCGTATTTGTCGGTTGCTTTTCTGGGGAGAAGTTGGGAGCCTTGTTTCAGAGGGCTGAATTTGTGTGCTGCGTAATGTGTGATGAAACAAAAAATGTCTGTTGCTGGGACTGAATTTGTGAATGTTGTAAGTGGTTAATCAGGTCTTCTCAGGAAAATACTTGTGAATTTTGTCCTGAATAGGCATTAGATCAGGGGGATTTTGAAAGAGGCACGGGACATTGTGGCTGCCTTTCTGCTAGTATTTGGTGTTTTGGCAAAGCTGTGCTTCGTATTTCTAATAAGACTTATTTCTTTGAAATAATAATTTATTAATGTTCACTAAGATCCCAGCCCATTGTGAACTGATGTCTGCAGGGAGGGCTGTGACAGTACTCCGCCTTTACTCACAGGAGTAAGCCGTCTCCATGGGTTAAGTTCACTTGTTTGATAAACATAACACTTTGTTGTTGTTCTCTTAATCACTTCCTTCGAAGAGTTAACTTCCTAAGCAGCCACAGATTAGTTCTCTCAGTTGTTTTAATTATTTTTCTTGTCACGCACAGTGAAGGTCTCGTGTTTGTGAAATGTCTTCTTTTATTTTTGTCCCCCCTTCCATGGCAGCCTCAGTGATGCTGGCACTGAGAACCCAGCTGAATCGCGCTCTCCCCGCACTCCTGGCATTCATTTTTATCTTTATTTTAAACCAAATTTCAGTTTTTTTTGAATGGGAGTGCTACAGGACGTAACACTTTCCTTTCAGGGTGATCCCAGTGCTCCAGAATGTTACAGTCCCCTAAGGGGTATGCCAGAGGCTGTAGCAGAGGCTTCCACGTGCTCACTGCTGAGTAATTTCCTTTTGTATTGCTGACAGGTGACTCAAAGCAGGAGGGAGCAGATGGCCATGTCGTTAGCTGGTGGCCACAGCCTTCCCAGATGAGTTTTGGAATTTCCATCAAAGTCGGGATTAGGCTCAGGATATGCTGGTGGCACAGAGCACCCCAGGGGAGCGTGGAAGAAGAGGAAACCATTCATAGCGACTCATCTCGTGGTTGGGTGAGTCAGGGGTCTGCTGTTGGTGGTCACAAAGGCACGTGGCTGACGACACCGCCTTTGTGTGCTCTGCAGGATGCAGACTGTCTCCAAAAATTAATTCTCCCTGCTTGATTTGTCCAGAGAGTTATTTCCAGAAAGGAGTTACTGTATTTTCTGGAATGACTATTGTGAAATTCTTTCTCTCTCTCTTCTTTTTTTTTTTTTTTTTTTAAATACAGTGGGCAAGTTTTCAGCTGGTGATTTATCAACAAAGTATTTTACAGGATCATAGTTAAAGGCTCATCTTAAAAAAAAAAATTACACCCTGTGCAATAAGGAAAGTAAAAGCATCTCAGTTTCCAAGTGATGAAGGAATAACCGAAAGAGCTGGATCTTGGAATAGTAGCTCCATTGGCACTCACTGGTGATTTCCTGTGCATTTGCTGCAAGAATCACTCTGTGATGTGAGTAGGTGGTACTAAAGGGTTATTACGAAACCAGTTTTCAACCAGACGTTTTGAGTCATGGATGGGGAAGAGGGATAGCAGCTCCGGAGCTTTCTCTTTGTTCAGGCACTGCTCCTGAAATGCACACCCGGGATATGCTGTGCCTGCACGGAACCAGGCACACCAGGGGACAGGTGTGTGGTCACATGAAGTGCTCTCCTTTGTGCCACTCCATCCCAGGCATGGGAGATGGGAGCGTGGGCTGCGAGCCGGCTCAGCCTGAGCAAGGTGCACACGGAGCAGTTTTCCCAGCTGCCTTTTCAATTGTAAGTATTTTCTCATGGCTTTTCCCAGACGTGGGAGACAAAATGGAGTTGCGTCAGGACGGATGCCTGTGCCAAAACGAGGTGGTGGTTTGGAGTGGTTTGGTTCTGTTCTGGAAGCAGATGGGCTGCCACTGGCAGGAGACAGTTGGCTTCTCCATCAGAAAAAAAAAAGAGAGAAAAGAAGGGGTGTTTAAGGGAATTGGTCTGGCTCCTAAACCGAAGGAATTGTTGACCCACTGACTCAGTTCTGAAGCATTAGGGAAGCAGTCTTCCTGTGGTTTCTTTTGTTGGTGGCAGATTCAGAGCCCGGCTGTGAGCGTTCGGGTGTGAGCAGCAGAGGAGAAGCAGTTCTGGTACCTGCTGCTGTGGGATTTGCTTGGTGCCAGGGAGGAGCTGAGGTGCTGACGGCTGAGTAACGCCTGAACTTTGTTTCTGATGCTTCTCCCCATAGTGCATTGGTAAGTTTATGTGCTTATTTTCAGTGCTGAGATGGTATCTTGCTAAATATGATTGAGAGAAAGCCCTTCAGCAGCTCTTCAAAGAGGTGCTTTCATTTTTTTTTTTTTTTTTTCCACTGGAGCTTTTGCAGAAAGCACTGGCTGCCCTGCCACCGGTTAGGAGTCTGTGAATGAGGGGGAAACTTTCTTGATCAGGGTGACAGAAACAGTTTGAAACTGCTTTTCCCTCCCACCTTTCACCTACAAACTTCTGCTGACATTGGTACTGAGCGAAGGGGATGAGCCAGAGCTCCAGCTTTGGGATCACACCATCCCAGAGTCATGGCTAAAGTGCAATTTCCCTGTTACACTGAATGAGCAAGGCTCTGGGTCTTCTAGAATTTCACATGAAAATCAGTTGTTCATCCCTGGAATTAAATCTAACGATACTTTCCCTAAAATATGCCTAGAATAGAAATGATGTTATTTTTAAGTGGCTCTGTAAAATGCCAAGAAAAAA
The DNA here is from genome assembly GCA_013398275.1 of Promerops cafer. Lineage (NCBI taxonomy): Eukaryota > Metazoa > Chordata > Aves > Passeriformes > Nectariniidae > Promerops > Promerops cafer. Next base: position 303,870 of record VZSE01015289.1, read on the forward strand.
GATATCAATTAGTGGTTTCTCAAAAAAACCCAGAATCATTAACATACTATTGGCTGGAAGGAGTCACGTTGGCTGACAGAGCTGGGTCTGGAAGTTGTGCTCCCTGAATGTGCTGTCGACTCTGTCGCTTTATTTGGGAGGAATTGGTTGGAGGAGGGAGCTTCTTGGGCCAGTAGTTTATTTTTAGTTGTCGATGAAATGAGGGCGGTGATATTTAACTTTCCTTTGGTGCTTTACCAGCATTAAGACTGTGTTTTCCATTTAGTGAGGATGCTGATATGGGATACTGTAGCTCTTGGATTTCCAGAGCCTTGTTTGGAATGCTGAGATTATTAGAAAATGGGAAAAGCAGAATAGTGATTATTGAATCATCTTGCTCTGTGACGTGTCTTCTCCAGACAACAGCTGGAGGATTTGCAGTTTCTCTACAAAGGGAGGGATCTTCTGCTGCTGTTATTTCCTGGATGGTGACACCAGAACACGTTGCCTTCCCAAACTCACTTGTGTTGTCACTTCTAGAGAGCACTCAGGGATATTTTTTCCCTTTTTTCCAAAACAGCCACAGAGGAGGCTCTCCGTGCACCACACATCCCTGTGGAACAGCAAATGAGCCCAGTGGTTTAATGAAAAAGAAAAAAAAGAAAAAGGAAGGTTCAGCATTGTATTGGGTTTCCTTTCCCTTCCTTAAGTGCTTCCTTTGGATCTTGGGAGAAGAGCTCAAGAGAGGGGAGCAGTTGTACCAAAAGGCGTGGGAGGCCGGGTCAGGGAAGAGTCACTTGGTTGTTATGTGGGTGTGAAAAGCCTATGAAAAGGAAAGGGTGGAGGAAAATATTTTACTTGAATTAAACAAATAAAGGAGAACGTTATATGAATTAGATATTCAAAGATAGATTTTTTGCCAAGTATTTTTGTAAATTAACTGCCTATCTCCTGAAAATCCTTTATTTAACCGTAACCTTATCAGAATGTTCTCAGGAGGGATTTTTTTTTCCAAAAGAAAAAAAAAAAATCATTGTTTTCTTATCACTTCAGATGAAAAGAAAGGAAGTTGCAGATTTTTATTGCTGCTAAATTGTTAACTGTTAAACCTGTATTGAAGCAGCAGATCAAATTTCCTAAGGATCACAGTGGAGCAGTTCCATTTACTGAAAAATCCCCAAGCAGGCCCTGTTTGAGGAGAAGGAGTCTTGGATCTTGAGTTCACTGCTGTGTATCCACCTGTGGGACAGAGAAAGTGCTGCTCTTGAAAGTCACCTGTTTTGGGAAATGGACTTTTACCACTGATGCAGTGCAGAAGGATGGTTTGCACACAAAAATCTGAATAAAACATATTTTGAAACCTGATTTTTTTTTTCACATAGGGTCATAGAATTGTAGAATATGCTGAGTTGGTCATGAATGCAGTATCTCCTTTTAGTAGCAGCTTTGAAAATGTCATCTGATTGAAAGAATCTAAATGATGTGTTGCAAAGGTGATGTTTTTCCATGCCTTTGGTTGTTATCTTGAGCAAAAAAAAAAGGCAGCACATGGAGGCAGGTGGAACAGCACTCTGTCTCTGAAGCAGAGTATTGTTCATTGCAGTAGTTAATGAAAGTCTGGATTTAAAAAAAAAAAAAACAGGCAAACTAACAAAAACTAACCAAAAAACCTGCCTTTATCATAAATTGTAGTTTTTCAAACACAAGCCATAAATTAATTGTATGTAAGGAAAACACTTAATAGTCCAAAACTGGATGCTCAAGTGTGTGGTGTGATGTCTTGTACCAAGTGCTTGATGTTTTAGGTCTGAGTAGTGTTTTGATAGTGTTGATTTTTACTGATACTCGAGGGATTCCCATGTGGAAGTTCACAGGCTGTTGTTTGTTTTGTAAATTTTCAAGGTTTTTTTAATGGCCCGTAGCTATCCAGAGTTTGCAGCTAAAGTTTGCATAGGAAATGGTGAGCTCAGAATTGGACCTGGAAAAGAGGAATGAGGAGTCTTCCTCTTCCATCACTCTACTGGAATGGTAACATCATCATCTAAAAAAGAAGAAGTAATTGAGGCAAATAAAAATACATGTTTTCCAGCAGCATGGGCTATGAATGGAAGCCACTTTTATCAGTGCTTTTTCAGGGTGGAGTTGTGTGTGATGGTCTCTGGTGTCTCATCCCCCTGCTTCCCTCTCACATCATAAAATCACGGAATGGTTTGGGTGGGAAGGGACCTTAAAGAACATCCAATTCCAACACCCTGCCACGGGCAGGGACACTTTCCACTGGACCAGGTTGCTCCAAGCCCTGTCCAGTGTGCCCTGGAACATTTCCAGGGATGGGGCATCCAGAAGGGGATTTATTTCTGCTGCCAAACTGGGACACCTCTAGGCAGTGCTTCTGTGTCCTGCTGGGACTGCAGGTGTTCTCTGGTGCAGCAAATGGACACTAACAGGCAGTTTTCACTTCTCACCAAAGTTTTGGGCACCTGAGTTGTACCTTTAAGAACCCAAGGGGCTACAGAAATTCCCCACATGACCTGTTATTACAGGCTCAGGTGAGAGTGTACATGCAGTTTTATTGCCAAAACATGAGGTTGGCAGAAGTGAGTCATACCTGGGAAGATCTCAGCTTTGCTCTTTGATTTACTTTTATCCACCAAGTATAAAAATATTTCCAAGAATACAGGTAGGAATATGCTGTTCTCCTGTTAGGGCAGAGCTCTCACTGGCTCTTAGGTGTGTTTACATAGCTCATAGGATGTATTTTCGAAGCTTTAGTATAAAGGGAGCTATGTATACATTTTATCTAATCTTCAGTGCAGTAGGCATGAGCAATTCCTGGAGAAGGGACCGGAATATAGGGCTCTGCCCCTGCTCCTGGGAGTCTATTTCTCATGGAGTCATACTTGCCCTCCAGGACTTTCTCTTTATGGCTTTGTGAGTTTTGAATTCCTCTGTGAGCTGGCCCAGCTCCAGCGGGAGGGCAGAAAGCAGCCTCAGCCCAAGCTCTGCTTGAAGCCTGCTGGTTCAGGGACTTTGCAGGAGGTAGGATGTGCAGGGGGGAAAATGCCCAGCCCTGGGAGAAGTGCTCAGCCTCCCAGGTGAGCTCTTAACCAGTGGGATATTGTGACAAGGTGACAATATTGTCTTCTGTGGACATGACTTTGGGTTGCAGTGGTTGTTGGGTGGTGTTTAGCTGTTGGTGTTTCAGTGTCAGCAGAGGATACCTGCTCTGCAGGTTTCACGTGTGGTTTCAAGGGTCAGCTCCTTCCATGGCCATCCCTGATGACCAGGTGGCCTTGGAGTGATCCAAACTGAAGAGCTCAATTTGCTGAGTTGGTTTGAAAAAGTGATTTTTCTTCTCTCTTTCTTTTCTCTTGGGAAGTTAGAGCTGCTCCATCCTATGACATGACTACAGGGCTGCTGGTGCTGATGGGGAGGTGGGAGGAATTCATGGCCAGAAGCAAAGGAGAAGGTGACACTGTCACTTACAGTGACAGCTGCATGAAATTCATCGGCATGTTCAGGAAACCTCACTTTCCCTGTCTGTTCATCACAGTGGAGCTCAGGAAAGAGCTAATTTAACCTTTTTCTCCAAAACAAGCAGTCTGTTGAACACTCTTTCCTCTGTTCCTTTGGCATCTGGATTTTAGGTGTCTGCATTTAGCTTAAGCATGTTTGGAGCAGAACTACTTAAGAAAAACAAAAGTACCTAAGATAATACTGTGTAGTGACAGAGAGGAGTCCACCTCTTGCTAAAATTTATGGTTATTGATCGTAGACTCAAAGGGTGGTTTGAACTGGGAGGAACCTTAAAGGTATCTAATTCCAACTTCCCTTCCACTATCCCAGGTTGCTCCAAGCCCCATCCAACCTGGCCTTGGACACTTCCAGGGATGGGCCAGCCCCAGCTCCTCTGGGCAACCTGTGCCAGGGCCTCCCCACCCTCACAACCAAGAAATTCTTACCAATATCCAATCTGAACCTTAAATCTTACTGTTATATATAAATATATAGAAATAAACTTTATAGAGCTAGATAGTCTCATGGCATTTATCAAACTGGCATTTTATCAAACAGCGTCACAAATTCTTCTGTTCATACTTTTCCAAAAGCTTCCCTTTGTCTATTACTCCATAAATCACATCCTGTCATAATCAGAGTCAGGATAGAATTTCCATTGGTGGGGAAGAAAAAGAGGCAGAATACTCTGGAACTCCCCTCTCTGCAGGAGGTTTCGGGGCAGCACTAGTTTGGGCAGTTGGCTTCCAGCAGGCACAGCACAGTTGGGAAGGATGATCTCTCTACATACCTCTGCTTTCTACTCTACTGCTTTGGAGTTTTTCTCTTCTTCTGCATTTTTCTCTCAGTTTTCCTGATTGATTCTTGCTGCTGTTGCTATAATCCATTTTTCTCACACAACCTCCTTTAAAACACCAGAGGTGCGCTCATGCCGTACGTTCTTCTGCGCCGTCGTCTTCCTGCATGCGTGCTTACCTAACAACTTGAAAATAGCAAACAAAGCACATGATCTGAGAAACAAGCTGGTATTTTACCCTGAGGGAAGATTTTCTCAGCGCACAAATCAAGAGTTAAATAGTTAAAAATGCTGTATAATATAGATCCAGCCGCTCTAAGGCTCGCTCGCACGTAGGAGCGAAGTTATTTGCATACATAAATGTTGACACAGTTGAGCTCTGCGTTATCAAATCCACTGTCAAAAGCTGACCTCAGGCGTTTTGCAGGGAAGATGATGATTGTCTTTTTAATGACATAAATTCTGTTGTGCCTGTTTAGTAGAGTTCCCCCCAACCCTGTCATTACTAAGCCCCTGCCAGTCACATCCCTACTGGCACGGCTTTGATGGGGAGTAGCTACAACACCCAGCTACAGGGGCCTTCTTTTAATTGAGCACTGTGATTATCACACACCAATCAGACAACTGAGCTGCGGCAGAAGTTGGCCAGCCCTGTGCTAAGAGCTCCTATGGAATTACAGAATCAGAGATGTTAGAGATGGAAAGTGCATTAGATCATCCAGGCCGTCGTCTTGCCAGTACATGTTTCCTGCTGCGTGGTTTTGGGTGGTTGTGGGTTTGGTTTTTTTAGTTTTTTTCCCCTGCACTTCATGGCTAGAGATACTTCAAGAACTGGACCTTCTACTTTGATCCTCTGGAATCTTTCCCACAAAATTTGATGGCAAGATTTTTCTTTGCCTAGTATGTGCCCTAAATTTTTTCCATTTCTTTATTTCATAATATTTCATATTATTTCAAGTCTACGTTCTCATCTTTCAGTAATTCTCTCTGGTGTTAACAGCTCGTAAATGTGAGCGGAATAGTATTATGTGCTCTTGGATATTAAATGTATCACTTATCTTAAGTGCTGCATGTTCAGTTTTTCAGGATTTGGGAAAATTCTGATTGAGGATAGGTTTTAAATTGAACTGCTAATAGTATAATTTCTCAGATACATATTTTATTGTAGTATAAGAGTAGTCTGTTCTGGTGTCACTTGAGAAATTGTTGAAAATTACCTGAAAAGGCCAATTTGAATTGGAAATAAAAATGTTTTTGTATGGAGGAGATAAAATGTAAGTAATTTTTAACTCCGTTGTAGCATTTAAACTGTGAGGAAGCTATGTGTGCAGACAGGTCTGCAGAGGGCATTGCAGGGAAACCAAAAAAAACTAGTTTTCTATTAGTGACAGAATTAGTGGAAGTTGCAGTCTAGTTACTGGAGTCTTCCCCAACCCCCCATCCCCGCTTTCCATTCAAGTTCTTCATAACTATTGTTGTTTTTATAGTCTTACTTGTTTCTGTGGGATTTGGGGTTTGCCTGTTTGTTGTTTATTCCTCTGGGCTTGCTCTTCACTACCAGAAGCTTTGGGTGCCCAGGGATGGTTGTCTCAAAAGTTTTCCTTTGTCTTGACCACTAAGAAGCTAGATCAGTATCCCCCTCATAAAAAAAAAAAACAAAAACAACAAAAAAACCAACCAAAACACAACAACAACAAAAAAACCCCAACCATTCAGTGTCTATAAAAAGGACAAATGGACTTTTTTTTTTTTTTGCAGTCACCCCATGAGAGAAAGACAGGGTGGTTGGTGTGAGCTGGTGCACAGCCACGCTGGCTTGAGCCAGTCCCTTCAGAGCTGCCTTCTGGTCATGATCCAGCACCTTTACCCCAGTCCTCTGCACGTTCCTGAAGCATTACCTCTGTTTTTCTTTCCAGAGTATCCCAGAGGTTGAGAGGGTTGGGTTGGAAGCCTCCAGAAACGGGGTTTTGGCAGGGTTGGGGGTGTGTTGGGTGCCTGCTGGAGGCACAGCACGCAGGGATGTGGCAGAGGCACGGCCAGCACTGCCCAGTCCTTACTCCATCCTTCCTCACTCTGTCCACAGAAAGCGTTTGGCTCATCCAGAAGGGATGGCAGGAAAGATGAGCAGTGATGTGGGTGGGGGTTGATTTTGTGGAGCCTCATGGACATGGGGAGCACGGAACATTAAGCTGCCTTCCCTCAGACTCTGGGAAGCTGGATGCAGGGCATGGGGATGTTGATGAGAGAGGCACGGACAGCTGGGTCTCGGGAGGCAGAGTTCTTCTCCCTGAGTTTATTGGAGGTGTTTGAGGCTCAGGTTGTGTAACAGAACGGGGAGATGAATGAGGAATGTGAAAATGGGTGGGTTATGGAGAGAGTAAGGGAGAGTGTGAGTGGGTGGGTAACGAGACTGGCAAGTGAGAGAGGAGGTGGGAGGGGGTGAGTGCACAGGGAGGGAGGTAGCAAAAAGTTGGAGCAGCGTTATGGACTGGCTCTGTGAAAGACTGGGAACAACCAGCCTTCTCGAGACAGGCAGGGGGGATGGAGAGCTGCCACAGGGTGTGTGGGGTGTGCAGGGCAGCACACAGACCCTGCTGACCTCTGCTGCTTCCCCACTGCTTTGGATGGCACCTGATTTACTCTGCCTGAACTTCACTGTGCCTGGGCATGAAGTAAGCAGTAATCCTCACCCTGGTCAGCTGGTTGCATGCTGCTGCTGTTCCTGCAGAAAGATGTCAGACCGTAATTTTGCATTTGCAGGTATTTTCTGGCTCTGACAAAATCACAGACAGAAACTTGTAGTGCATATGGTTTATTGCAGCTTGTAGTGGGCATTCCCAGGAGCTGAAATGACCTGAGAGCTGCAGGGGGAAGGAGTTACCTGACTAATAAAAGGTGTGAAGGTGAAGGGTATGCTGGAATTACAAACCAGCAATGCCTCAGCATAAAGACAACAACTCCCAAACTTGAAATTCCTTTAATTTTAATGAAGGAGATAGGAAGGTAAAGTAACTTGAAATCATTACCAGACTCTGCCTCACAAGGTTTTTATTAGGATATTTAACTGTAAGTACTGTAAGGTTGGATGTAGCTCACTGTGACTAATCTGCCTGTTTTTATTAATTACTATGGCAGAGTTACAGCCTCAGCTGTGACCCCTCTGTAGTCAGGTGTAGTCAGGCTGTTGTCCAAGGTAAGGTCTCCACTGCCCTATTAAGTCATATTAAGTTGTACACAGTACATTCTCAATATTTACTGTAATAGAGCAAGTCCTTTTGAAGCCCAAATGAATGTGAATGACTGCAGGAAGTGACAGGTCTTCTCTTAGCTACTAAAAAGGTATTTAATAAGGAATAACATCATCTGCAGTGTTCTGAAAACACCAGTCCCTGCAGGTTTTCATTGGTAGCCAGATAAGATGCCTCACCACCCTCAAAATAAAGAATTTCTCCCTAATACTGAGCCTAATCCTGCCCTCTGGCAGTGTGAAGTCATTCCCTCTTGTCCAGTCACTCCAGGCTCTTGTCCCAAGTCCCTCTCCAGCTCTCTTGAAGTCCCTCTAGGCACTGGAAGGAGCTCTGAGGTCTCCCTGGAGCCTTCTCCAGGCTGATCAACCCTAACTCTTTGGCCTTTCCTTATGGCAGATGTGCTCCAGACTTTGGATCATTTCAGTGAAATCTTTCTCATCTTGAACATGGTCACCTGTTGCAAAGTAAATTTCTTATAAAGCTTGGAACTGCAGCCAAGACAGCTTGTACAGTAGTCAGTGTTCACTCTTTTTTTTTTTAATCCTAGACAAATCCAGAAACAATTTGCTGTACTTAAGCAGATGTTTCTTACCATTAAAACAGCCCAAATCTCTTGCTGATGTTCAACTGCTGTTGTAACTGTGCAGAATAAAATCCAGAGGAACGTGGGATATGTTTAATACAGGCTTGTTGGGCTGTAGATCTGTCAACTCAAATTTGCATTCCTTACCTAAGCAGAGATCCTGGTGGTGTTTACATGTGCTTTGGGAACTGCAGGAACTTAACTGCTTTGTCAAAAAACTCTGCTCCCAATTGCCACCTGTGGCTCTGCAGGGGCACAGTTAAAATATTTACAGTAGCAGGACTAAACAGAAGTTTGTTTATTGTTCTGCTTGATATTAAAACATATCACAACAATCCTAAGAGCAGTGTGAGATGTCTGTGGAAGTGTGGACAGATTCTGAGTGCACACAGGAATGAGAATCTTGAAGTTTCCCTTCTGGGTAATTAATAGTTGGATTTTGTCAGTGACAGGGTTGTGCAGCGTTTGCAATAAGCCTGCTTTGGTTTTGGCCATTTTTTTCCATATGGGTGTGTTCTTCCTTTTCATTATGTTGTTTTTCGTTCCTTTTTTTTTTTCTTCCCTGACACAGCCACTCCTTTTGTTTTAAGAATAAACAAGCTGCTTGCTGAGCAGAAAAAAACAAAGTTTCATAAACACCTCAGTTCTGATCCATGTAATCCTTTATTACCTGTAGGGGCAAGTGCAGGAAGCTGCTACAGGAGTGAAGGTTACTGACATTTCCAAGGCTTGGGTTCCATAAGGGGTCGGTATGTTGTGGCTGCTACAGTGAAAGTTGTGAACAATGTGATCAAAGGTGCATTGATGAGAAATAAAACCTTTTGGCGTGTATTGTTTCACTTCATTCTGCCCCAGAGAGTTCTGAGCCTTTCAGCTCATACTTCAGCCACCGCACTGACATGAAGTTACAGGATCACAGGATGGCTTGGGTTGGAAGGGACCTCAGAGATCATCTTGTTCCAACCCCCTGCCATAGGCAAGGGACACTGTCCACTATCCCAGGTTGCCCCAGGCCCCATCCAACCTGGCCTTGGACACTTCAGGGATGGGGCATCTTCTCTGGGCAACCTGTTCCAGTGCCTCACTACCCTTATAGTGAAGAATTTCTCCCTTATATCAAATCTAACCCTGCCCTCTGCCAGTGGGAAGCCATTCCCTGTGTCTTGTCACTTCATGTCCTTGTCCAAAGTCCCTCTCCAGCTCTCTTAAAGCTCCTTTAGGTGGGAGGAGGTTCAAGGTCTCCCTGAAGTCCCTACATATTACCTTAAATTTGTTTCCTGCTGTTGTAAAATAGATTTTATTACTGGAGGTTCTGTCTTCTAATGCTTTCATTACCCAGAATTTTTCTGTTTGTTGCTCAAGAGAAAGTGAAGGCAACCACTCACTTGATCTCAGCAAACCAGAAAACAGCAGTTCATGGCTGTAGTGGCTGTGTAATGCTGAGATAGTGTCTGTAGGAAAGCAACCAGACAGCTTCAAGAAGTAAGATTTTTTTTAAAAATTGTTTTGGCTTTTTTTAACATGTTGAAACCATTTAAATTGCTGCAAAGAGGTAGGGCAAGGAGGGTGGTAAAAAAATACATCACCCATCCCTTGTGATTTTGTGGTTTTGTCTGAATATTTTTTTTTAATTCCCTATGATCAACCATGCATTTCAGTTGTGATAGCTGCCCCAAGAACGTGGCTGCATGCAAGATGTCTCATTTGCCTAATATTAAAAATATGTGTGTGTAATAACATTTTTTATAATGCTTCCCATCTGGAAGATACGTCACAGACTTTTGCATTGAAATTCATAGCACCCTTTTTACATATTACAGTGCTTTGTGATGGGGACTGTGCATGGACTTGTTAATTTGCAGTTCTGGGCTGAAAAATAGTTCAAAGCAGTTTGTTATTTACTACCAGAAATAAGTTTTCACTGTTTGTCTGTCTTAGTCAGTCTGGTAGAACCAATACATTTGTGAGAGGCAGTTTGTCTCCTTAAAATGTTATGGTTCATTTACCAGAAGAAATGCTGAGCAACTAACACAAAGTGAGGGGTCTGAAGACCTTCTTCCTCCAGTCCTTCAGGAGATGCCTGGAAGCTTTAAGGTTTTGGTCTAAAATGTGTAGATCCAATCCTAGTGGTATCATAGCCTATGAATTCCTGTCAAAAATTGTCTCAAAATGGTACAGCTCTTAAAAAGTAATGGTTGTGCCATTTGGATTAGCAAGGCTGCATTCTTTCTTGAGTAAACTTAATAAAATAGTGTCAAAGAAAAGGTGCAGGGATCTGTTAGGATTATAGTAGTAGGAAAGGAGCTTCTGAGCTGCTTGTGTACTTCAGATATATTTAGTGATATGGACTGCTTAATACATCTCCATTTTAAGTGTATAATATCCTTTGAAAGGTGTGATTTTCAATGTGCCAGGCAGCAGGAAGCACCTGTGTACTTTTAATTCCAGCTTGTGGTGATATCTTCTGGATGCTGAGCACTGGGAAGACTTCACATGTTACTTGAGTAGTTGATTGAAAGTTGAGTTTTTCCATAGCATGATCCACAGTCAGTGTTGTAGTAATAGGACAAACCAATCCAAATCTGCTGTCGCCTAGGCTTGTCTCAACTGTTAGAAAATCTTTGCTTTTCAAAAGGCTTTAAAAACATAACGATGCAAATTTGAACACTCCCTGCAAATTTGACCTGTATTTATACCAGCGTGTTTGGAAGAAGCCCATCAAATTATTTCCATGCTGTTTTCAGTGTCTCTCCACTTTATTATTCTAAGAAAATTCGATGCATCTGCAGCGTGCACGATCTGGTTTTCTGATATGCAGATGCACAGCCTCGCCTATCTCGTGGAATCAGTGTAGCAACCGCTCTTACAAACGCTGTGACAATGTACAGCCTCCTATCTGAGAACCAGATCAGACTGAAATTGGGACTCGGTCCAAAAAGCAAAATACTGCAGTCAGTCTACTTACTGTGTCAGCACTCAGCTCCGTTTCTGATCTGTGCACTGCAGGAGAGGGAGCGGGAAATGCACGCTAGCATCCAGAAACCGATTCCTGAGTCACGGAGGATGGCGGGGATGGGTGTTGGTAATAGGAGGGTAAAGGTTCCCATTTTTGCAGACACTGTGTGGGCTAAGAGATGTTGCAGGCGATGTTCTGAGCCCGGGTGGCACTCAGGAAGTCACTACATGACACTACAGATGCCACGTGGCTTCCCTGTTTACACTCAGCCCATGTCTGTGAAGTGACAGAGTGACCGGATCGTGTCACAGCGTCCTTGGTCCTTGGCCTCTCGAGTCACGACCCTTGGTACCAGCGGGGATTTGTGGAGTCAGGCCCTTGCAAAACCACGCTTCAAGTGCTGATGTGTCAGACTGGGGTGACCTCTTGCCTAAGACTGTACACTTCCTTCCCTTCTGCCAGCCCTGCTGCTATTCCAGGCTGTGGGCTGGCACCGCTCCTCGTCCGGCGGGCATCGCTCCGGGGCCAGGTGGGCTTCCTGCAGCGTGGCTCACCCTCCACTCTGCCTGCTTCCCACTTAACCCTCTCATTCCTCAGTCCCTGGGCTTACCCTTCTGTCATAAAATTGGCTCAGTCTTGGGAAAACCATCCACCCACATTCCCTGAGAGAGGGGGACCCGTGTGCCCGATGACACTCGGATCGCACAGGAGGCGCAGTGTGTTCTGCACAGCAGCGGGGTCATTCTGGTGTTGTAACACTAAATCTTTTAAAAGTAATCACACTTTTAGAAGTGATTTAAGCACTCAAGTTTCTGGGTGAAAGCCAGTTACCAGGGTTTAATCTGCACCCTAAAGCAGATTAAAGATTTAGCACCCTAAAGATTTACCCTGCAGGTAAATCTCATCTGGCAGTTCTGCCTGCATATAGGGAGAGACACCGATAGCAAAATACTTACCCTGATAAATATCAGTGGGACTTTCAATGTCCACAGCAAAAATAAAAACATTATAAAGGATTTATAAAGTTGTTATTGCACTATAGATGTGCAGCAGAATCCATGAATGGGGTTTGGCTCTCATATAATTATATTTTTAATAGTAAATTGGGATGCAAAGGAACTTACTGCAGCTGGAACTCTGTGCTGAAGAAAATCATTGAATCCAATGCCAGGAACTTTTAATGACTGTGATTACAGCTTGTTGCTTGCACTTCCCATATAACTTTCAGTGTCACAAGCACTTTTATTTATCCATTAAGCTTCTCTTTTTGGTAAATTAAATTCTGGTAAATTCTTTTTTTTGGTAACTTGGTTATGTTTTCCCATGGCTATCTAGTAAGTACTGAGTTTCTTTTAGGGAAGCAGGGGGACAATACGTATTTTGAGCCAAAATACTATGGCACCTAAGAAAATAGGGTTTCTGTTCTTAATTGCCAGTTTTCTTTCTGTCTTTTATCGTGTCTTGGTCTTAAAAAAAATCAACAAGCCCATTGTAATGCTTTTGATGAGGCTTCAGCAGAGATAATAAAAGTGTAGTGTCCCTTTGTGAAAGGAGTTTTTAATTATTGTTAATTGTGCTTGCCAGCTTCATTTCTGAAGGGAAACGGAGGTGACCTCATCCTGAAAGTTGTCAGTCTCATGCTGGTGTCATTCACCGCCTGGAAAAGAGGTTGGGGTTTTGTTCCTTGTTGCTTCTTTTAATGAGGAGCTGTCCACAGGGCTGATGGGCTCTGTGGCTTTGGGAATGCTGTCCAAACTCTGCTTCAGTAGCAGGCTTGTTCCTGGAACATTAAACTGAGTTGTGTCTTAGGGCATCAGCAGAGTCTCAGACCTGTGATGTGCCCATTCCAGTAACATCTCTGGCAGCAGCCACTACAAAAAACTTCAGGGAGAGGTGATGGAGTCCTTGTAGAGGACAATTATTCAAGATTCAAAGGGATATTTCTGCTCTTTCATACTAACCTGGTAATCTTGGGTGTTTCCCTTATCTATCCAAATGTTTAATTTCTTAACCCTTCTCCAGTCTTGGCTTTGGCATACTCTTGCGAGGTCCCCACTTCACCTGTGCTTTGCATTTAAACAGATGACAAGAGAGATTTCCTCACTGTTTGGACTGCAAAATGTGCAGGGCAGTGGGGGCTGTATGCCTGGGGAGGTTCCAGGGTATCAGGACAAGTCAGCATTCAGTTGTGGCCGTGATGTAAATGCCAAAATATTTACAATCATTTCAGTTCATTGAGTATCTCCGTATGTTGGGAGAAGGATGAAGAGGATACGTTTTTGTCTCCCTTCACTGTTCTGTATTTCTTAAACTGTTACCTCATTTCATCTTAAATGAACCTCCTCTAAAATACCCTGAACTTTCCAATTCCATTTCAGTTCACCCAGTGCCATCTGCCACGGTGTCTGCGATGTATTTCGGTCCTGACGAAATCCCCCTTCCTCAGCGGTACCTCCGCACGCTGTCGTAAGGATGATGTGACAAGAGAAGCTGGCAAGTTGTTCCCACCTTTGTTGCCAATTATAAAGCAGTGTAAAGAGGCAAATTCTGACAGCCTGTGTCCTTAGAGGTGTTTGAATACCGAACTCGTAGTGAAATCATCAGCAGTGAGGCTCTTGAGCATCCCTCAGGCTCTGGGCTGGGGTCTCCGCTCACCTGTTGCTCAAGTGACGTTCATCACTTCTTTGCCTGACTCAGATTTGTATTTAAAGCTGCTGATTATTCATCAGCATCAAAACATTCACTTGTAGATACAGAGAGCACAGTTCCCTGTAGAAGGGAATAAGTTTTCGGCTGGTTTGTTTTCTAATCTTGGAGAAATCTGCAAGGTCAGTGAGCCTGGTGTGTGTAATGGGTCTCCTCACGGCTGCCAAACGTGTTAGGGACTGTGGTCTGGAGCTCCCAGTTTATCTCATTCCTTTGCTTTCTGCTGCTCATTAAAAGATTTAAAAAGAATTAAAATCTCAGTGGTGTGAGATGTTCGAGCTGTCTGAAATGGTTTTCATTCTGCGGCTCCCAGATTTTGTTCAGGCAAAAGGAGCTGAAGTTTTCGTGAAGAAAACCACATTTTTCAGTAAAAACACTGAACACTGAATTTAGGTCACCTCAGACTGACTCTACTCAGTCCTTCCTTTGCTGTCTTAAGGTGAGGATTGCAAGAGCACCTTAAGGGATTGTTCTGAAAACTCTGGTAGCTAGCACTTCTGCAAGCCTGCCAAAATACATACTAAATGCAAATATTTTTAAGCCTTTTCATCTCCCAGAGTTGTTTTGGTATCTTGTACTGGTATCTTGTTCTTCATCCTGAACAGAAACACAGGAGACTGAGATCTTGTCTCATTCTCACAAACCAGTGCAGAAATTGGGGCCTTTCAAAATATTCCTTGAATCACTGCTTTGTACAGTTACATAGTTGTGACTCCCAGGTTTCAAAATGGGATAAAGAACCTGTTCCCAGCAGGAATAAACACAACACAGCTCCTCTCCTATGCCAGACGAGCTTTTCATGGTGTGTTTTGGAAGTACGTGTTTCACGTAGGCACAACTAGCTCTTGATTTAAAAAAACAAAATCACTTGAAACTACTCAGGGGCACTAATAAATGACTGCAGGAATACCAGAGGATTGAGCAACAGGCAAAGGACATGTTGTTTCCTTTAAGAATTCTGACTAGAAATGACGTCACTTAGATAGTTTGGATGTTTGTGAGCACTACAGGACTTGGAAAGGGAAAGCAAATCGGAAAAACACTGGGAAGCTGAACAATTTGTTTTGTTTTATGACTCCCTGGTTGTTTAATGAGGGAGCTATTACTCATGCACTGTCACTGCACATCTAGAAAATTCCTCTGGGTTTAAAAACTGGCAGGGAAAAGTAGTTTCCTAAAAAACACTGAATTAATGAGATAAAACCCATTGCTCAGGAGTCCCTAACAGGAAGGGTCGGAGGCGGAGCTGTGCAGGGCTCACGGTGTGTTGGAAATCTCCACAGGGGATTTCAGAGAGCAGATAGACCTGGCAGGGATTCAGGGAAGTGATGCAGCAGATACGCTCAGCATCTGGCTTTTAGGATAAGAACTATGGATTTGGGCAGAGACAGAATACAAGTGTGATTGGGGCACTGTAGCCAATTCTTCCCCTCCATTCCTTTGCATCTGAAAATCTCTAGGACTGGGGTGTTTAAAGAAAGAGGTTTGTACCCATGGGCAGTGATACAAAGCACTGTATTAATAATACTGACACATGAAGTGAGGGCTATTGTATTTAAGGAGAAGAAAAAGAAGTGTTTGTGGCATGGGCTTAATTATCAAGCTCTAAATGAATTTTCATGGTTTCATAATCTGTATTCCCATGGTCAGAGTTCTGTCTTCTTGCTTTAAGTCTGCATTGTTTTATAGATCTGTCTGGTATTTTACAGTGCAGTACAGTGCAGCTGGCATTTTTACTTCAGTTATTTTAGCTGATTCAGCCTGTCTTGTCACATCCACACAGGATACACATTATCATCACTTTAACTGGAAACCTAATACAACTTTCATGGCCCTGAGGACAGGATGAGGATTGTTCCAGTTAGGTGTTGTAGAGAGCATGGTAAGCAGAGTGCTGCTCCAGTCTGGAAATGCAAGGGAATATTCCTCACCAACCCCTGACACAATTATTCCCTCATAGCAGAAGTTACTGTAACTCCTTTTGCCAAAAAAATGCTGATAAAGCAGAGGCTGTTCAGAGGGAAATCCATAAGGAGTCTGGAAAGTGTGATGTAAGGATTAGTAATAGAATTAGCAAGCTGCTGTAGCAGTTCTGCTACAGTTTGTCTTAAATTACAACACCTCAGACATAATCATCGGTCTCACTGCAGTGCTGTGCTGTAGTCTGAATCAGTTTTGTCTTCTCTCTTGTTACTGTCCTTCTAAACACTTTCAGAATTCTTCTAATTATTTCTTTTCCATCAAGAATATCACCAATTTTCCATGCAAACACAGAAGTAGTTCAGGAAGGATTGTGTATTTTAAGCTTCAGATCAAAATGATGCTTAGCTGTGTGTCCCCCTGTACATGTACCATACCTCTTTAGAAATATCCAGTACTGAGCTTTTAAAGCACACAGATGCCCAGTTTATTGTATCCCTGCTGGATTTTTGCCCTTGGGCGTGGAACTCAACTGCCTGGGCCAGAATTAGGAAATGCTTCCTACATGTGATGTGAAAAAAAAAGTCCTGGATCATGGGGCAGAGCTCTGTTTCCATCAGAATGGGACAGAATGAGACTGAAAAGTCTGGGGGAACCCTTGAGGTGTTGAGAAGGTGGCAGGGGTATGGATGTCATGTAATTCTGGAATCAGAGTAAGCGCTGTAGAGAGACACTCCAGAGGGACCTTGTTTGTGACACATTAGACAGGGATTTGGGCATCGGTTGCTCTGAGGTTGTGTGTGCCTGGCAGGGAGCACAGGTAACCTCAGATTTGGTGTGGAACAGCATGTTGGGTACCAGGAGCCACACAAATGATGCAGGGACGTGTTCAGCTTCACATTTTGCATCTGTGCTGCTCCAGTTTTCCAGGGTGGTGTGAAGCTGAAGGCTGAACAGGCACAGAAAAGGGTCTCTACTGCTTTTCAGGTGGTGCTTCAGTGTCCAGTGGAAGGTGGTGACCACCAGGGCCTCTGTGCAGCTTTGTTCTGGAGAGAGCTCTGGTGTTGGCATGGATTTTGGTTGATTTCAGGCTCTTCCAGGGCACTTAGTGGTGTTTAGGCTGCTTTTTTATTGCAGAAAAGTCTAGGTGAGAAGCAAGTTCCCTCATGCCAGCTGGGACACCTTTGACTGTGGTACAGCACATGCTGATGCTCCAGCAGCTACTGAACAGAAAGTTCTATCACTTCAGAGTGTAGGCACCTAAATCATGCCAAAATGCAGGCAGAACTGAGACAGGCCACCAGGCTGATGCCTGCAGACTCCCAGTCTCATGGCAGGAGACACTGTGGACAGCCACATCTCCCTGCCTGGTGCTGCATCACCCATGAAACAGGACTGGCCTTCCCAGAGCTCCAGCCCTGCGTGTGTTGCACCAACACAAGAAAAATTCTATGGCTTGTTACAGATGGAAACCTAACTTAATTTTCCTGTTAATGAAGCTGTAATTGCAGCCCATTACTGTGATCCTTGTTCAGCTGATTTCCCTCCTTGGCTGAGGGTGCATCCGGGGCTCTTTCCCCTCTGTGCTGGAAGGGTTGCTGAGTGTGAGGGGCAGATCTGACCTAACTGGGGCTGCTCCCACCTTGGCACTGCTGCAGGTGCTGCCTGAAACCTCCATCCCAACACCCATCCAGAGCTCTCCTCCCAGCTCCTGCTTTACCCATGGACTTTAGAGTGGAGATACATTCAAGGGACTGTCAGGTTTTATATTTAAAGACTTTACTCTTCTATTTTTTTCTAAAGCTTTACTCTGTCAGGGCCTGTGCAGCTGGCGTTACACAGCACATACTTTATTATCCCAGTCATCACTTCAACCGTTTAATCCTTTTAACCTTCACAGTGGCTACAGTAGGAATTATGGGGAGTGAATTTCCTCTTGAGTGAATTTCCTTGGCCACTGTTAAAACCACAAAGAAATCCAGAGTAGTTCCATGAAAAAAAGGGATCTCTTGATGAAACTCTTTGTAGAAGACTGGAAGGGGTGAGAGAAATGAGAAGTCAGTCCAGCTGCAGGGAAATGGCTGTGGGGACACCACCATGGGCTGGCAGCTGCCACATTCCTGCACCCAACATCCCAGACCTGTTCTAACCACAAAAGAAAGTTAATTCAGAACAGTCAGCCCTGCTGGGCAGGGAAAGGACCTTGCTGCCAGATGCTATTTGTGTTGTACATTATCTCCTTAGGTTTTGCATCTGTCTTTGCTGCAGTTTTATTTTCTGCCTTCAACATTCCCTTTTTCTCATTGCGTTTAGTAAATTAAATTAAATTTGCAAAATAGTACAAAGTGACATTAGGATGTGCGTGTTAACAGAGGAGAATAAATTAATTACATGCTGTGAACTAACTGAACTCATTTAGTAATTGATGAATTAACTTAATACGTCTGTTACACAAACAGGAGAACTTGAATGCTGGCAGAATAAACAGTGAAATCTCTCATTGACTGAATCGCTAGAGGTTTTTTTAGGTTTATTTTTCCTTAGTTTAGTAATGGCCACGTTTTTAGAATTAGGAAGTTATACCAGTCATTTGCAATTTAGGGTTCACCTCTGTGATTCCATCCTACACCACTTCCAGACTGACATCTGCCTCTTGAATTCATTGGAAACTTTGACATGTCTAGTTGCTTTTCCTTAACCAAATATTAACACTTGTTCTTCATCCTTCCTTTTTTACACTGGTCAAAGTTTCAACAGCATCAGTCATGTTTCCATTTGAGATTCCATCCTGACTGGATGACCGTGATTCTGGGGGTTTTGTGGTCTTTCTTAATCATATTTTTAATGTGCACAGTGGTGTTATATTCTCTGTGTGCACATCCTGTGTCTTCCCTCTTCCCAGGTTTCCATTGCAGTAATGGATTTGATTATTCTCTCTTTCTCTCACTCTCTGTAGTCAAGTTCCAGACCTGCACCTGTGTGCATCATTTTGTTTTCCTCTCAGGATGTTTGTGTGGCTTTTACACGTGGATTGATAGCAATCTGCTGCAGCTCAGTTTTGTGTCAACAGAAAGGAGCTTTGTCCCATGCCAGCCCTCTGTAAATGCCACAAAGACCACCTTTATATTTAGGCCTCTATTTTAAAACTTCATCTTCCTGTGATGCCTACAGTAGAAAGGTTGTTAATCTGCCTTTATATCAGGTTTTATTGTCTTATTCCTTATACTTCCTCTTTTTTATGTCTCTCTTTCTTGCCTCAGGCATTAAACTAGAAACCAAGCTCATTTTATTCATTTATTCTGTTTTATATGAAGCTTCTAGATTAGTGTGCCTTGATCCATGACAGGGACTCTGTCCTGCTACAGTAGTTTCCTTCCTTGGAAATCATTGCGAAGGTAACACCTACTGCACAAACTGAGTTTCTCAGGTCCCAAAGAAAATCAGAACTTCATCCTTTAATGCTCCAGTTACGAGATGCTGACTTGGTAGCTTCAAAAGGTGGAGCCAGTTGTGGGGAGGAGACTAAAAAGATCACGAGTAATTTGGATATATGTACGTTATGTTTTCTGATGGACAGGGACATATTTTTCTAATGCAACTAAAGTAGTTTAATGGATGTTGCAGATCAAAGCAAAAACAAATTTATTTTCAGAATCCAACAGCCTCTTTTCCCATCCCTTGCCTGCCTGTGTTCAATACATGGAGCATTATGTTGTCCTCTAATTAGCTCTGTAATTTCCATGCCATGTGCCAGCATCAGTGCTTATTATTGAAGCACAATGTCTGCTTTTATCCTCATGATGTGACTGTCCTGTCACAGAAGTCACATGCACAGACTGAGTAGTAAGAGAGGTTCAGGAGTAAGGATTAGTAAATACTCTAAGCTGTGCATGGTTGTGTAGATGTAATTAATTCCAGCACTGCCAGATGCTCACCAGTTGATCCAGATGATCCTTGCTCAGCATGCATTGAACATCCCTCTCATCTCCTGGATCTTCCAGTCCCTAGCATGGCTAACAGGGCATTGATCAATCCCTAAAATCTTTATTTTTACCATAACCGTGTGACTTCTCTGCATTTCATGAGGGGAAGCTGAAGTGGTAGTGCAAACATGCATTTAAATAAACCATTTTATAAATTCCAGGTGCTGATCTCAAGAGGGCATCTTGCATATACCAGAGAAAGAACATGTTGTTTGAGGGAAAACCTGCTTATAAATCTGTGCAAATTGAAAGGTAAATAATTTCTGTTTCCAGTACATTGATGGAGTAAGATCTCTGCACTGGTTATTTTTCCTGCTAAGAAGTATGTAATATATAGATGTATCTGGCATATGTATTTGTCACTGTGCAGCAGCAGAATGTAGGAAGTGAGTATCTTCAAAAAATACTGATTTCTGCTTCATAGAATCACAGAACGGTTTGGGTTGGAAGGGACCTTCAAGACCATCTAGTTCCAACCCTCTGCCATGGGAAGGGACACCTTCCACTATCCCAGGTTCCTCAGTGCCCCATGCAGCTTCTTTGCTTCTTCAGCATAACAAGGAAAGGTTCTAAAGTGCTTTGTTTCACTCTGAAAATATTCCTGGCTTGGGTTTCAGGGTTTTTTTGCAGTGTCATATGTGATGGGAGGAGTACAGAATATTTGCCTTTGACTGAAAGGGTCCTCTCCAGTGTGTTCCTGAGGCATGGGAATTAAGCTGAGGTTAAAACTTGAAGTGGTCTGATTAAACTTCCTATCTTTCTTAATTGTTATCTTCTTTCTGTGTGATAATTCTAATTTCTCTTCCTATTGGGTAATCATGGAGTAGTCTGAGTTTGTGTTATATCAGACAAAAAAACCACAAACTAATAAAATTTTCCGTGCTGTTTATTGTTATTTTTTAAAGATACACAAGAGCAGTTCCTTCCAGGTCACTTCCCATGCTTTGACAGACAAAGTGCCACGATGATGTGTGAGGCAGCACAAATTAATCCAGTGCTGGAGATAAGCAGAGGGGCAGCGTCATGAGCGGGTATCTGGTTTTGAGAGCTCACTTTGCAGGGACAGAAGTGGCTGTGATCCAGCGTATGGCACGAGGGTACAAACAGCAGGTGTGGCTTTGGAGTGCTTCATGACAGGGGCATTTCTGCTCAGGGGTGGGATTAGAGCTTCTATTGAAACTTACATAACAGCCACGGTGCCAGGGTGGTTGCTAAAAATGATGCTCATCGCTCTTACGTCCCAAAAGCTGTAAGTCAGAAGAACTATTTTAAGCTGAAGAAATAATTTTGGTTTTTTATTCTTAATGGCCATTGTTTTTCTCCCCACTGACCCCACTAAGATGATTTCAAATGTGTAAGGCAGTGGTGGCAATGAAAACAAGTGTTTTTATAATGTAAGGCATGGTCAATCAACAGTGAGCTTTGTTGTGGGTGGCTGCTTCATTATCATACCCTCATTAACATATCTCAGCAATCAACAAGTAATTACATTTTTTATTATGGCTGTCCTGTCCTATTTGTAAAATACAACATCAGCTGCTTTTATCCAGCAAATGGTGATACATTTGGGAAAAAAAATCCCTACTATTTTCCTGCCTCTGCTGCCCCAAAGGTTGGTGTTCTGCAGAAGGAGCAGTCAGCTGCTATGGTGATGGGCACAGGGTGGGAATGTGGACAGAAATAGAGGGAGGCTGAAGCCAGACCGTTCCTGCTTCCTTATGCTTTCAGTAGCCCTCTCTGAACTGGATGGAGACTGATTCCAGGGATTTCGCAGGTTATTTGTGGTTTTCTGCCTCAGATTCTCACAATTAGCACGAAATAATACTCGGGCCAAAAAGAATGAGATTCTCAAATGGATAATGTTTGTACAGGATGTATGTAATTCCCTGCAGAGCAGCTTGTGCCCGTTGTGCTGGGATTTGGATGCACAGAAATCTCCCTCCTCCCATCCAGACTGAAGTCAGTTTTTGGTAATGCATAATTCATATCCTGAAGCCTTTGTCACAAAAACATCTTACTGCCTTTCCCCCAGCTTGGTAAGCCTGCTTTTGTATTTTTAGGATTTCCTTCCCTGTTAATCCCCAAAATCAGCCTGATGAGGTTTCAAAACAGAATTCAGAGTAAATCTGAGACAACTTTTACATCAAGGATGTTGCTCTGTGCAGCAGGTGATTCTCTGGCACCTGCTAGTTATGGATTCTGCCTCCACAAAGAATTACTTCCCTGTGGCTCCACTGCCATTGTCAGTGCACAAGTGGACTGCAGCTCGAGGGATTCTACCAGGAGGTTTGGATGTATCTTTGGATACATCTCACAAGGAGTGCCTACACGCACATTTTGTTACGAAACAAAGACAGCAAATTTTTTTTGGTGAATTTTTGGTGAGCTCTAATCCAAAATTACTCTTTCCATAGGGAACATGATGCCTGTATTTAGTGATGGGTTAGTGGCACACCTCGATTGCCTATTCTCTTACTGTGAGTGCACTCACACAAATACAGATTTTGAGGAGTCACAACATGGTTAAAAAGTCTGTCTAAAACCTGGAGGAAAAGAAAAATTATTCTCAAGTTGTGTTTTAATTAATCTCTTTGCAGAACAACACAGAGGGGACTAATTCAAACAGCTTCTGGTGTTTTCTGCTTCCAGATTCTGAGGACAAACCTGTCAGTAATGAATTGTTCCAGAAGTACACAAACAAAGCTGTACATGGTAGAGGCTGTTTTTTCTCCCGTACAGCACATCCCTGTCCCTCCTTGGTATCAGTTGTTGTAAATACCTTGTAGCCATCAGGCCTTTTCCTGCTCAAAGCTTTGAGGGGCTTTGAAAGTACGGAGGTAAATGCATGGTGTGCCTGCATAATGGGTAAATTGGATGTTTCACTAGTGGGAAATAATTGCCTTCATTTGAGGTCGCTTTGCGTGTTCCAGAGGAATGTTCCCCAGATCCCTTCACTTCATAGCACTTCTCAGTGCAGCTAAACAAAGCACAGGAAGGAATGTGAAGTATTGTCATCAGTGTAGGAACCTTTTCAGTAATGGTTTGTCATTATTTTCCTCCCAAATGATCCAAATGCTTTTTCTTCCTTACTGTTTATATCAAGCCACCATAGCCCTTCTGATGATCTGAAATTCCAGCTGTGGAGGCTTTGATTGTTTCTTGCACGTTGCTCATTTTAAGATGACAGAATTGTTCAGTGAGAGAAATTCAAGTGGAAAAATTCAGGCAAGCAGGCTGGTGGGGAAGGTTGAGCCTTGTGTAAAAATCCAGTAAAACTTGAGTAAGAACCTCAGAGTTCAGTGTATTGATTTTCTTGTGAAAGTTCAAGGACTGTGTTTCCTTGCAGGCTGAAACTCATCTCAACTCCTCATGACCAGCTGAGCAGGAGAGATGGGATTTGATGCTGTCCAAGGTGTAATTCCACAGTTCATGTCTTTTGCTAGTGCCAGCTTAATCAGTTTCTGCCCACTCCCAGCATTCATTTCCAGCTCAGCAGCAATGCAGTGCTGTTGTGTTGTGTTTGTTTCTCCCCTAAAAGCTTAAAAATGGTTTGCCCCCTTTGTTATTTGTACCCACCCCTTTCCCTGTCAATTACTGTAACCCCACCCTTCATTCCCGAATGTTCCCTTTCAATCATTATAGCCCTTCTCTCCTTGACCTGTCAGTTGTAGCCCCTCCCCCTTTTCCAGAATGTTCCCTGTTCCTCAGTACCCCATTGGTGAATGCAACCCCTTCCTCCTCCCCTCAATTCCCCATTGGATGAGCTCCTCCTTTCTCTCCTCCCATGAATGTGCCCCATTTGCTGATGACTTGTGCACACCTCCTTTAAAAACCCTCGCACGGAGGCGTTCGGGGCTGTTCTGGTCCCTGAGCCCTCCTGGCAGGATCCCCTTTGCCCTTGTCCTCCCAATAAACCCTGACCAGGAGCCTCCAACCAGCGGCCTCCTCGGCTCCTTCACCTCCTCTCGGACTGTGACTGCTCCTGCGTGCCCGACCCACGGGTAGGGCTGACGGTCTGCCCCAGTCTGAGGGCTGGGCCCTCCGCGCTGTCAGTCCCCGCCCGTGGCACGCGGCCTGCGTGGTCCAACGCGCCGTGTGGCTCGCTGGGAAGCAGCCTGTCGTGCCACAGTGCCACCCCTTCCCTGACGGCGTGGAAAACCAGATGACTGGAAATAACTCAGTGAAGAAAAGAAACGCTTCATTTTTTTTCTTTGTGTTAGAATCATTTGAATGAATTTCATGGCCCACAGGCAGTCGTATTGGTACTGCTGAAGGTGACAAGAAGTGCAGCATCAGAGGCAGCAGTGAGCACTGGAGGGTGTCCCAGTGCTGTGTGATCCTGCTGTCAACAAAAATCTGCTCTGGGACCATATCCTGAATGAAGGGCTTTCACTAGCCACAGGATTATTTATTGAACTGCTGCTTTTCATTTATTTTATTAAGGAAGATTAACATCTTCTTGTTAGGGCACGTTTATTTTTTTTAGTTGAGGAGATAAACCATCTCTGTGAGAAGTCAGTCAGCTTTGTGGACGGCCATGAATGTCAATAAAGTCTTGGCAAACACAGTAGGTATTTATTCAGCCTTGCAAATTAAAAACATTTTTCCTGCTTGTTTAGTGAAGGGAACAAAAAAAGACAAATTACAGAGCGGATGAGCTCTCTTGATAGTTGGAATTCATTAAGCTGGTGGTGAAAACGCTGGGGGATTGATGGTGCAGAAAAAGAAAAGATGAAGCAGCTTTTCCCCAATAGCTGTGGCTTAAGTTCAAGTTGAAAATGACCAAAAAAAAAAAAAAATTCCCTTTAAAGACATCTGTAACTGACTTGACAATCCCAGTTTCTGTCTGGGTAGACAGTTCTTTCTCACTGCAGCTAGTATTAATTGGTTTTTCAGTTGACAGATAATTTCTCAGTGGCTCCTCCATCTCCATCATGCCATGGGGTGTCTGCAGCAGCTCATAAATGAGATCCATGGCCAGATGTTAAGTAGGAAGTTCACACAGTCCCTTCCCATGGTACAGACAGAGCCTTTCTGCAGACTTGTCACTCTGTCATCTTCCCTCAGCTCCACATTTTATTACTAAAAAATAAAAAGGAGGGATATTTGAGAAGTTACAGTAAGTTGAGCAGTTTGTCAGATGTGATGTTCTCACAGGCCACTGTCTGCAGATTCCAGGCTGGCTCTGCCTTTCACATGGATCATAAAGCTGTCGTGAGTGCAGCTCTAACAAAATCCATTTCCACAGCTCCTGTTATGGCAGGGCATGGAAAGGAAGCAGTGGGACTTTTTTTTTTAATGAATTTCCTGGACAGAATCATTAGTCCACCATGGAAGTCTTTCCAGGTTGCACCCAGTGCATGTTGTGTCTGATTATCCCTGATTAATGGGATAAAGTGCCCACAGTTGTCACTTGGAGTCACAGTTCTCATGTCATTTCAAGTGCAGGAATTCTGCAGGAATTCACCATTGGAAGAGAGAGGGTTCCCTAGTAAGTGTTTAAATGCAGCTAAACCACCTGTAAATCACTAAAATTATTCAACAGCAAAACAAAGCCTTCATAAACTTCATTCTTGCAGTGCTGTAATTGCAGGCAAAACTTGACTCATTCAAGTGATCCCATCAATGTCAAATAAAAACATGAATTATGAAGCTTGCAAGATTAGAGCTTGAAGTCACTGACATGTCATTCCCATAATTTTCTCTGGAGGATTACAGAACACTTAATTTGTAACTGCAGGAACCTAAGTGTAATCGGATGCTCTTCCATCTACAGTTTTTATCTAAGTCATTGAATTCTGGGTTTGTTCTTTCCTGTTTCCCAAGTTCTTACTTGTAAATGTGAAGACATTAACTCCTCTGTTCTTCTTCTTCCCAGTTCAACGAGGAAATTGCCCTCAGCTCTTCTGATCATTAAATCTGGGAAGGATGGAGAAGTCCAAGATTTGAAAATGTTTTAAAACTTCCAGCACCTAATTAGAAGGAGGCATCTTGGAGCAGCACAATAGCTCTCTATCTGCAGTTCATTTGGTTTTCCAATTTAGAAATGACAGTTTACAGCCCTGGTGTGAGCGTGTTTCTCATTAGCCTGTTCTAGAAACACCGCAGAGTTATTACAAGTTTTGAAAGATGCTTTCTTCAGAAGTGCAAATGATACTAAATGGCAGAATTTGCTCTCTGGATTAGCCACATGGAGAAGCTGTGGTCTGCAGCCATCCTAAGGCTGGTGGTAAAGGTAGAGCCAGGCAGCTGGACCTCAGCTTCAAATCTGTGGATGTCATGGATGCAACTGCATGGAAAAGATGCTGCAGCAGGAATTAGCCTTGTCCAGGAGATGGATGTGAAGTGCCCATGCTTCCCTTGTTTCACAGATGGATCTCAGGTTTCTTGGGCTTTTCTCATGAAGATTTGCTTAGAGAGGAGTGTGTTAGCTGTGCTGCTGACAGATACCCTCGTGAGAACTGTCCACACTGGCTTGATTTCCCTCTTCAGGAGCTGGATTCCTAGTCTGAGCTGGCTGGGTTTGTTGTCCGTGGGGTAAATGAAGAGAGCGCTGCATGTCAGCAGGTGATGAAACTTGAGGATCAAGTGTAATTATTTTTTTTTACATGGTTTTCTGCCCCCTGAAGAGAAGGAGATTGAGAATATTTGCCTGTCCACAGGACTCAACAGATGGGTTCATCTTGGATGGTGGTTTAGGGTCTGGAATGTCAGTTCTACAAGGACTGGCAGAGGGTTGAAAAAGAGACTCAGGGAAGACCTTATTTACCTGAAGACCAACATTTACCTGAGAGAAGGTTGTGGTGAGTTGGGAATCAGCCTGTTCTCCCAGGTAACAAGTGACAGGACAATGGCAAACAGCCTCAAGTTTCACCAGCACAGGTTCAGCTTGGATATTAAGAAAAATTTCTTCACTGAAAGAGTGGTTAAGCATTGAAACAGGCTGAGGGCAGTGGTGGAGTCACCATCCCTGGAAGTGTTCAAAAAACAAGTGGACCTGGCACTTCATGATACAGTTTAGTGAGCATGGTGGTATTAAGTCAAAGGTTGGACTCAATAATCTTGGAGGGTCTTCTCCAACCTCAGTGGTTCTGTGGTTCTAATCAAGTAAAATCAGCTTTCACAGGCCTTCCAGAGGCAGGTACGGAGCACAGCCATGGTACACTCACTGGTGTAATAAACTGCAGAAGGGAAAAAATGAAGATGCTTCGCTCTTCTTGAAAGCACTGCAGCAAGGCAAAATTCTGGATTTCTGCATGGCTGAAGGAAAAAAGAGTTTGGTTCTGCCTGCACTTTAAAGCAGATTCCTTTTACCCATTAGTGTTTTGTGAGCCTGTGTGGAAGATTCCCAGGCAGCTGCATGCTCAGGGCAGAGCCCGAGGACCCGGGCACAGCTCCGTCCTGCTGCTTCCTGCCTGCTCTGCTCCACACAGGCACTTTCTGGACAGAAAAGCTGCACAATAAATCCAGTTGCTGATGTGGCCTGGCGTGGTGACAGCTCTTCCAGTAACTGCAGGAACTGCCTGCTTGCAGAGGCCCAGCCTGCTCCGATGGGTTGTTTTCCTTAAAACTGTTGTTCTGCACCAGATGGGGCACGTGGTGTCTTTGTGCCTGCCTCTGCCATGCAGACACTTTGTGGTGCCTCCTGTGCCACTGGCCGGGGTGATTTTTTCCTTTCTGAGAGGCTGTGATGTACCTGAGTGCTTCCCAGAACAAGTCACTGAGAGCAGAGCTGTGCAAACACTCAAGACTTGCTCGACATCGCTCTGCAGATGTGCTTCGGGTCTGATGTTTGTTCTGCCAGCTAAGATGAGGAGCTGCAGAGAGGTTATGAAAAAAAAAAAAATTCATCTGTGTGAAAGGGAGTAAATGGTCTAGAACACACTTCAGTAACAGATTTCCAGGAAAGAATCCTCTGTCAGACTTCTTAGAACTGTGCTGGCTCCAGGTGCTAAGTGCCAGGTCTGAATAGCCCATAATCAACTCAGTCCTTAACGTTAGGTTTGGAGACACACTTTTCCCCTAATTTGCAAATCCCATCTCAGCCAGAGCTAGCTGGCAGGTGAGCAGGTTTCCAGGCTCTCTGCATGACCTTTGGGATGAACATTCAGCCTTTAGGCACTGATGTGCAGCTTCTGTCACACGCTGGTCTTTGTGCTGCTGCTGTTGAAATGAAGATTTGGCAACATCTTACATGTTTTGCTGTCACAAGAGAGAATTTTGCAGCAGTGCTGCCCTTGCTGGTGTATCTGGATGTAGTCTTGCTGTGGGCAGAGCTCAGCAGACTGAATGTGTTAATGGAAGACAGCAGCACAAGCAGGATGGAGGTCCTTCATTCCTTGTTAATGCCTTGTACATGTTGTTCAAGCTTGACTAACAAAATTCCTCTGAGTGACACTGCTGCAAGCAATTCTCTTGCTGTTGGTAGCACTGTAATAGAAAACAGAAGTGAGCATTTGAGTGACTCAAACCAAAATCAAGGGTAAGAATAAGAAAAAAGCATCGACTGTTTAACAGGAAAAATAAAAACCCGACGTGGCTAGGTATTCTTCTGTGGCATTTCCAATTTATTGTTACAGGAATATCCTCCCAGCTAGACTCAAGCTCCCTCAGGAAGCTGGTTTCATATGGTGGTTTAGATTTAACTATTCATTGTCTAGCACCATTTGAAATCAGTGTTCTTGGAGGAAGAATGCCTGCCTTCATCAGGGAAACGGACCCTCGGGAGCCTCAGATGAAAAGAAGAGAAAGTCAAGATCTTCCTTGTGTGGTTCTGCCATTCCAATTAACCTCCACCACCAAAGAAAGTCCCTCAGTGGGACTCCGGGGGTCTGTGACCCAGGTGACCCCTGGGAGAGCAATGCAAAGAGTGATTTCAGAGGCAGAAATTCTGCTGTCATCATGTTTATAATATTTGTAAGTAGTGAGCAACAACTTCAGAACCCAAGAAGGTTTTGAGACGGAAACAAGGCAAAAAAGTAAAATACAGAATTGTAACTCAGTATTGAAGATGTTGATTTTAATGCCCCAGCTAGTAAAAACTACTACAGCTAGTTCATACAACATGGTGAGGAATAAGGGAACTAGATGTGCTCTAAATTTTTAACTCAAAACCTGTTTTCAGCCTTACGTAGATATATTTTTCTTACCACTTGTAAATACTTTGTACATGTATCATACAAGTCACACAATCAAATTTGAAACAGGTAATTCTGCATTGAAGCACTGAGAGTTCTGGATGCTTTTTGCATCCCTCCTGCGTGTTTGGCTTTTTGTTGTGGAATGTTTTGCAGATCAGAATGTGTTATTTATTTTGTGTGACACGACTTGCCAGCGTGCAGGTTGGTGGTTGGACAGGCTCATGGAAATGGCCAGCAACTGAGAATTAGACCACAGGTGGTTGGTCACATTGTCCAAGTCTGCTGAAATCTGGAGAAGTATTTCAAGATTATATTTTTTGAAGTATTTTACTGTATTAAAAAATGTGTGTACCCAATGGTTGGTTTTGAAAATTTTCACTGTCTAAACCTTTGTTTTCTCACCAGTGTTTAATAAGAGTTATATCAAGTATTTGGGGATTCTCCAATGTGAAATGCTGTCCAGCACATAACTCTTCATCCTTGCAGATCTCCGTATAACCCCTTTAGAGGATGACTGATTTCTTTTGGTGTTCAGAGTCAATAATAATTTCTAGCACCATTTGAAATCGGTTATAGTGATTGGGGAATTGCACCTCGTGAATTTTTACAGAAGAGGCTCCAGAGAGAAGCTTTTAATGGTATGAAAACAGGGAAGAGTGTTATTTTAGTGAATGGAGTTGCAGAAATGCTACAAGTTTAAGCTCTGGGAGGTGGAGAAATGCAAAAGCTATAACCCAAGATCTTGGTTTAGGTCCTCTGTGTGAAGATGATCCTTGGAATGATACGGAAAGCCTTATGGTGCTAAGAGGGAAGATCGGGGAGATGGTTTTTCCAGTGAGAATAACCAGTGTGGACTTTGGATTGAAGAAGAAGAACCCCACCCTGTTGGCTTAATGATCTGTCTGTGAGGTATGAGGAAATAAAAGGAGCAGCAGGAAACCTTCCAATCTGCAGCTCCCATACTCTTGGACGTACTGAAAGCATCTCATGGAGGTTTTCCCTGACAGCCTGAGAGCTTCTTGCATTCTCCTCTCATATACTCCTTACAGCGTAAGCCATAAACAACCTGAGTCACCTTTCCAAGGGTTTTTAATATATAAGAATTTCTCTGAAATTTCAGCTCTTCAAAGACACAGCTGGCTGGAGGCAGAGTCAAAGGTGGGTCCTGTCCCCAGCTCCAGCAGGATCTCATTTTCCATGAAGATTATCTCTGAAAACCATCCTTCAATCAGCTGGTCATTCTACATCCAGCTTTTTGGGAGTTAATAACAGCAACCAGCCTACAGCAACACATCACACACCAACCTGCAGCAAAGCATCCCTGTAGCAGGGGCTGTTTTCCTGGATGTCCTGGTGAGTTCAGCAGTGTACTGCTTTTCCCGCTATTCTGTATGGGGTAACTAAAAAAGAGGGTTTTTTTGTAAACAAGTGGAGCACCTTCTGAATATTCAGAGGAATTTCTATAGTTGTGGCTGGTTGTTGGAAGCAAATCTACCTTCTTTTTATCCCCTCCAAATATTTTTATGTATATTAAAATATATTGAAAGTATATTGAAAGCCGGAGAAGGAATTTCTGGCAAGGGGATAGAGTGACAGGAGAAGGAGGAATGGCTCCAAAGACAGAGCAGGGTTAGATTAGATACTAGGAGGAAATTTTTCCCTGTAAGGGTGTTGAGGCCCTGGCACAGGTTGCCCAGAGCAGCTGTGGCTGCCCCATCCCTGGAAGTGTCCAAGGCCAGTTTGGATGGGGCTTGAAACAACCTGCGATAATGGAAGGTGTCCCTTGGACAGGTTGGAATGAGGTGGTCTTTATTTCTAATAAAGATAATCACAAACCAAAGGGGACTTTTGTGACCTCTTTCAAGTCTCTTGCTTCCATCCATTCACAAAATCCACCCTCATGCTCTGTCTCTTTTCAGACAGAGCTTTGAGAAGTGGCGAGTACTGTGTCTAGTACCAAAGACTGTAGGTTAAGCCCTTAAATTAATGGAACAAGTCATTGAAATATGGAAAATGTATACTGGCTAGCAGCATGGGGGGTTTGCAGTAGGATGGAGAGCGCTACATGTTTTAGGGGGTTTGACAGATGTTCTTGTGGAGGTTAAAAGCTGTGCAGAATTAAGAATACAGAATTCCGTGCAGAATTAAGTGGTGTTGGAAGCGTGACTTGCAAGTAATCACCGTATTTTAAGTACATCCACTGCCTAAGTAGCTGCCATGCAGACAGTTGCTTAAATGATTTCTTGTGGGAAGTCCTTGAAGGAGCAGATGGATCTGTTTGGAGTTTTGCTGCTTGTGCTGTGCGTGTAGGATCGAAAGGTCTGGACTTCAAGGAAACTTGTTAACACAAAAACTAGTCTTAAGGTTTGAAGCAGTTACAAAGTGGTGCAGAAACAGGTGAAGAAGGTTAATAACATTTTAATTCTTTCTATTGAAAGACAAGAGGTTCTTTGCACCATATAGTCAGAAAAATGGAGCTGCCAAGTGCTTGGATCTCGTGAAAATATTTTCAGACGTGAGCACTGCTGGTGGTGTGCCTGTGTGCTCACACACAGGATTGTGTCCTGCTCATGGTGGATCTTCTTTACAGCAACAGGGAAAGAAAGGATCAAAAAAGGAAGAAAAATGCCTGATGGAAACAGAAGCATTTCAGCATAAAATATATCTTAGGAAGAGGGAAGCGTATGTAACAACTTGGTTGTTTTGGGTTGTTTTGGTTTTTTTTTTTTTTATCTTATTTACTCTCAACTCCTGGCCTTTTAAAAAAGTGAAGCTACTGGAAGACAAGTCTTCCCTGTCGCACAGATTTGGGTGCAAAATGGTGCCTACAAAACCTGCACCAGTCTCAAAAGGCCAGTCAGGTACCACAGTGGATAACTTGGAACTATTTGTTTGCAAATCTGCTCCATCCTCATGTTGACAGACCCTGCAGCAATCACAAAATGCAACATGCAGGGGGATTGTTTCCATGGCCAGAAAAGTTTGTCCCGTTGCCAGTGTTCTGGAATGATGTTAAAATGAAATCAACACTCGGACTAAGCCAAAAGCAGCACTGGAGGTCAACTGCTTTTCCCAAAAAACCCTCTCACTTCTGGATTAACATAAAATGTGCTGGATGGTAGGATGAGAGGGAGAGAAAGATGATGTCTACTGGGAAGTTTTTAATGCAAAAATATTTCGGAAATGTCTGACAGTGTACAGATGTTTTATTAATGAGTCCTGAAACCACTTCATTGTACTACATCAAGCCTAAATTTCAATTGTTGCAATTAATTTGTCTGAAATGTTTGTGATCTTGCATCACAGTCTCAAAATGTGAGGCTTCTACATAAGGATGTTCTGTGAAATCCATTGTATATTGGGAATGTGGGGGAAAAATAACCTGATCAGGTTGAGCAGGGGCTTGGGGTGATAGTCAAAAACCGCTTTGTTTTCATAGCAAATAAATTTGAGGGTCAAAACTATAATTTTCATTATAATTGATACAATATTCAACATTAATTGATGAAACATCGAGGCATAAGATGCTTATGAAAGAGTGGATCAGTAAACGAAACAAAATTGTGATATTCTACAAGATGCTCCCTGATTTCTTCAAGCCAGTTTGAGACTTCATAACCAAAAATAACCTGTTTGTGTGGGATCTGCTGTGTCCTTAGCACACATTTCCAGTGCCAGAATGGGCAGCAGAGGTACGAGGAGAATAAATTTGGGTATTGTGGCTTTTACTGTGGGCTGGTCGAGTCCTGCTGGGACCTTTGCTAAGTATGAAACAGTAGAGGCTTGTGTTGGCAGAGCTTTGCTGTGCAGTAAACCAGGCTGTTGGATCTCACAGCAGTGTAAAGGTGCCAACAGAGCGAATTCTTCCTTGTTTGGGTAATCCTAATGAAAGTACTGTTAGAATTTCTAACTATTTGGTGAATCAGATCCAGTGAGGGCAGTGAAGCAAACTCCAGTGAAGCAACCTGGGTTAAGCTGCCTGCAACGAGAGGTTGTCACTTTCCAGGTATCACTAAGAGAGCTCTGCTCTCCTGGTTTCTGCCAATGGTGCATCAAACTGCTGGGTTCACTTCTCCAGGTGCTGCAGTCTCCTCTGGAAACATTCAGAATTTGGGGGCTTCAGGCAGAAAAGCTGGACCAGCTGTGTGCTCCCACCTCTGCTGTTGAGCAGTGTGTAGTGGTCAGTGTACAGACCCTGGGTCAGAAGATATTCCCACTCAGCTCCTTGAAATAGGAGGCAAAAAATGTTTTTCCTGATGTGTCATTCTTGCTCTACTGGATTTCCAGCAACTTTCCAAGAACAGTCCATGGAGAGTTGTGTGGCTGCCTGCTCTGCTGCCTGGATTGCTCGGTATTTAAGTCCCCTTATATGCAGTTTCTGTCTGTGCTGCCTTCTCAGCATCATGTCTGTCTTCCCCAGAGGATTCCTCTCTGGAAAATCTGCCATGGAAGCAGATGATCTGTCTTCAGTCCTGGGGGCAAGCCAATGAAACCATTTTCTCCATGTCAAATAAGTTTCTTGAGGCCCCTTTGGCCAAAAAAAAAGAAAAAAAAAAAAAAAAGGAGAGGTGAGCCTTGGGATTGCAAAGATTGGAGTTCAGTATTTTGGTGCTAGTGAAAGTCACAGATTGGTTTGGGTTGGAAGGGACCTTCAAGACCATCCAGTTTCATCCCCCTGCCGTGGGCAGGGACACCTTCCACTATCCCAGGTTGTTTCAAGCCCCGTCCAGCCTGGCCTTGGACACTTCCAGGGACCCAGGGGCAGCCACAGCTTCTCTGGGCACCCTGAGCCAGGGCCTCCCCACTGTCACAGGGAAGAATTATTCACATATTGCTGCAGAGGAAAGGGTTTTTTTGGTCTCTGCTTTCCCAAAGCAATCGGCGTGTCAAGCCCTGCGTGTATCTGGCTGGATTCCAGCCTGGAAAGCCAGCCACTGACCCTCATTTGGAGCAGCACAGCCTGGGATGAAGTGGCTGGGAAGGGGCATCAAAGCGCTGTGTGGAGGAGCGGGCTGTGACAACAGTTTGCCAAGCAATGCGTGGCAGAGCATGGACATCAAGAGCAATGTAAGGCAACTCTTTTAACTTCATTGCTTCAAATATCCTGACTGTTCTTCTATAACATCACTGCATAAAAACCCACTGGGATTTATTTATAATTGATGATTTTACGTGGAAGATACTCCAATGCCACCGTACAGATTAAATCCCAGAACAGACTGACAGCTGTAACATCCATGAGCACAGGTGAGTGAGCTGGTCTGTTAGTAGCCTCCAGAGGACCACAAAGTGATTTTCTCAGTTAGATTTTGCCATGATTTAATTTTCAGTCTTGCCTGTCCTTACGGTGAAACAGACTGGGAAGAGAATGGTTTGATAGTTCCCCATATAGTTCATTGTTACTAAAAATGCCATGGGGTGATGGGATTGCCTGCTGAAAGGTGCCAAAATCCTTATAAATCCAAACCTGCTCAGAAATCACCTCTGGGAAAACCTGAATTTCTCAGGCAATTCACGGGTATTATCACGGATTTCCAGGCTTCAAAATAAGTTGTCACATAAAGACTCCCCACTATGTTTCTAGTGTGAGAACTGAAATCACAACTTGAAGGAAAGAGAAATTCAGTGCAAGTAAATTTTCAAGATTTCTCTATGGAAATCAAAATTCCAGTTGGAGAACTTTGGAGTGAAACAATGGTGTAAAATCCCCCACTTTTTAGTTGAGATTAGCCTGGAAATTTTAAGGCACTCATGAATAATTTATAAACCCGTCTTCCCACGGATGAGCAGCAGGACGAGAGAGTGGCTACGTTTGTCACTGTATTGAGATGTTTCCTGGCAATGGTGGAATTTTTATGGTGTTCTTTCTCATAATGGAGTTGTTGCTTAGCTTTTAATGTCCCAAATGTAAACAGATCTGAGGAAGCAGATCGTTAAAAACGTTCAGAAAGGACGAATGAAAAAGTGAAGTACTTGTGTGCTGCGTTCCAAGCAAAGCCTATAAATCACCGGCATCGGAATTCTCTGACAAGGAGAAAATGGTTTTATGGACTCACAGAAATGGCATCGAGAGGAATGGTGAAAAGATTAATTTTTAAAAATCATGGCAGAAGAGCAGAGGGAATAGTCTGAGAGGTTTGAGAAGCTGTCCTGTGCTCTGTTTTCAGTTTTAACACTTTGGCTTAACAAATTCAAAATCTGATTCAAATCTGCTTTGCCATCTTCAGTTCAACAATCTCTGAAGCCATGGGACCAGTTGACTTCACTGCCTGGTGCTCCTGCATTAGCCAGGCTGGGAATGCTTAAATCCACGCAGAGGTTTTATGTGTAGGAGCAACTCAGACAAAAAGGGTTAAAAAAAGGCGGTTTCCATCCGGTTTTCCAACCGCAAATCTGTTTTCTAAACTCAAATTTCTGTTTGCAGCTTTCGAGCGTTCAGGAGTCACTTCAGTGACCCATCACCACGTCCCCCGGCGGGAAGCCGGGGATCCCGTGGGATGCAGGGGGGGAGATGCCAACCCCTGGAAGGCAGTGGTGCAGGGGGATAGGTGAGGTGCTCCTTGGCTCCCCTGCCCCTGGCCGAGCCAGCCCACCAGATGTGAGGTGCAGCCTTGGCGCGGGCAGCGGCGGGAGCCGCGCGGTTCGGCTCCTCGGGAGAGGCCGTGGGTGGAGAGGAGCTGGCAGGGATCCCGGGAGCCGCTGGGAAGAGGCTGCGCGGGGGAGAGCGAGCTCACCACCCACCTCGGATGAAATCATGGAACGGGCAAGCGCGAGGAGAGGCTGGTGAGGAGAAGGAGACCGAAAAGAAAAGGGGGGGGACAGGAGAGGAAGGATGCTGGACTAGCGAGGAGGGTAGTTCCTGTGCTGCTGGGTTCGAGGAGGATCTGGTTCTCACAGGAGTCATTTGTAACAGATACAGAGCCAGAATAAAAGCAGAGATTTGTCACAGGAAGGTTTCCTCCAGCAGCATAGAAAAGAACTTTGATACCTGACCCCTTTGATGGAAATTCATTAACAGTGTCTGAATGGAGGAGTGATTGCTCCCAGGCAGGCTGCTACTCTCCCAGTCTAACCTCTAACCAAGCTTGGACCAAGGAAGATGCATTCCTGGAGCGAGCAGGAGGACATCTCCTCTGGAGCTGGCTGGTTTATAGCAGTGTTTTTAAGGGCTGCTGAGAGAGGGATTTACAGTGCCACCTTCCTTAACCAAGAAGTAGGTTGCCTTGGTGTTTCCAGTTGGATGGGCACGTCTCATCCTTACTGTGCAGACCAACAAGGAAAAAGTCCAGTGTGGCTTCCTGTTGCACTTTGAGACTGAACATTGCCCAGTGTGAACTCCTTGGATTTTTTCCCCCCATATTTATCTGATTTATAATAAATTACACCACTCATGAGAGTAACTGTTTCAGTCCAATGAGAAGACCTTCCATGTCCTTGCTTTCCACCTGGATTTGTGTCCAAGCTGCCTCCCTGCAGCTCATCACACATCATTTCTGGAGAGCTCAGGCAGGCAAGGAGCCAGCAGAAGGAGCGGGTGTCCGTGGAGTGATCAGCATGAGGTTTTGTCCAGTGCACCCACTGAATAGAGCCTGGATCTTCTGCTGGGTTTTGTTGGATCCTTTTTGCTCCTTGGAAACACAGTTCAGGACAAAACCGTCACGGTCTGACTTTGAGGAATGGGATTCTCAGCACTGCTGTCTCTGCTCCAGCAAGCGAAAAGTGATGCGTAAGACTCCTCCTCCCCCCGTCAACTCCAGTGGGTGCAAAGTTGTAACTGTTTCAGGAAAGATGCAGCCAGAAAAAAAACAAAAAAAAACCCAACCACAACCAAAAAACATTTCCCTAGCTCATTTTCTTTTCCCAGAAAACCAGCTGGATGAATCATTACAACAGCAGCTGTGACAGGGGACCAGACAACAGACTGAGCCCAAAGCCCAGCCCAGTCGAAGCAAGATGAAAAACTGTCCAAGGATTTACCCAACCCTCCCTCCCACATCTGTTTAAAGGAGCAAGACTCCAGAATTAGGGCATTTGGATGTTATTCTTCCTCTTGCATCCTGCATAGCAGCAAGGGCAGCCATTGCAGAGACCACGGTATAATAAATCCAACGGGATCCAGCAGTGAGGTCCAGTGAAGTAACATGATGGTGTGGTCAGTGATGATCACCAAAACAGAATCACAGAATGGTTTGGATTGGAAAAATTGAAAATCCCTTAGTTTCAACTTCCCAACACCTTCCACTACACCAGGGTGCTCCAAGCCCCGTCCAACCTGGCCTTGGACACTTGCAAGGATGGGGCAGCCACAGCTTCTGTGGGCAGCCTATTCAAAGGTCTCACCACTCTCCCAGCTAAGAATTCCTTCCCAATATCCCACCTAACCCGGCCCTCTGGCACTGGGAAGCCATTTCCACTTGTCACTCCATGCTGTTGTCCCAAGTCCTTCTCCAGATCTCTTGGAGTGCCTTTAGGCACTGGAAGGGGCTCTCACGTTTTCCTGGAGCCTTTTTTTTTTCCCCAGCTGTGACAGCGTGGCTCCAGAGCAGAGGGCCTGCATCCCTACGAGCGTCTTTGTGGCCTACTCCTGATTCACTCCAACACATCCCTGTATTTTCCTGTGTTGTGAGCCCCAGGCCTGGAGGCAGCTCTTCAGGTGAGATCTCACCTGAAGAGAGCAGAGGGGCAGAATCCCCTCCCTGACCTGCTGCCCAGACTTGTGAAGCAGCCCAGGACTGGGGGGATGTCAGCCATTGCTGGGTCATGTTGAGCTACTCATGCACCAACACCCCCAAATCCTTCTCCCCAGGGCTGCTCCCCATCCATTCTCTGTACTTGTTCCTGGAATTGCCCAAGCACAAAATCCAGCTCCTTAGACCAGAGGGAGCAGCCTCGAGGCTCTGTTTGTTTGTGCCAGGCTTTCCTCTGCAGGCAGAGTTATTTGTGAGATACATAGACATGCTCTTAATATAGCAGTGTCCTATGCGTAAAACCCATCAAAATAACACTAGAAGTGACAAGGTTGAGAAAGCATTTAGAAGTCAGGAGACGCCTGCCTTCAGGCTGCCCACAGAACCCCTGTGGGCATGTGTGGTTCATCCTTAATTACACTTTTGGGAGGTATTTTTTATTCCAGAGGACACTGCCCCACTCCCCACACGCGATGCTGGTACTCACTTGTTGAAAAGCCATTCAGGGTTGGGTTTTTTTTCCTTCTCCATCCTCATCTCTGCAGCATTCTGAGTGCTTTGGCTGGAGCAGTTGCTCTGATGACATTTTTTTTTTCTTGGTGAGGCTTTATTGTGGTTTCTGCTTTACAAACAAAGAACCAGAGCACAGAGAAACGAAGGTCAAAGACTCTATTAATTTCGGGTGCCCAATTTGAAGTAGCCAGTGCAAGATATTCAGGACTCTCTGTTCAAAGCACAGATTCCTCTCATGCCTTTCTTTGTTTTCTTCCAACCCCCTGCTTTGTTCATTGCCCTCTTCCAACTTCTGCCTCTTGGGCGCTGTAATTATGATTTTTAAATTCAAATGCTGCTCTTAGCT
The DNA here is from genome assembly GCA_013398275.1 of Promerops cafer. NCBI lineage: Eukaryota > Metazoa > Chordata > Aves > Passeriformes > Nectariniidae > Promerops > Promerops cafer. The sequence continues at coordinate 342,243 of VZSE01015289.1, forward strand.
TTCGAGTGTTTTCGTGGCTGACTGAAAAGCTGTAGCTGAGCTCCACTAGGCAGCAAATGTTCCCTTTCTTTCAAGGTAAACAATGAGTCAGGGAAGGTCAGGGAAGGTCACTGCAGGTAAAAAGCCACAGGTCTGGAAGAAGAGAACAGGACATAATTCAAGCCAAAGTGCTCATGAGCGATGTGGAGATCTCTTCACCTCTCCTACACTCTGCGGCTCTCATGAACCCCGTCACAGAGCAAGGGCAGCACAAAGAAGCTGGATCTGGGATAGAAAAACCTGGGGGTTACCTCAGGTGCTCAGGGCTTGGGTCCATCGTTGCTTTAGCAGAGGCAGCTATGGAGGAATTGTGTTTGGGGAAGCAGAGCAGACCCTGGCAGGAGTGGGAGGGCAGAGGGAAGCCAGCGGTACCGAGCGTGTGCTTGTTGTGTTGGGAATAGCTTGTGTTTGTGGGACTTGGTCAAATGCCAGGAAAGCCCTGAGGGTGAGGCTGCAGTGCTCCTCTTGAGATGTTCCAGCCCCTGGAGCCCTTGGGAGCAGCAGTGCTGAACACTGTGTGCTCTCAGCTGCCCCAGGCACAGCCGGATCCATCCGCACAAGGACACGTGTCCTGGGCTCACTCCAAGCTGGAGCTTCCAGCACATCCACCTTTTATTTCTGCTGCAGAGTCCTCTGGCCAGGCAGGTTTTGAGTGACCGTGTCCCACGTCTGAAGACACTCTCCAGCCTCAGCACCTCGCCCTTAGCTTTGGCAGAGGGAAGCAGTGAGGGGAGGATTTGTGAGGCTGCATTGGCCGGTGGCTGGTGAGTTTGCAAAGGATCTGTCCCAAATGCAGGACAGGAGCTGGGGAGATGAGCACAGCACCAGTGAGCTGAGACCTCAGAAGGCCCCAGGGGTGTGGGTTTGAGTAGGAGAGAGCTGAGAAGGACTTGGGAGCAGGAGGAATGGTAATTCACCATGGAACAATGCCTGTATGGCTCCGAAGGGGACCTGGCACCCATCTGTCCAGGCATTTCCTGCTGCCCCAGGGGATTCCTGTGCTCCTCCTTGCTGCTTCCTCCACCTCTGGATCTCTGCATCACTGTTGCTGTTGGAAACACCAGTATTTCATAAGCTGGAGAGCTCAGGGCTGCAGAGACAGCACAAAAGCAGCTCGAGGACACACAGAAGCAGGAAACCCTTTTTTTTTTAATCAAACTTGCATAGAAATGTTGGGTCCAAGGAACATCTTAAGTCCAGCCTCCCTCTCTGAGCAGGACTGTAGCCACTGTGTCAGCCACATTCTGGCCAAGCCCTAAATCCCCTAAGTATGGGGGGTACAGTTTAGGTGCTCTGTGTCCCAGGGCAGCAGTGTCTCCCAGCAAGAGCTGGATCCCACATCCAGCCTGACCCTCCCGTGTCCCACTTTGCCACTGGTGCCTTTTGTCACAGTCCAGCGTGATGGGGAGGAGTTTGGCTGTGTCTCTACATCCACCTTTCATGTGTTTGTAGCCAGTTCTTAGCCCACGATCAGCTCCTCAGGGCTGTGCAGGTCTTTCTCCCCACTGTTGGCACCACTTGCTCATAGTGAAAGCACAGAAACCCCGCTTCAAACCCCGCTGTGCTCCCCCAAAACCAGGGCAGCAGCCAGAGCATCCGTGGGCACACCTGTGGGGGATAAGTCACCAGCACCAGCATTTCCCACGGGACCCACATCTCCCACGCTGGGGGCTTTCTGTTTGTGTGGAGGGGTCCAGAGAGCAGCTTACAACTCCCCCCACACCAGACACCTCCAGAGTGCTGAACCGGGGAGATGAGAAGCCCTGGAGGGGGCAACTGGTCCAGATTTCCTGCTAGAGCCAGCCCCATCCAGGAGAGAACATCCAGAGCATCCTATCCTGCCCTTGGAGGGGGTGGCAGCAGGATTGGGCCAGGGGGAGGAGTTGGACACACCACTTGTGTTTTCCATGCTAGAAACCTTCCTACGTGCTAGTTCATGAGGATGAAGCTGTAAATCAGCAGGAAAAACTTCTCAGTCATCAGCATCAGCACCGGGGAAAAGAACTGTCTGGGAGGAGAGATAAGGGGTGCGTTGGTGGTCCTCCATTGTCCCCTTCCTCCAGGCTTCATGCTGGCGATGTAATTAGTGATTAAATTTTTTTTATTTTCACTTTTAATTTCACAATGAATATGAGCCAGGCGAGCCCAGATGCAAATAGGAGCCGAGGCCCTTCTGCAGGGACCCCAGGGGACACTCCAGCCACCCCACACTGAGTCACCACAGCCCCCGGGAACCCCGTGCAGCAGCCAGGAGGGGACGGAAGGGTGGCAAGGCAGAGCTGCCTACTGAAAAAAAAGTCCCCAGTTTGTTGGTTTAGTAAGGAGAGGAAAATAGAAGTTAATGCTGCGACCTAGTGGAGAAAAGCCAGATGTGCAGAGTCACAGCAGAGCTGATTCGGGTGAGGGGAAAGCAGAAGTTTGTGGAATTTGTGCCTGGTGGATGCTGGACTGCAGAAAGCTGTGATAGTGCAGCTTATTTTTACAGGATTCCACACCCAAGAACATGGTTCGTAGCCTGTTCAGGTTTCCAGAAGGTGCTCAGCTTAGCCCTAAATGATCTGGGGGTTGGAACTAGATGATCTTTAATGTCCCTTCCAACCCAAACCGTTCTGTGATTCTGTGATTCTGTGATTCTGTGATGCTGTATTCTCACGAAAAGGCTGCCAACATCCCCATGGCCCACGTTAAACCCAGCACAACACCAAAGTGACTGCAAACAGGGTGGATAAAGGTCTGCTCCCAGCAGCGTCCACTTGGGCTTGGATCTGTGCTCCCAGCTATTTCATCCAGCCCCAGAAGGAACTGGAATTGGAGAAGAAACTGTTTGCTGGGCAAAAGTGGGGGGAGAAACAAGTCACTGGTGAGATGAATTGCCTGGTGCCTGCAGCTGTGTAAACCTGAGTTTGACATGGTCTGGGATGAGATCCAACGCCAGAGCACCTGGACTTGGGAAGTGGAAAATCCCTAAAACACAAGTTTTGGGTCAATAATCATCCAAATGGGAGACACAAACACCACCTGAGCTAAGGGCTACTGTGAGTGAAAGCCAAACCAAGGCAGGGAGAGCATGTGGGGAAAGGCACAGGGATGCTGTGCTCAGGCTTGGGGTCCATGCTGCAAAAAGGGGGCTGGAAAATGGGAAGGATTTCAAAAGAGAGCCCCAGGAATGAGGAAGAAGTCTCAGAGGGATGAAGCTGAGCTCAGTGTGTTACCCAAATGGGGAGGGTGGATTTCAGCCCACCACCACCATGTCCTGTGTCAAGGGACCCCAGTCCTTGGTTCCTGTGGTGGGTGGCCTGGAGAGCACCCAGGGACTAAACCCCTCTGCTGAGACCCCACGGAATTTTGTACATCCAGGAGGGTTTGACACTAGGGAAGGGGCAGGGGAAGCTCCCTGGGACTGCCTGGGACAGCCTCTGCCTGGCCAGGATCTCCCTTCTGCCAAAGATTTTGGAGAACTAAGACGCCTCCAGGATTAAATAACAGCTGAGCTGGGGGATTTACAGACCAGGCTTGGCTTTGGGTGCTGCAGTTGGCATCAAGCTCCCTAAAGTCCCTCTCTCCACCTCTTTGTGGCTTCATTGCCTCACAGACAGCAGCTCCTTTGGGTCTGGTGGGTACCAGTGGTTAAAGCCACCCAGGACACCTTGTGCTTGTGGCATCACCTCAGGTAAATCACAGCTACTGAATTTTATTCCTTCTGAACATGGAGGAATGAAGGGATAGGCTTGATCCTGCTGTCTTGTGTGCTCAGTCTGGATCAGGGAACAGGTAGCAGCCCTTCAACGTGGTGCCCAGAGGCTGGTGGCACCTTACCCTGAAGCCCTGCTCATGTCACATGTCCTGCCTCCAGATCTGTGCTGCGGTTCTGCTACCCCACGGTTCTGCTACCTTCCAGCTTCTGGTTGTCATCAGTGGGGCACACTGAGACCCTTAAAAATAGCCAAACATTGCATGGAGAAGGCAGCAGGGGAATTAGATGGAGGAATATAGCCAGGAGTAGCAGCAGGAGATAAGTGAGGAGGAGGAGGAGAGACTCTGGGGGAGCAGAGAGGAACACACCAGCTCGAGGCAGCTGCAAGGAGCCCAACAGCTGGAAGCAAAAAATATACCTCAGTGGTGAATCAATTCGCTCTGGGGAATGGGTGAATTGGGGGAAGCAGCAGCAAGGGGGAGAGCATGGGGCAGCTGATGAACTGAGTATGAAGGAAAATCCACAGAGCAATGAATCACCTCCCCAAAAAGCCCCTTTTTCCGAAACAAGGCAGTGATGAAGCAGAAAGTAGCAGAGACAGAAACAATTATGGGGCAAAGGGAAGTTTTCCCCCGGTGAATAAACATGTAGAACTGGCTGACCAGAAGTCAGGGAGTCAATCAGTGCATGGATAAATCAGAGTGAACAAGCCATGGTGGTGGGGCTGGCTGCCAGAGGCACCTGGAGTGATGATTCCTCGACGTGTCCACCCAGCAGAGGGGCTGCAGGGCTGCCATGGGGACATGGAGGACCTGGAGATGCTCCTCCAGAGCTGGGTGCCAGTCCCGGAGAGATGGGAGGACAAGGAGTCTCAGGCACGGGGAAGTGGGCTGCAAACTGGACTGGATGTGGCACTTGGTGCCATGGTTTGGTTGAGGTGTTAGGGCTGGGTTGGACTTGATGATCTTGGGGGTCTCTTCCAACCCAGTGATTCTGGGATTCTGTGAAATGTTGAGCTGGGCAGAGGAGGAGATGTTAGGCACTGCCATGGGATGGGTGGTGTGTCCCAGGAACCAGGATGCAAAGCCCCCTAAGCTCCGAAACACATTTTTTGGGGCATGGGATGAGGCACTTGGAGCATCACAGACAATAGACATTGGGATCATGGTTTGGGTCATGGAACAATCTTTGAGGGTGGCTAAAATTTAATAGAAAGTACATTCAAAGCTCCTCAAGGAGCAGTCTAGCTGTTAAATAGTGATGAGGAGAGCCTAGAAAAATTTTGGAGAGAAACAGATTTCTTGAAGAAAATGCTTTGTGTACAGAAGCTTTGGAATTAAAAAAAAAAAAAAATCTGTGGTGAGTCATCACAGAGATTGCATCTTGCAGAAGGCACAGATTTTTTTATTAGGGCATGGCTGGTTTTGGCCACCATAGGAGACACCCTGTGTAAAGCAAAGAACCTTGATTTGTAAATGCGTTTTGGGTGTTTTATCAGAAAAGAAGGAATTTGGGGCTGCTTTTTTCCAAGCTGAGTGCCCCAGACACTAGACTGGAGTCCAGCTCTGTCCCTGTTCCATCCTCACCCATCCCCTCATCACTGCTCCATGAGGCTGTTTAGGAAAAGGATGGTGGACATGAATGCTGGAAGGCATTTGGAGCTGGGCTTGTGAGTGTGTGGGAAGGGGTCCTGTCTCCCACCAAGAGCCCCCTCCCCATGCAGCTGCTCTCCAAATCAGCCTTTCCCAGCAACCATCCCAAGGGTGTCGAGCGTCCCAGCACTGGGAAGGGAATGTCCCTGAACAGGTGCAGGCAGAGAACGTGGACAGAGAAATTAAGATTATTCACATGGACACAGAATCTTTCATGTCAAGCTCTACACAACTCAGTGGGGACGGAGATGCTCCCACCCCCATCCATGGGGTTTGCAGGGAGGGCCCCAGTCCCAAGGATTCCGTCTCCACAGGCTCCAGGGAAGAGCAGTCATCCTGCCGATGTGCGGCCGTGCTGTCACTAGAGGGAAGCAGAATCATGTGCACAGGGCTGGGCTGGCGCTGCTGGCATCGCCACAGCTGCTGTGGCAGCGAGGGGACAGTGTGCAGGGACACCCAGAGCAGCTTTAAGCTGGAGAAAGGGGACATCTCCGTCCCCTTGGGCTGGGCAGGGCGCCAGCGAGGGGCGGTGGGTGAAAGCGACAGGGAAAGGAGCAGCTGAAGCGATGCTGGGCTCTCCAGGGACACACTTGGGTCCCGTGTCCCCTCTCTGCAGTGCCTCTCACTGCTGCAGAGCTGACGCTGCGGGCTGAAATGGGGTTCGGGGGCACCCCATAATGCAGGGTCGTGGCCAGCAGGGCTGGCTGGGGACTTTGTGCACCGCTGGCTCTGCCGAGGAGGCGGCACCGCTCCTGGGGACAGTGGGGACAGCTCATCGGGCGGGGCATCCCTCTGCCACCACCCTGCTGGGAGCCGTGACCCTCCTGGGATGGGTTAACGGGAGGGACTGCGGGTCTGGGGGCAAAGGTGGAGGAGGCACCAGGTGGCAGGAAAGGGACAGGGCCCCAGACTGCCCTTGGAGGGATGACCATGGCGGGATGACCTGGTAAGGATGACCCTGGAGGGTTGACCACGGGGAGATGACCATGGGGGGTTGACCATGGAGGGATGACCATGGGGAATGACCATGGAAGGATGACCATGGGAGGGTTGTGTTGGTGCTTCTGCTGGTCTGTGGACCCCGAGGAATGTGCAGCACACACTCATGGAAGCCACACCACCCACAGACAAGGCTGGTCTCCAAACCAGCTGCTCTGGCACCTGGAGATTTTCTCCTTTATGAAGATGAGCAGCCAAAAGAGTCATTTCCCCCTTCGCCCCTGGAGATTTGGAGGATTCCCCTCCTCTCCTTGCAAGCTGGGCTTGGATCCACTTACACCCTGAGCTCTCCCATGGGGCTGCCTTGGCCACAACCCACCTTCAGCCCATCCACATCTCTGGGGAAAACTTCCCCCAAGCATTTGTCAGCTGCAGATCAGGGTAATTTCCCGGCATATTTGGAAACAAATGCATCCTGTAAATTTCTTCTGTTTTCTACTGCTCCTGAGAGATTTTTGACACAAAGTCAACTTATTCTCTAGCAGCTGCCAGTTTAGTTCAATAACAACTCTTGGTGACGGAGCTCTGCCCATGTCAGTACAAGCCTCAATCACTGTGGTGCTCCCAGTGCAGGTCATGGAGCCTGGAAATGCCAGGACTTGCTGCTTTGGCCAGCACAGGGCTGTATCTCTCTGCCAGCCTCGTACAATACAGGTTAACTTGCTGTTTTTCTCAATGCCATCTCTCCTGCAGAGAAATTTCAGGGCATTTTGGTAGTTCAGCTGTGCCAGTCATGGAAAACTGCATGGATCCCTTGGCATGAGACAGGGAAGGAGGATCTATGTGGTGCCTCTGGGTTTCTGGGGGAAGGCAGAATATCAGGAGAAGACACAAGTTGACAATGTCAGCATGGATGATCAGAAGTGATGTTTCTCAGGTAATGGATGGAGGACACTTCCTCTGGTCCCAGCACAGCAGCTTTTCTGTAAGCCATGGGGCAGGTGCAGCCATGGATGCAACTTAGAGAATTTCCATGGGGAGCCACCAGCAAGCCATTCCCATACACCAATCCCATACTGCCAGGTTTAATACTTCATGTAAACCTTACAACAACAGAAACCTTAATTCTGCCGTGCCATAGAATGGTCTGTGTTGGAAGGACCTTAAAGATCCTTTAGTTCTAGCCCCCCTGCCATGGGAAGGGACACCTTCCACAAGACCAGGTTGCCCATAAATAATTGTGGTTTGGGGTTTTTATACCTCCAGAACTTTCTCTTACAGGTCACTGTCAGAGCTGGTGTCTGCTCAGCTCGTTATTAGCTGCAAAGAATGTTCAGTGCTGGATTTTTGTTATTCTTGAGCGGACAGTGGTGATGCCACAGGTGGGGAGAGCTGGAAAACAGCCCAGACATTATAGCCCAAGGTGATAAATTTGTATCAGAGACACCCAAACTGATCCTTTCTGGTGGCACTTCCAAATGTGTGACAAAAGTAGAGGCAGTTGAGAGCTCAGCCAAGCTGGTGCGGGGTGGGGAAGGAATAGCCTTAGCAAAGGAGAGGTGATAGCAGGTTTATGGTACATAAAAAAATCATTGCAATGAGGAAGTAGGTTTGTTTGTCTGCTATGATGTGCTGGTTTTGGAAACAGGAGATAAAATATTAGCTGGTATTAGATCTTGAGCTCAACAGCTAAAAATTACTGCCAGCAGGAGTGATTTGGGTGAGGAGGGAGAGACACATAGGCAAAATGGCTCGCCTGGGAGGACAGAGGCAAAAAAAAAAAAGAAAAAGGACTGCAAAATAAAAATAGTGTTGTGTTTTTTGTATTTTGTTCCTGAGGAGCAGAGGCTGCTGGAACTCCTGAGGGGATTATTGTCCACTGGAGCAACAGCAGGCTGGGTGATGGGTGCAAAAAGGCTGCAATACTGCGATGACCCGAAGGCAACTGCCAAGTGAAGAACAAGAAGTGCTAACAAATGCCTTGTTTTTAAAAGGAAGTTTTCTCCCCATCAGAGAACTTCCTGCAGCAAAAACAAGTGCAGCTGCTCCTTTTCCTTCCTTCCTTCCTTCCTTCCTTCCTTCCTTCCTTCCTTCCTTCCTTCCTTCCTTCCTTCCTTCCTTCCTTCCTTCCTTCCTTCCTTCCTTCCTTCCTTCCTTCCTTCCTTCCTTCCTTCCTTCCTTCCTTCCTTCCTTCCTTCCTTCCTTCCTTCCTTCCTTCCTTCCTTCCTTCCTTCCTTCCTTCCTTCCTTCCTTCCTTCCTTCCTTCCTTCCTTCCTTCCTTCCTTCCTTCCTTCCTTCCTTCCTTCCTTCCTTCCTTCCTTCCTTCCTTCCTTCCTTCCTTCCTTCCTTCCTTCCTTCCTTCCTTCCTTCCTTCCTTCCTTCCTTCCTTCCTTCCTTCCTTCCTTCCTTCCTTCCTTCCTTCCTTCCTTCCTTCCTTCCTTCCTTCCTTCCTTCCTTCCTTCCTTCCTTCCTTCCTTCCTTCCTTCCTTCCTTCCTTCCTTCCTTCCTTCCTTCCTTCCTTCCTTCCTTCCTTCCTTCCTTCCTTCCTTCCTTCCTTCCTTCCTTCCTTCCTTCCTTCCTTCCTTCCTTCCTTCCTTCCTTCCTTCCTTCCTTCCTTCCTTCCTTCCTTCCTTCCTTCCTTCCTTCCTTCCTTCCTTCCTTCCTTCCTTCCTTCCTTCCTTCCTTCCTTCCTTCCTTCCTTCCTTCCTTCCTTCCTTCCTTCCTTCCTTCCTTCCTTCCTTCCTTCCTTCCTTCCTTCCTTCCTTCCTTCCTTCCTTCCTTCCTTCCTTCCTTCCTTCCTTCCTTCCTTCCTTCCTTCCTTCCTTCCTTCCTTCCTTCCTTCCTTCCTTCCTTCCTTCCTTTCTCTCTCTCTTTCTTTCTCTCTTTCTCTCTTGTTTGCTATTTGAGAAGGAGCTGGTTGAAAACTGCTTCTGTGGCACCCTATGAGCTGACAAACTCCTGGACAGATGGGCACATGGCAAGGGCTCCTTCAGCCTGGTTAAGTGGCCCCAGTCACCAGCCAAACCAAACACTTGAAGTCTAAATCAAGGCCTAGAAAGAGCAAATCAGTGCTTAAGGTTCCTACTGAATCTCAAAGTCCCACACAGTGGAAATCAATGCCATGGAATGCCATGACTATGGATACTTCCAGCACCACTGATGGCTTTGTGTTCCCCTGTGGCTGGACCTCTCAGTAAAAGTTAAATCAACCCGTAATTGACCCTAAAAGCCAGAGAGACCAGCTTGTACCCTGGCTGTGTCACTGGTCACCTGTTCCTTCGAAGGCTATGGACCATGGGGCAGGCCAGCAGAGTTGGTAGGGACAACTTTTCATTGGGTTGAGTTCAGCCAAAGGACAGAGCTCAGCATTTGGGTGATAACACATCCTCTGCACCCACAAGCTGTGCCCTGGGACATTTTCTCCATTTTTATGGTTCCTATGGAGCTGGTCCTTTATGACATTACCCCAGGTACAGAACCATTCTGTGAGTTTAAAGGGCACAGGTTCACTCCCGACATCGACTCGTTGGGTTTGCCACTCGTCTGATGCAGTAACTTGTTTTGTTGGCTGTTTTCCTCTTTTTTACCAAGGTTTCTGGGCTGCCATTAGCAGCAGAATTAAGTATCTGCCTTCACATGTTCAGCTCCACTGTTCTGTTTCGTTGCTGGGACCCCAACCTGCAGCAACAGCTCTGAATTGAAGGGAACACACTTCAATCCAAGCAGTGAAGTGTAAATGATATCAGTTTCATAGGCAGCTGTAAGAGCTGGATTCAGGAATGTTGTTTTTTTTTTTTATCCTGTGCTCTTCGTCAGGACATCAGGGTTCTCCTCCTCTCCTTGTCTCCAGTTACCCAGAGTGGATCAGGAGGACCTTGCAAGCCTAAGATGTCACCAATACATAAAAATATAGAGGTGAGTGTCAAGGGGATGGCGCCAGACTCTTCTCAGTGGTGCCCAGTGACAGGACAAGGAGCAATAGCCGTAAACTAAAACACAGGAAGTTCCACCTCAACACGAGGAAGAACTTCTTTACAGTGAGAGTGGCACTGGAAAAGGCTGCCCAGGGAGGGTGTGGAGTCTCCCTCTAGAGACATTCCAACCCCCACCTGGATGTGCTCTGTGTAACCTGCACTAGGCAGGGAGGGGAGTTGATCTCAAGAACTCCCTTCCATCATTAAAGATTCTGTGATTCTGTAAGAAAATGGACAAGGGCAGCCAGGACTGTGCTGATGGATGTAGTGCAATGTAGCTCCACTGGGGCAGCAAGTCTGCTCCAACATCATTTTCACATGGGGGAAAGAGCAAGGGAAATTAGTCCAATGGGTCATTTTCCAGGTGAAAGCTGCAGCTGATGCTCTTCCATGCACAAGTGCTGATTTGTGTCAGTGCCTGCAGTTGTGGTCCTTTGGATTTAAACACATACCATGTAGCCAGACAAAAACCTATAGACTCGGGATATAGACATGGCTGATCATGGACAACCAGCCCCAGATCCTGCCCTGGCCCCAGGACCCTCAGTCATCCCCTGGTACCTCCAGACACCACTCTGGGGTCCAGAGAATGCAGTGCTGAGCACACTTGGGGCAAAACTTGAGGGCAGGCATCCAGCCAGCCCTTCTTCTCTGCCAGGTCTCATGGAAGGAAGTGAATTTCTGGCCAGAGAGCTGTTTGGAGAGGAGATGTCTCTTTGGGGCTGGCCAGTGGGCCCAGCTGGGGAGTTGTTGTAGGTGTTGCATGGATTTGCCCATCACTGGCACTGCTGCAGGAGAAACCTGACAGCAGGGAATGATGGAAAACAGCACTCAGCATGCCAAGGGGCTGCAGGGCTAATGCTTGCCTGCCAATTCCTCTCACATCTCCAGGAATTATAGCTTTTATTCTGGTCCTACAGATAAATTAGAAGATAAATTATGCCCACATAAAATTGCCGCTCTCTCCCTTTGGTGGCATCCCCTCAAAGGGACGGGGTCACACTGAGATTGCTCCCAAGAGGGATTAGGGATTTGGAGCAGCCTGGCAAAGCCCCCTCCTGGCCTCAGCCCACACCAAGGAGGGCTCTGTCTTGTAGGAAGTGACTGGGAATAGTGCCCAGTGAGCCGCTGGAGAACACTTGACTGAGGCACAATCCTGCTCCTGGCCCCTGGCTGCACCCAGGCATCTTTTTAAAAGAAAAAATTCCTGTTCTTTTGAACTCAGGTGTAAGAAATCTGACCCTCTCAACAACTGCTTTTCACTTTTGCCTGGTAAGCATCTGTGCTGGTGACCCCACATGCTCCCAGTCACCAAATTTCCCTTTCATGACCAAAGCTCCTTGCAGCACAGAAAACACAGGAAAGAAAACTTCCCTCCACTTCCCATCCTTGGCCAGTATTTGCTCTGGAGAGTTGAGTTGCCATTGACCATCAACAGGAGTTCAGGTTTCAGAGGCAGAACCCTCCTGAGGCAAGGCAGCAGGGACAGTGTGTTTGATAAATATTGTCAAAGTTCCCGTCTTCCCCCATGCACAAGTTGCAACGTGGTGTCCTGTCAGTTGGTCAGAGGCTCATCTCTGTCATGCTGCTGCAATACCTGGAGGAGGCCAGCTTTGTGGCCTGCTTTGGGAATCAGTGGGATGTAAGACATTTAGGGGATTGAATTGCAAACCTCTTCTCCTCCTCCTCCTTGTTTGTGAGGGCTCCTGCTATGAAATGGCACTTGGTGCTGCTGGTGGTGCTTTGAGGACAATTTCTAGGAGTGCCTGCAGAAAATGGATGGCTGCAATGCTGTTATCATCATCATCATCATCATCATCATCATCATCATCACCATCATCATCATCATCCTTCTCCCTGGCAACATGGAGAGAGGAGCCCTTTACAAGAGCAAGGAGTGACAGGACAAGGGGGGAAATGACAGAGGACAGGGTTAGATCAGGTATTAGGAAAACATTCTTTACTGTGAAGGTAGTGAGGCACAGGTTGCCCAGAGAAGCTGTGGCTGCCCCATCCCTGGAAATGTTCAAGGCCAGGGTGGGCAGGGCTTGAAACAACCTTGGATAGTGGGAGGTGTCCCTGTCCATGGCAGAGGAACTGTAACCAGGTGTTCTTTAAGGTCCCTTCCAAGCCAAACCATTCTGTGATTCTATGATTCCTCAAATAGACATGCAATGAGCAGTGTCTCTCTTCTGGAAAGAAAATAGCCCCTCCATGCCCTTCACCCTTTCCAGGAACCAAAAAAATAAAAAAAAAAGAGTTTCTTTCCTCAACCCCCATCATATAAGTGTGGGGATCCCCATTGTTGGGGTAGCTGGGAAAATCCTCCCAGCAGCAGCAGATCAGCCCTACTCACACCACTAACACCAGGAACACACCAGTAACTCTGGGTCACCCTCCTTAAAGATCATAAAATCATAAATTGGGTTGAAAGAGACCTTAAAACTCATCTCATTTCAACCTCCTGCCAGGGGCAGGGACACCTTCCACTATCCCAGGCTGCTCCAAGCCCTGTCCAGCCTGGCCTTGGACACTTCCAAGGATGGGGCAGCCACAGCTTCTCTGGGCACCGTGAGCCAGGGCCTCCTCACCCTCACAGGGAAGAACTTCTTGATTATAGCTAATCTAAATCTACCCTCTTTCAGCTTAAATCCTTGTACTATCACTGCTTTTTAATGCAAAAAGTCCCTCTCCAGCCTCCCTGTGAGCCCCTTTTAGGTACTGGAAGGGGCTCTAAGGTCTTTGCAATAAGAAGATTTTCACCCTCTGCCCTGCAAGTGCTTTGTAACCATCCACTTCCTCCTGCCCTGAGAAACCACCTAACACACATGTAGTGGTTTCCTTTCAGTCACTCCAGCCCCTGCAGAGCTTTGGGATTCCCTCCCTTCTGCTCCTCCATGAGTCTCTGCTTTTCAAATTTCAGCATCTTCCAAACCTCCCCACCATCATGGAAGTCCTCATCCCTGCCCCAGGGAGCTTTAATCACCATGAGGGGATGCCACCCAGGACTGGAGGTATCCAACAAGTGCTGCTGTCCAGGGACTGCCAATTCTTGCAACCTCTCTGGGTTTGAGTGCCAAATATTAGCAGGCACTAACACAAGTGTGTTACACTCAACTTCTGCACAGTGTGTCCTGCAATGTTGTCCCTTACCCAAGTGGGATCATGGAAAACTCAAGGAATACAGGAGTCCATGCCATCCTGCCTGAACACCCAAGCTGTGACCTTGCCTTCATGCTCATCCATTCCTTTCACAACTGCCATTGTTCAATACTTTCAGGGGTAGAGAGGAAAATAAGTGTGGCCCACACGTTATCTCCTGAGCAATCCCATCCTGTTCATGGAAAGCTTTCTTTCCCAATGGCTGAGTTACTGGGACTCTGCTTTTGATCGTGGCATCTTCCCTTGTTTCCACCTCCAAAACATCCTTCCTGAAGGTCTTCCCTGTGGTTTTTGTATGACCTGTGTTGCTTCTTTGTTTCCTCAAAACATTGACAAAGTGCAGCTACTTCCTGATCTTCTTTGTCATTGTTTTCCCAAAACTGTTCTTCCCCATCCTTGTGCATCCTGAGCTGAGCCTTTGCTGGTGTGGATATCAGGAATGGTGTTTGAATCTTTGAGGAATCTTTTGCCAAATGCCATATCCTGGTGCCATTGTGGACTGCAGGATTCAGCACTGTCACATCACCACCAGACTCCCACAGTTTCAGGCACTGTAACTTTCAGATTAGTTCTGGTATCTCCAATACTGGTCTTGCTCTGCCCTCCAGTGCATGCTCAGGCTGCTCTGACCCCATGGTACCTCTGTCCCAATCCAGCCCACTCCATGTCTCAGATCTTTGTTAACTCTCCTGGTGGAAGTGGAGCGGGGATGAAGTGGAACAATTACACCTTGAAAGATCTCCTACCATGGTTATGAATTTCAAGGTAGTATTTTTCCACCTAGAATATCTCTCTAACTTGTTTTGATCCTGTTAAATATTAATCCCGCTTCCCCATGTCCTTGAACTCCTTTCCTGCTTGGAAGAGAATGTGAATTTAACAATTTTATGGTCTCCTCCACCAGCTGAGCTACAAATGAAGGCATTGAACAGGACCTTGGGAGACTGTGTGGAAACCCATGTTCTTCCACTCTGGTGTGGACCATTAGAGGCAGTTCTCTGGGAGCACTTCTCATCACTTCCCAGAGGTATCCCAATGCATTGTGTCAGACTCTGGTCTCTCAAATACTGCCACTGGAGACATGATCCAAAGTCTTTGTGAAAACAAGCAATGTGAAATCATGTGTCTCTCCCTTACCCACAAGGTCTGCTACCAGCTCACAAGAGGAAATCAGACTGGTCTGAGAAAATTTGGTCTTTACAAACCCTCTCTCTCATGCTACTTTACAGGTGCTTGCAGAAACGTGGCCTCAGCAGTTGTTCTGGAATTAAATGAAGCTCATCCTCCCAGGTTTATAGGTTCTGGGGTCCATCTTTTCCTTCTAACCCCTTATTTGAAAGAAAAGCATGGCTTCCCCTCTTTCTTCATGTGAAAGCGTTTTCTTACTCTGCTCAAGTTCCTCAAGTCAATTTCTAGCAGCTGTTTTTAAGTATTGCAGAGGAGTCCCTGAGACAGGCGAGGTGAAGGCATCTCCTGCTCCGGGGTACTCTCCACTTTGTAGATGTCCCCATCAATAACCATCCTGTGCACTGAGCAACACATTCAGAGATCCTCCTGGTCATATGATGATGGTCAGAGCACCTAAAAAGGGATTTTCCATTGCCCCAGATCAGGTGTGAGCTGGGTTTGGCCTTTCTCATTTAGTCCCAGTAAGCTCAACACAAGGAGGCTCATCTCTTTGAAGCTGACCTGGTTTCTACTTTATACCACCCTGAAGCTGAGGTCAGTAAAGAGCTTGAGATTTATCTGACCTGTAGTGATGCTTCTTTCCTTCACTTTAGAGAACTTTGACCTTGAAATCTTATCGTTTACGTTAGGAACAAATCAAGAGGACAGGCACATGTGTGTGTTCAGCTACAAGCATTTGCAAATCCTAATTTCAAAACTCTTCCAAAACACCTTTAAAGAACAAAAATGATGGTTAGTCATAGAAATTTTTACTAAGGGAAAGAGCAGATTTTAGGACCTAAAATAAAGGGTGAATTTATGGGTTATTTCCCCTTTGGCCTGACTCGTGTAAAAAATCTTTTCAATTATTGAAAGCTGTTCTGAATCACCAATTGTAGTACAGGAAATGGCCTCAAATTGTGCCTGGGGAGGTTTAGATTGGATATTAGCAAAAATTTATTCACTGAAAAGGTTGTCAAGTGTTGGAACAGGGTGTCCAGGGCAGTGGTGGAGTCACCATCCCTGGAAGGATTTTAAAGATGTGTAAATGTGGCATTTGGGGATGTGGTTTAGTGGTGGCCTTGGCAGTGCTGGGTTAGCGTTTGGACTTGGTGATCTTAGAAGGTTTTTCCAACCTAAATAATTTTATAATAATGCTGACCTCCTCCTCTTTGATGTGCTGATGGACAGAATGTCAAATCAATCTTTCAGCAGTGTCAGTAACAAACGTTTAGGATTTACAAAAGGAATAAAATAATAATCCAGCAGTAAGGGCAGCCAATGCAGTTAGGTAATGCAGGTAAGGATGTGCTGCCCAGGCATGTGGTGGAGTCTACAATAACTGATTTTTTGTGAGTAGAAGGGATGGGCAGCTTCCAGGATTGGTGTATTCTGGATTGAACCTTTCTGGAGGTTGGTGGTGGACTAAATGCCCTTTCCAGGATAATATGCTGTGCCATTTGGGACACTCACAAGCTCCCAAGTGTTTCACGTCGGTCATATTGAGGTAGGGAGGCTGAGGCAGAGGATTTAGGAGTTTGCAATGGTCCTCTGGCAAGCACCTGTGAAAGCTGAGGTCAGAGCTCAAGAAGCTCTGGCTCCCATCCTGCAGCCAGCGGGGTGTTGTTCATAACAGCAGAGACAAGCCAAAGGAAGACCAAGCCTGACATTTCTCATAAAGAATTTCACCTGTGTTCACAAGTTGAGTGCGCACCATCTCGCTTTGCCAGCGAAACTCTTGCTGGCTGGAGTGGCTCACAGCAAGGATGAAGAGCATTTCTGCTTCAAGGGAAGGATCCCATACAGCTGCCTCACGAGGCTCATGTCAATCCCCAACCGAAACCAGCCTGCTGCAGTCTCAGCAGCCGCTGCGTACGGGGAAGAGTTGCGCCACTTCCTGCGCGCAATCGCTGAGCACGGTCTAGCGCAGGCAACCTCCTTCCTGTGCCAGGGCTGTCGACACTCTTCTGCTTCTCCTTAAAAAAAAATGGCCAAAAAGCATCCCTGGTTCCAGGAAAGCCTCTTCCACAGCCTCTTCCCCATCTCTGCATGGTGCAGGACATGATGTGGCGGCCCGGCTCTTTTCCTTCTCCGTGAGACATCTTTGCAGTGCTCTGGGTAGGATGGAGTGAAATATATGTACTAAAAATAGTTGGGGTTTTTTGAAAGTAAAACTTGATTGCCTTGTGTTTTATTGCTGGTGTCAGTTCCTGAAAGCCCGTCAGCTTTGGGGTTGGGAAGACGGGACTTTCATGATGGGGTTTCTTCAAAGAACATGGTTAGGCAACAAATAGTCTGGAGTTTTTATACCTTGTGTGTTTTGCCCTTGAACATCACCGGGCAGAAGGTAGACAAAGAAATTCTCCATATTGGCATATTATTTTTTCTCAAAGCTTATCAGTAAAATTATCTAACTTTATCACAACTAATTGCAAAACTGAAATTGAAAAATATTAATTGCAGTGTTTGCAACACACTGAAATTTGTCTTCTACAGCAAAGTCAGTCTCTGGCAGACAAGCCAATAAAAGCTGTGAGTTTTTACCTGCCCATAGTAAATATTATTTGCTTATCTTTGGGACGGGTTGTTTCTGCAGGTTAATTTGTTTGGATGACTGAGGATAAAAAACACGCAGCCTTTTAAAGATGAGCTGCCTGAATGGATGCTAAATGAAAATCATTTGGAGAATGAAGGAGTAGTTTGAGAGTAAATAATACCTTTAAGTCTGTTCCTCTGTTTTCTGAACATTTGAGTGATTTCCAAGAGTAAAAACCAAAGTTCAATACACAATATAACACACAGCGAAAAATGCCCAAATACCTGCAGGGCACCTGTGATCTTTAGGAGAGAAGAGCTCTGTAATGGAATCATCTGGCTGAGCAGTTGCCCTAGGTTACAATAAAGAGGGGTGTTGCCTGTTTTAATCCTGCAGAAAAACGATGTTTTGAAAGGTTGATATTAAATAATTGC
Organism: Promerops cafer; assembly: GCA_013398275.1. Taxonomy (NCBI): domain Eukaryota; kingdom Metazoa; phylum Chordata; class Aves; order Passeriformes; family Nectariniidae; genus Promerops; species Promerops cafer. Next base: position 359,840 of record VZSE01015289.1, read on the forward strand.
ATGGATTTTAATGGCAAGTTTGTGCCACTAACCCCAACATGCCTTCCAAATAATGCATCCACAAAGAATGGATGGAGGGCTGGAACACCTCTGCTCTGGAGACAGTCTGAGAGAGTTCAGAGTGTTCAGTCTGGAGAAGAGAAGGCTCCAGGAAGACCTTAGAGCTCCTTCCAGTGCCTAAAGGGGCTCCAAGAGAGCTGGAAAGGGATGTTGGACAAGGGCCTGGAGGGACAGGACAAGGGGGAATGGCTTCCCACTGCCAGAGGGCAGGCTTAGGTAGGATATTGGGAAGAAATTCTTTATTTTGAGGGTGGTGAGGCCCCAGCACATGTTACCCAGAGAAGTTGTGGCTGTCCTTGGATCCCTGCAAGTGTCCAAGGCCAGGCTGGATGGGGCTTGGAGAAATCTCATCTTGTCAAAGGTGTCCTTGCCCATGGCAGGGGGTTGGAATGCGATGATCTTGAAGGTCCCTTTCAATCCAAACCCTTCTGTGATTCTATGATTATAATACTCAGGAACAAGTGTGAGAGTGGTATGCAAAGAAAGGGTCATGTTCTCAGTGCTGTGTTTCCTGTAGTACAGACTCCCAGGATACCCTGTTGGGGCTGATGATAACAGCTCTGTATTTATAAGAAACAGTTGTCACCACCAAAAACCCATAAAAGTATCAACCATTGCATTTTGTGCTGATTTCTGTGATTTTGATCTGTAGCTGACTGAAAAACAAGAACCAGGACATGGAAACCAATGGTAAACCTGGTACTTTCAATCTTCTTATTGCTCTAGCTTTGCCTACATTGACCTGTATTTTGGTATTATTTTGAATAACTCTGCACATTTTTTTCACAATGCCCATGGTTGCATAAAGATTTGCCTTTTGACATTTGAGGTTGGACTTGACTCACACCAACTCCTTCTCCCCACCATTCTCAGAGGTGAAACCTCTGCACCAACCTCTGTAACCAGAAAGGTATTTTTTTAGGATCATTGAATCATTTAGGCTGGAAAAGACCTCTAAAGATAATTGAGATCCTTGCAGCAGATCTACCATTAATGCTGGATCAGACTGCTCCAGATTGGCTCCATCCCGAGCTTCATGGTGTCTCCAAGGGTTCCCACGGGACAGTTGGATCAAATCCATCTCTTTGCATTCAGTACCTTACCTCCACCTTGAGGCTGACGTGCTCCCCACACCCAAATTAGGATGGTGGCATTTGCTCTTGCTTTGTCCAGGCACAACAGCCTGTGACAGAACTGGTGAATCTTTTTCTACCAAGGCAACCAATGAGGGCAACCAGGTGTGTTCTAACCCCAGAGGTTAAACAGACACAAACACCTCAAAAGCCCTCCAAAATTTGTTATGGGATCTGCTTCTTATCAGCCAGTCTGGATATCAAATTCATCCCCTGTAGACCAGTTTTGCTGGGCTGGTTTCCTCACTTGTGACAGCAGATGCTTTTGCTTCCGTTTCTCAATAATGAAACAGCCTCTCCTTAGACCCATAGCTGGGCTGTGGGTACTGCTGCCCAGCACTTTCCTGGCCTTATCAGCTGCCTTCTCTGCCCCAGAAAATATCCCTCACTGAGAGCGGGGTCCTGGCAGTCGGTCCCTGGTGGGAAGGTTGTGTTCTAGGCAAGTGCCTTCATTGTCCAAGAGCTGGCTGAGGTGAGGTCTGAGCTGGCTACATGCAAGTTTCTGCCTTTCCCTGATAGGCTCCTGTCTGGTTTAGTTTGAGGAAAATCTTGGCTCATCACTGAAGCGTTTGCCTATTCTTATGGCAGATTTTCTCATCCTGTTCTGAGCTGCCCCTCCAAACCCATCCACCCTACATGTTCCCATTCTTCTCTCTCCTGCTTGGGAAATGAGAAGCTGCCCATGTACAACACTTTCAGAATCACATCAGTGCAGAATCCCACAAAACAAAGGAAATGCTGAGTTTGCTTACCACATTTCATAGCTCATCACATCTTGTTGACCTAGTGCTGGAAATACCCATCTAAAATTTCCACAGATGCTTGTTATGGACGGAGGTATATTTTTACCATCATCTTGTTCTCTGGATCTTTCTGAGTAAAAAGGAGCATTGAATTGGGTATCCATAGCATCCAGACTCAGGATTTTCTCAGACATCCCATTGGCAATGGTCATGTCCCATGAAATGGTATCTGCAGCAGAAAACCAAGTCACAAAGGAAGCATCACAGGTCCCCTCCAAGGTCACCTGTTTGAGATGGAAGAGGAGTGTTGCAAACTAAGGCTGGATCACAAGGGGAGCCCAGAGTAGGCCTAAGGTGATTTTTGACTTACTTCATTGCATCCATGAGCTCTTAGTCCAGCTGGTCTGACTCAGGGCAAGTCACCTGCACAAAAAACTTTTGACTTTACTGCTCAAGAACCCAAATTTGCATCTAGTCTGTGGCCAGTTTAGCATGAGCTCATCTTCAAACCAGGTGATGTTGTAGTGCTGTCACCTCTTTTGGGCTTGAGTAAGACCTAAAACACACAGCTAAGCCTGCCATGAAGTAAGAAACATAACCTCTGTTCCTTACCCTCTGTTGTCTCCCATAATCACATCAATCATCTTGGTCTGAGAACACTCAGACTGAATTGCATGAAGTGCATCCTTCCCTCCTGTTCCTTGCTATGCTGATTATTTGTTTGCTGTGCTCTCAAGAAAACATCCTCCCACACAGGTTGCAAAACGCCCCTGGAATTCCTGCTGGATTGTCACATCAAGCCCATGAAAAGGAATCAGGAGAGGCTGTTTGTTTTGAAGGTCTGTCCAGAAGGAAAGGGCTTTGGAAATGGGTGGCTTTTGTATTTTTCTGTTATGCTTTGGCTAAGTAATGTGATATAGACATTATGGATTTAGAGATGGCAATATTAAGTGGGACTCAGCTCACGTAATGTTGGAGGTGTAAGTCAGAGCTTGTCCCTCTGTGAATCCTCATGGTCATCAGAGAGGAAGAAACACTTCTATAGTGTAATTCCCTTCATCTTCCAGATATGAGCTGTGCCCTGGAAATGTGGATATTCCTCTTGTGTTGACTCTACAGGGAGTGCTGAGAACCAGCCCTTAAACAGGGCCAGCCCTGCTTAGCCAAAACCAGAGCTCCTGGGACTACAAGTCATTTAGATGGGGTGAGCCAGGAGCGAGTTCCTACAGCTGTTTGTGTTTTCTGTCCTCAAGGGCCAGTTTCTTGTGAACTCCTTGTAATGAGGACATGTTCTTAATTAGGCCAGGATTTGAGTCTGCCACCTCCTACAACACAGCATTATCACATCCTTTCTGGCTGGAGGCAATGAGCTCTGAGTGACACCTTCAGAGGTGAAGGGAAGAGCAGCATTGCCCACTGCACACAGCTGGCCCTCCCTTCCGTGCCACATCCATGGGCTCCAGGGGATGCCAAGCCCAGCAGAGATGACCAAAGGCACAGCCCCTGAGCACAAGGGCTGCTCTTCCTCATGAGCAACAAGGCTCTTCCTCTGAAGCCTGATCTGACATATTTCCTCTTGCAATCAACAGCCTCATTTCCACATGGAGTCAGCCAGCAGTCAAACTGGAATTCATATTGACGTAACTGCTAATTACCCTTGGCAAAACTAATGTGCAGTAGCAAAGTCGTATTTATTGAAGTGTGGGGATGGCTAGCAGAGGAACCAAATTGGTCCAGACACTGTTGAAAAAGATCAGTCTCTCCTTAGGGAAAGAGATGAGTGGCTGGGGTCTCATCTAGTTGCTGTCTTTTCCCTGGAGGAGTCTGAACGAGGATCCTGGAAGCGTGTCCTGGCCCTCTGAGGTATGTGGTGTGTTTTCTATGACTTTGGGCTATACAAAGACTTAGAAGTACATCTCTCAGGACCAGAGGATTTGGCCATTTACTGTGTTGACACAATTTTCCAGGCAGTATCTGAGTGTGGCAGGCCAGGGTGGGGAAGGTAGGGGAGAAGATGGGAGATGTATCTACCATAGGATCAAAAAAATCCTGTTTGGCAACATCAGCTGCAGGACTCTAATTCAGCTGTGTTTCCACCCAGCTAAGCCTTGAGTCACCTCTGCAATTCATCATTTGTCATTTCCCAACAACCTGTCCCAGTGCTGTAGTACGTGCCTAGAGGCAATTTTTATCCTGCTGTGCAACCTGCGCCTCCCAAGCCAGTCTGTGGGTGCTGCCCTTTGTTACAATGCCTGGCTCTGCCACAAAGAGCTCAACTTTGTTTTCTTGACCTTTTCAGTAGCTGTAGGCAGCTGTTGGGCTGCCCTTCAGCCTCCCTTTGGCCAGACTCAACAAGTCTGAATCCCTGTTTTCCAAAGGTATGTGCTCCATGCCTCAGGCCACCTTGGTAGCATATCCAAGGGCAACTTCAAAGCAGCCAAATCTCAACAGCATTTGGGAGTCCGCATATATGGTGAAATCCTGGCCCTAATATACAAACATCATCCAGGAAGAAAAATCAAAGGAGGCTTAATAAGCAGGTTGTATTAATAAGTAAAGATATTTCATTCTCTTAAAAATGTATCTGTATGACATCACAGCATGGATTAATTTCTATACAGACAAAAATGTTCATGAAATTGAAGTGCAGTTATGAGTGTTGCTGTAGCTTATGAGGAAGTGTGTTGTTATCACTGCATGGTGGAAAGAAAATTCCACAAATTCAGAATTCAGGCTCCAGAGCTGCTTTAATATGCTGGCACTTCCATTTTACCTGAGGAACAGTGGCAGACTGTGAGAGACCAGAAGGGAAGAGTAACCCAGGTTCTTGTTAATAGATCCCTTGGGGTGGATTAGAATGAAACAACTCTGAATGACCAGTGGTTTTAAGAATATATATGTATATGGGTTTATTTTAGAACAATTTGGTTGCAATGGAAAGGAGGTATGTAGTCATTTTGGTTAGTATTATCTTTACTAATATCCATAATAGATATCCATGTAATATATATATATCCATATATATATNCCTCACAACCCGTGGATCCAGGGACAAGATTTTATTGTTGCTATTTTGATGTCTGTTGGTTGAAGGGATGGTCACAGCCTTGATCCATTGGGTGTGGGGAGAAAAGCCCCCAAACAAAAAGTCCAGTGAGTTAAAATATGCTCTGGCTGGGTGGGAATGCCCAGGTACCTCACCTGGGGGAGAGCTTTCAGTCCTTTGGTGGAAGGCCACAGGAATGAGTCTGGGGACACTTCAGGGGGTCTTTGATGGTTTATGACTCTTCTCAGCTGCCTCTCACATCAGGGCAGTTGAGGCTGTTATGGCCCATCAGAAGGGATGAAAACCCTCAGGTATGAATGTGACCTTCTCCAGGGGCAAGGGGTGGGAGGTTCTACAGCTGAGCCTGTTGTGTAAGGGAGGACAATTGCCATGATAAAAACACCATCCTGCCTCCACAGGGTCTGCTTCTTATCATCCTTCTCCCTTATCTGGCTCAAAACCTGGCTTGTAGCCTCCAGTGGTGGTTGCTCACTCCCTCTGTCTTATGCAGTTCAGAGTTTTGCCACATGAGGATCAGAAAGTGAAAATAATGTACCAATTTTTGGCCTCCAAAGCCAAAAGAAACTGAAAGAGTGAGTGTAACCACAGGGAACCTGGCTGCTCTCAGCTGTGAGTGTTTGTAGCAGGGTGGTGCTTCATTGGTGGCAACAAGGTGACCCCTTTGTCACCTCAGTGTTACCTGCTCTGCATGCACAGGGATCATGGCACCTGGTCTGGTGGAGTTAACGCAACCAAAGATATCCAAATCTCACACCAACTTTTTCAGCTGAACTGTACAATATCAAAAAAGCTGTTGATCCTTGTCAGGATCAACAGGAAAGAATGAACTGAATACATTTATCTCCAAAATTCAAGGATTGCCATGAGCCAGCATTTGGAGTGTTGTGTAGAAAGGCTTGAGGAAAATTGTTTAAAATGGGTAATGTACGTCTGCTGTCCTTGGGGGGGATTTAGTAACACAGTCAGTCTTTTACATCCTTACCTTTTCCTTGCACTTTTCCCCATAAAATTGATACTTTTCATAGGGCTCTGGACAAGGGTTCTTTTCGCACAAAAAATGTTCCTTGAGGGAGAGCTGCACAGCAGAGGTGCTTTAGGATCACTCCTGGGACACAGGGGAAGAACAGAAGAAGCAGCTGTTGCCTTTTCTGTGAACCCCTGATCCTTGGTCTGATTGGGTCAGAGTTTTACCCATCACTTGAAGCTCACTCTCATTTGTACACCTGGTAAAGGTGAACATGTGAATGCCCCATCCCTGGAAGTGTTCAAGGCCATCCTGGATTGGACTTTGAGCAACCTGGTCTAGTAGAAGGTGTCATTGCTTGGTGTCATAACAGGGGGCTTGAAAATGGATGATCCCTAAGGTCTTTTCCAATCCAAACCATTCCATGATTCTTTCTGTGATTCTATGAACATCCTTGGCATGTAAGGTGAGACCTGCATGTATCACCATCCTGGTTGATGTAAAGAGTGTGCTGGCCTTGAGGTGTCTACACTCCCTCTCTGTCCTCACTCGCAGATCCTGCCTGTGGCCATGGGATCTTTGCTGCCCTTGAAGGAGAACAGTCCAGAATAGCACAAATCTCCACAATCCACCTGTCCAAGCAACATTTCTCTTTCTTGCATTTTGTTTTCTCACGTGCATTTGGGGTTCTGCTGCTGTGATTTACTTTGCCCTGAAGACCTGCAGCCCTCCATCTACTTAGCATCTCTTCAGCTATTCACTTCCTTTTTCCACGGCAACTGAAAACTCAGGAGAAGGCTTTGATGACATTTCTTTTTTTTTTTTTTTTTCAATAGAATTACAGCATCATTTAGGTTGGAAAAGATGTCCAAGATCACCAAGTCACACCTTTGATCAATCGCAACCTTGTCAACCAGACCATGGCACTGAGTGCCACATCCAGTCATTAAAGTAGAAACAGTACTGCCCTCTGGTTCAAAATCCCCTTTTTCCACTACTGCAGTCATAGGAGCTGCTTCCATTTCCCTGCATTTGCTCACCTACTTCACAGCTTGCCCTGCTTTGAGCATGAGATTGGACTGCTGCCTTTAGCATCTGATAGAAAGAAAACTGAGGGAGAAATCAGGAGAACATCCACTGGGAGAAGCCAGATCTGGGCTTCAAAACAATTTCCCTAAAAAAGTGCTGCAAATCCTGTTGGCTTTTTTTTCTACCATGATATGGAAAAGTTACCAAAAGTACTTAATGTAGGGATCTCTGACCCCCCAACTGTAAGAAGACTGGAGGATCCAATAGAATTTTTTACAAGTAGAAGAAATGGAGGTTTGTCTTAGGGAAAAACCACAGGGAAAATGGATCACTGGGCAGCAGAACTCACTGAACATCTCTCATCCAGAAAGTGCACAGCTCAGGGCAACATGTAGGCCGTGCCTCCACAAACTTGAAAGGCAGAGAAAATCCAGTAAATAGGCATTGGAGCACAGATTTTTATAAGAAACAGTGAAATGCAAAACCATGAGCTCATAGACCTCAGGAGTAGGTTGAGAGGTTCATTACTTCTTATGCTTATATCTGGTTATAACAACCAACACGTTCTTACAGTATTCCTGGACTTTTGGAAGTGGAGGAAAATGAGTCCAGTTTAGTTCTCAATGAATGAGCAGTGGGAATAAACTGCTCCTCTGCCAGCTGTGTCCCACCTGCATGAGCCATGACCAGCTCTCTCCAAGCTGAGTGTCCCTCTGCATTTGCCTTCCAGGGGAGCAAGAGCCCTTCACTGAAATCCTCCCACAATGCTGGGGCTGCTGCTGCTGCTGCTGCAGGTGTCAGTGAGCCGCCTCTGGCTGGGACACAGCGAGGTGGTGACATCCTTTACAAGCTGCACTAAGTTTTTCTACAGGAATACTACCCCAGATAATGCCCTGGAGCCACAGAACCCAGCCTGGATCTGTCAGCGCTACAAAAACCAACATCACTTTGTATGACAGAGATTTGCACATTCCCGTGTACTCTGCTTACATCTACCAGCCTGGACCTGGAAACAGATCTAAATCATGGTTTGTTGAGCCTCAGGTGAGTGTCTCTCTTACAGCACATCACCCTCCAGTCATTAAAAGATAAACTGCAGCATTGAACCCAACTTTACTATTTCCTCCCACTTCCCTACACACATGCAAATGGACACACTGGATGGGAATGTCCTCACTGAACTTCAAACACCTGCACCATGTGGTTCCTCTGATGCATCTGAGACATCAGCAGGAGGATGAGATGAATCACATCCCAAAGGTGCCCAGTTTTTAGCACTGACCTGACAGGAACAGCAAATCAGATTACTTTGCATTACATGACAAAGTCAAATGATTCACCTTCCTGTGCCCTGCTGTGATGGGGAAAAGGCATCCAAGAGAGGCTAAACTTGAGGGAACAACAGTCCTGCTGGGATCTGATCCCCACTTTGCCCTGAGCTGCTCTTATTCCTTGATTGAGCTTATCTGCTCCCAGTGAAAAGTCAAACAGGCTTTGTGAGTGGCATGAAAGAAGTGAAAAGAAACTCAGAATGGGGTGAGATAGCCCAGGGACAAAGGCTCAGGAGAAAAGACACTGGAGATGAGAGGGTCAGGTTAACTGTGGAGGGATTTCCTGGAGTGACATTTCAGGCAGTGAAAAGTGAGGAGCATCAGTGTCGCTCCAGTCGGAAGGGTGTGATGTGCATCCATGGGCAGTGACCCCTGAGCACCTTTGGTCAGGCTTGGTCCAGAAGGATCCAGCAGACAGACAGAACTCCACAAGCCATAGAGCCCTCACAAATGTCCATCAGACCTTCAGTAAGACAGGCCAGGCCAATTAAGGAACAGAAGAACAACAAATTCAGGACCTTTCTATGATTAGAGGAGCAGAAGAGTTTTCGGTGAAAATGTGGAAGATCATAATGTCCAGTTCCAGAGGAAGGCTAAATATGCTTCCCTAAAGATGAACATCAAGATATTGAAGCTGTGAAAAAAATAACCATTTGCACTTGTTACTCACATGAACATGAGCAACTAATCTGGTCTTGCACCACTGCAGCCTCCACATTAGGGATGGAAAAAACTTCTGTCTTTTTGTAGAATCATAGAGTAGTTTGTGTTGGAAGGAACCTTAAATATCATCTCAATCCAACTCCATGCATGGGCCAGGCCACTTGCCACCAGACCAGCATGCTCCAAACCCATCACTGGACTTATCTCCTTAGACCCTGGACACAGGATACCTGAAAAATCTTTGATTTTGCTAACTTTCTCCAGAGGCCTTTTTGGAGAATTTCGTTTCCCCGGGACTCTTTTGGGATTACAGGCTCCTCTCAGAAGCTGATATTTTTTAATTTCATATCAATGATGCTGCAGAAAATGTTCCGTGGCCCAGATTAGCTCTGAGACACATTCTTAGCACTGCTGTACCAGATTCCATTTACATTGAGATCTTTTTGCTTTTTGAGCAAAACTGTTCATCCTTGAACAAACTGCAGCCCTCCCGGGGAAACCTCAGCTCCAGGACTGATTCCCTGACACACCTCCCTGTGTATGGGGTTAGAGGAAGCAACCTCTGGTTTTCCAGGACTGGGGACACCTGTATGTGTGGCTGTAGCAGCCACACATAAAATCAC
>VZSE01015290.1:0-32582 GCA_013398275.1 Promerops cafer
CAACAGGCACTTGTAATTCCCATCCACAAAGCGAAGTTATTATTTTGGTTGTTCTTAGTTCTGTCTGGGTAGGGAGTAGATTTGGCACTCTACACTTGGTGCAATGAGAGCGTCATTTTTGTGATCTACAATACCAATTTTTTTTTACAATTCAAACATTTACATTTAACCCAGCTAGCATGTCCAGTATTGGGATGACTCAGACAAGGTATGTGGTGTGGCACTGATGGAAGTCGTAATTCCTCCTCTTCTTTGTATAAGTCACAGGTTAAGACCAGAATATGAGAACTCTCTGACTGAAACAGTCCTGATCCTCCTGTTTGCAGTGGAAGTATTCCTCCCGAAGCGGGGTATTGGAGGTGTGTCAGAACTTGTCCAGGCGGCACTTCAAACCACTAATATAAGCTCGGCCTTATTTCCCAATTAGGTGTGATTCTTCGTCTGTTCCTTGGATCATTTGGGTCTTCCCAGTTCATTACCACCTAGTCCCCGCTTAAGAGTCAACTTGGTATTACCCAGTTCAGATGTTATAGTCCACTCTTCAGGTTCCTCCACTGGTCCCTTGATTCTGCTGGTGTGGATCCACCCTCGTTCCCTGGTCTGGATTGCTGCCTCAGTCGTCAGTAGTACCTGAAAAGGACCCTCCCACTGTGGAGTTAAAGATTGTTCTTTCCATGTTTTCACCAGTACCCACTCCCCTGGATGGATATTATGGATTTTAAACCCCAGGTACCACTCCCAAACCCTATTGCCCCAGCCTGTTGCATATTCATAAATCACTATGCATATTCAAACTTTCCCACAAACTAGTTTACATATTCCAGGCACTGTTTAGCACGGCCCCGCCTTGGGTCTGCCTTTTTAGAGCACACGTTTCTTGGCTGTGGTTTTAGTCCCTCTCCGTTATCAGCTCCAGTCTGGGCTTTGGTCCATGCTTTGCACAGCCGGTGAGTGCTGAGAGTTGGCGTGTCAGCAGCAGGGTCCTCATCACATGTTCCTGGATGTTATCCCGACCAAACAGGCAGTTCAATTACAAGCATAACTATAGATCAGCTATCCCACTGTCATGTCTAAGTTTTGCTAATAGCAGAAATAAAAGCTGTATCCTTACAGCAAAGTTATTTTACATTATGCATATAGCATTCATCTTAATATTTGAGAAAATCCATTAATATAGTATGTATTTATAACATCAGGGACTCTCATCCCCCACCTGCTGTGGGACAGGAGCCCCTTTTTCCCCCCTCCATGGGTCAGGGCCCCAAGTTCCCCCATACAGGCCACCAGAGCCCCAGTGATGATGCCAAAAATGTGTCCCAGAGCCACCATGCTGTCCCCACTCTGGTGTCACCCCACCCCCTAGATTTCCTGTGACAAATGGGTGGGAAACATCCCACACAGAACTGAGGGCCCTGGGCAGACAGAGCTGGGGGAGGCAGGAGGGAGATAGGACTGAGAGGGAGACAGAACTGGGGGGAGACAGAACTGGGGGGGTGCAGGCATCTGGGACCCAGAACTGGGGGTCGCCAGGCAGCCAGGACTTGCCTGTCACCACTGGAGGGGTCAGCAAGGGGTGTCACTGTAGGGGGGGTTGGGCTGGCTTGTGCCAGGGGTTGTGTTGGGTGCTGGGGTTGAGCTGGGGGTCCTGCTGGTGGTTGAGCTGGGAATGACCGAGGGTTGTGCTGAGGGGTGTGATGGGTGTTGGGGGCTTGTGGAGGGTGGCTCCAGCCAGATGCCAGGTGCTCCCAAAATCTGTCACTCCCCTCCTCACCTGGACAAGGGAGAAAAAATAGAATGTGCATTCCAGTGTTGGGATGGGGAGAGGGGATTTGAGTGGGGCGATAGAGGAGCAGGAACTGGGCTTTGAAAGAACGGGCCAGGCTGTGGGAAACTTCGAGGCATCAGCAAATCCTAAGGTAACCACAGACTGGTGTTTGAAGCAGCAACCAGTGAGGGCGGTAAGACATCAGTAAATCTTGGGACATCCTGTGGTTAGAGAGAGTTTGGGGAGCAGCAGATGGTTAAAGCATGCAGAGAAACAGCAGAAGCATCGGGTAGTGTAGGACAGTCTGTAGCAGGGACAACCAAGGGCCTTGGTGGGGCTTCCTGCTTTACCAGAACCTGGTGTCTTTTTCTGGTCATGGCCTCTCCGGGCTCTTCAGTGATGACCCTCAGTGCGGGCAGTCAAACCCTCAGAGTCTTGGGGGTTTTGACAGACTTTGACTTCTCAGGAGTTTCAGCTTCCCAAACGTGCAGTTCAGGGATTTGGTACCACAGGGTGCAGGAACATGCTGAGTGCCTGAACTAGCCCCAGCTCTGGGTCTGATTTCCTCAGTTCCTCAGTTCTCATGCAGTTAATTGGAGCAGTTTCATGAGTGCTGTCAAAGTGAAAAGACTGTGAAATTAAATAACAAGAAAGCATTTTTCTAGTTTATCTGCCTACAGAACACATAGTATCCAGAGTTTCTTATTGAAGCATTTCTTAAAGAAGTATGAGCATAGAGCGAAGACCAGAACTGTGGGGAATTTTTAGTGTACCCCTCAGGTGAATTGAACACGTTTTTGCTTAAATACAAACCCAAAAAAGCTCCCCCACAGAGCTTTGGGCAGAATCCTACCGCTATAAGCTGTTCTTCAAGGGCTCTGCACAGATGTGTCCAGAGCTGACCGCTCACAGACAGCTGCACCAGCTCAGGGTACCTGAGCCCAGCCTTGGGCCCAGCCCCAAGCCCAGCTCTGCCACCTGAGATGACACTCCCATTTCAGGATGCTACTGGACAATGCTGTGGCTGTTCCTTATCACCAAGAGGATCTTCACTCCCTTCCAGTCCTTCAGTCTGATAGGAAAGATGGGTGCGTTTATAAATGATTTGATGGGTGAGGAGCTTTAGGAGGAGTGGGTGTTAATGTCTTCAAAATGTGTCTTAATGTCTCTACAAACATCAAGTTGCACAAGTTTGTTAAAGACCCCAAACAGTTTGAACTCCTGAACTTTAGGGTAATAGACAAATGGGTCTGCACAAAGTCCATTACAGAACCCAGACGGCCTGAACTTCCGAACATTGGGGGAAAATGGCAACACATGTTCCAGGGGGAATATGTAGTAGGCGGTTCGGGAAAGCTGTACCTGGTACCTTCCTGGGCAGAGGAAGAGGGCAATATGTGATCGGGAGTTCAGGATTAAAGGAGGCTGTGTCCTCCAAAACCTCGAGAGAGACCCCACGTGCATATGCCTCAGTGGACTCTCTCCTATTACGTGGCGGGCCATGTGTTTTGTGGAGTCGGTGGTCGGAGACAGGGATGACACACACACCTCAGAGTTTCAGGTGACATGTTATAAATACATATTATATTATTGGCTTTTTGCAAATATTAAAGTGAATGCTATGTGTATAATGTTGGAAGAACTTTGCTGTATGAATATAGTTTTTATTTCGGCTGTTAACAAGACTTAGAAATAGTAGTGTGATAAATATATCTTAGGACATAGCATAATATTAAGGTAGAGACTGTGTGATGTTAGAATGCTTTTATTCATGTAACTGACGCAGAGAATGGTGATTCCTCACATTTGGAGATTATCCTATCTGGATGAAGATAACAGTGACAGAAACCAGAACCCCAAAGGAAGGATTTATTGACTCTTTCTTATCAAAGAGTGTAAAAACAACAGGATGGAAGCACGGGGAGAAGTGAAATATATTGTTTTAATCTACAGGATGGCATGAAGACAAGTCAAAGGTTAAAAGCAAGCAAAAGAACATCTAAACTCAAAGGAATGTCTGAATAATGCGTAATGGTCTATGAATATGCAACAGGCTGAGGCAACAGAAAAAAGCATTTAAAGAGTGTTTCCAAGATAGTAAGTGTGCTCTTGGCTGAATGCCAAGCACCCGGCAGTAACCTTTTGCTTTACTTCTGTCTCCTATTGTCTTTTTTTATTAAACTATAAAAAATTTTACCAGGAAAGTGAACCTCGTTTTTCACACGACAGCAGCGTTTTTTCTTGTTCAGAGCCTTCTTATATAGGGAGTTCAAACCTCCTGGGTCTAGATAGCTCATTGGTCTGACTTTAACACTGCCCAGCTCGCTGGCCAGTGATACATCTGCATTTAGGGCTGAATGACATTGGCTGAGGGTCCCTGTGTAGATTTGAATCCAACCTATCCTTGCCCACCCAAGGACTGCAATGCTACGCTCTCTCTTTGTTCGAATAAAGTTGCAGGACTCCTNAAGTGAACCTCGTTTTTCACACGACAGCAGCGTTTTTTCTTGTTCAGAGCCTTCTTATATAGGGAGTTCAAACCTCCTGGGTCTAGATAGCTCATTGGTCTGACTTTAACACCGCCCAGCTCGCTGGCCAGTGATACATCTGCATTTAGGGCTGAATGACATTGGCTGAGGGTCCCTGTGTAGATTTGAATCCAACCTATCCTTGCCCACCCAAGGACTGCAATGCTACGCTCTCTCTTTGTTCGAATAAAGTTGCAGGACTCCTCTGCCTCCTTTGTGGACACTGGCTTCTCATAGTGTAGCTTCTCTGCACGAGTCTCTGGCATTGGTAGTTACAGCCTGTTTAAGCCTTTCTTCAGATAGGCCTTCTCCATTCCAGGTTATTCCTTGGTCCTAAACTACCACTGCTGAGCAGTTACAAGCAGAATTTCCCCTTCAGGTGTCCTGGCACACCCTGCGGCTGATGCCTGAAGGATAGGCTGCAAATAAATCCCCACACACCAATGTCTATAGAGCAGGTATTTGCTTATTGCAGTGCTGGTGGTGAGGGGGATTTCTCCACCTAACTCACCCACCCTTGTCAAGTGCTGGGGTATATTTATATGGTAAGTATTGCTTAGTATCACTATGTCACTACAACATCATCATATATGTGCTGGAACTAATTTACATAGTATGAGCTCATGGTTATTAGATAGTTCTTTTGCACTGCGCTTGTGTCTCCCCAGTTCAGGGGTAGTCGGGGGTCTTTGATGAAGGCTTCCAGGGTCTTCTCCACATCTGAACTTTTCAACTTTGTCTTTGGATCATGCGCAGTTACGGTGTTCCTTGTCTGTCTGGTCTTAACCGGCCTAAATTCTTTGTTTTGTGGCTCATTGGCTTTGCACTCGCCAATTTTTCATTAATACTATACTTATCTATCTCTAAAGCTATCCACCTGGTCAGTTTTTTTCTTCCTTTTCTTGTCTATTCAGCATTAAGCAACTAGTTAACTATATACTAGCCATTACATCATATAAGAAGTTATTTATATCAGGTTATATAGGTATAAAAAGTTATGATTTGGGTTATATAGGTATAAAAAGCTATGATTCAAGTTATATAGGTATCAGGTTATATAGGTATAAAAAGCTATGATTCAGGTTATATAGGTATAAAAAGCTATGATTCAGGTTATATAGGTATCAGGTTATATAGATAGATACAAAAAGTCATGATTTAGGTTATACTGATACCAGGTTATATAGATATATCAGGTTATATTGGTATCTTATAACTCAAGGTATATAAGCAGCTTGTAACTTAGATCAAAGTTATACAGGCATCAACACGCAGATCTTGTCCGCCAGCACTGTGAGCAGCTCCCCGGGCTGGCTGAGAGCTGCTCCTGGCAGGCAGCAGAGTCCCTTCCCTGACACACAGAGCCCTGAAGCAGGATCCTACTCTGCAGGACAGTCCTGAGCACCCCTGGCTGCACCCTGCTATTCCAAACTGCCCCCCAACAGCCCCCTCCTCACAGATCCCATCGGCTGGGGCTGTGCCAGCTTTAGGAGATACCTCCAGGACCTGCCCCTGCATTGCCCTGCACCCACAGACTCACCGTGTTCTGCACTGCAAAGGTTTGTCCTCCCTTGAGCTCTGCGGGCTTTGACTTTGTCTGCTTAGGCTCCTTCCAGAGCTCTCAACGTCCCAGTGCCCGACACACAACATTCCATCCACCGACTTTTCTGGGGGAGCGATTTACAACACGGGGGTCACAGGAGGATGGGGCTCCCCATTTATTCCCTGTACTGGTGGGACCCCCCGCTTCCCCGCCGGACCCCCCGTTCCCCCCAGACCTCTCCCGCTTTCCCCGCGACGGCGAAGGTCCCGCTGTGCCTCCCCGGCCGGCGACCACGGCGACATCCCCAACCCGCCCGGCCCCTCGGGCAGCCCCGAGACCTCTTTGGTGTCCACGGGCGACGAGGAAGCCCCGCCGCCCGGATGGCCCCGCGGCCTCCGCTCCGACCGGCCGGGCCGGGCCTGGGGCGGGCGCAGCTCCCGCGGGCCANCGCCCTTTTATCGGGGCCATGGAGAAGGAAAACCGGTTTAAATTGTTCATGCCGCCGCGTCTGAGCGCTGGGCAGGTGTCTGCGGGCAGATCCCAGGTGAGCGCTCGGCCGCGGGGCCGCTGAGGGCGGTGCACCCTACCGCCGCCCCGCCGGCCGCCCCCTCGGGCTGTGCTGCTCTGGAGGCCGTGGCTGAGGAGGGGACGGGGGGGAAGCGCAGGGGCCCTTCCCCGGGGACACGGGGACAGTGCTGTGCCCGGGGAGTGCCCCGGCAGAGCCTCGAGCTGGAGCGCGCACACACACGCATGGGGCAGTACGACTCCTGCGCTGGACTCATTTCTGTGCATATACCTAGACTGGTGCCGGGGGAACATCTTCGGTTTGAATTTCAAAGACTTCTGCTGTTATTTTCTATCAAAACAGAAGGGAATCATCTTCTCGAGCATCTGCTCTGTGTTGTAACTGTACCTCACCGGTATGTCCGCGTTTGATGTGAGTAATTCAGCACAGAGCAAGCACTGCCCCACTCAGATGCTCGCACTGGCGTTGATGTCTTGCTCTCACCAGATCAAGAGTGCAGTGGAAATGTTCTGTCCCCACACTGAGTTATGGGAATTCAACAAGTTATTTTTTCATGTCGAAGCTCCTTATGAAATATGTTGAGATTAAAACGGGGTATTCTGACAGCAGATGAGTCACGCTGCTTACAGGACGAACTTCTGTGACTTAAAAACCTTGTAAAAGGGTATTTTCTTGCTGAAAAATAATCAGAAATGGTTTAGAACTACCCCTGGAAGTAAAGCAAAAAAAGAAGTATCAACTACTGGTCTTCAAAAGTAATTTGTCTTCTTGAGTCCTTTACCATGCACCAGTGCACAGACAGGCAGGAGCTGCTGAGTTCCCTGCATTGAAAGCTTCCCCTTTGGCCACAGTCTATGAAGCAAACTGCAAGAGACCAACAGTTCGATAAGTCACTGTGCAGTAAGAAGCCAGTGAGTTCCAAAGCCATTAACAATATCTTGGGCTTTGAAAATTGGAGGCAGCTGTTTTATTAATGAAAAATTCTATTTTCACATCATCTGTAGGGTTTTGGTTTTTTTTCTGGATTTTATAATCCTTTACAAATCTACTCATAAGAAACTAATTTTTAAATTTGTGCAGGGTTTTAACAAATGCTCAGATGATGATTTTAAGTTGCCATTCGATACGTTGAACCGTGGTGAAATCACTGATTTAGGTAAGACTAAAATATTTGCCATGCACATTCTTTAGATTTTTTTTATATTGTTGAGTTTTAATTTTCATGAGTAGTGTCAATTTCATATCTGTAATCTGTCAGAGTTTCATATCTGTTTCATAGCTGTAACTGTTAAATACAGTTTCACTGTTACTTTTTTTAGAAATACATTGATCAAAATCTCTTCATGTTTCAGGTACAATTTCACAGCAAGCTAAACTTTGCTCTGAAGTAGATGAAGAGGTCAGCTAAGTATGAACTCTGCATATCTAATTCCTTGGGGTCTTCTAAATTTGTTTCCAAACAGTGCCTGAAGCATTATTCAGTAGATATTTCAGGGCTAAAGGAAGTAGTCAAAAGGGAATAATGTTTTCTGTCTCCTGTTTAAAGCTGAATCACTTAGAGGATATATTTGTGATTTAGTGAACATGCCTGGAGACAAATCTTTAAAAAATTAAAGTGATTGCGATGTTATTTCTTGTTGTTGTTTTTTCTTTTTTTGAAGTGCCTGTGAAGTCTGCGAGTTTTAGTTAGAGTAAGATTTAAACACTTAAGTATCCTTGTGGAACTGGTTCTGAATATTCTATTGGGGGGCAGAAGGACTGAAGTCAGAGTATTCTTTGGAAAACTGAAGTAGATTATCCCAATTGCCTTGTCTGGCTTCATTTTATCTGTAAAACAATGAATTTAGTGGTTTCCTCAAGCACTGGGTTCTTTTCACAGTGTCTTTACCAGCATATTTCTGCTTTAGCACAACTCAGTAAAGCTCATTTTTTTGCAATAACTTCTGTGCTTTGCCGCTACAAAACACTGTTTGCTGCCACAAAATAAAGCACATTTCTTTTGCTCTCCCTGCTGTTTTTCATATTTGTGATGACTACTTTTTAAAATCCTAGCAGCTATTAAAGTACCATGAGGACTGTAACAATATCATGATGCAGCCAAAGCCAGGATGGTGTTTGGGGGCGTCGTATGTAAACTGAACAGCCCTTTGGGCTCGTGTGTTGCTCCTGCCTGCCTTGACCACTGGCCCAGCGCTGCTTGTGCAATGCTTTTGAAGTGTTCTAAGAGCACAAGGGTGGGCGGTTTTTCTTCCTGCTCCGTGTATGCGTTAACAGCAATATCACAGGTGCTCTCGCACAAAGTCTCTGAAGCTGCTTTTACTTAACTCAGCAGTGTCTGCCAGAAGGAGAGGAAAGAAATGGTGTGAAGAACCTACTAGAAGGAATTTTGGCTTCACTGATAATTCTAGCAAAACTTTTATTTATTTTGGTGGACTGCAGTTATCCATGTCTTTAAGACCATCTATTTGGTGATGTCTGAAGGCAGTTTGGGATGTCTCATTGTATTTGCTTCTCCTATGTGCTCTGTACTGCCTTTTGATACATACATAATGGATGCAGAAAGATCTAAACTTTGGCTCCTGATCATATATAAGCTTATATCACCATCTGTGGAAAAATATTACTCTTGTGATGTTTCTAAGAGATAAATATGTTATCTAATACAGTATTAATTAGATAGTATTTGAGATTAAATTGTGGAACTTGTTTTAATAGAATACAGAAACAATGAATGAATTGTTCTCAAAACTATACAAAGAGGCCGAGAAGATCAAGCAGTGGAAACTGACTGTGGAATCAGAACTAAACCAGAAAGAAAGAAAACTCCAAGAAAATAGCAAGATTATTGAAGCACAGAATAAAGCCATTCAAGAACTGCAGGCCAGTATTGTATAGTATACATTGAATAGATGAAGTTAAGTGCTTCCTGATTTAGTATGATACAATTAAATACTATAGACTGTTGCAGTTTGGTTTGTGCCTTGAGAAAGTGATTGTTTTGAGAAGGTGTGTGAACCTGTCCTGTGTGAGTATGAAGAATATACCTGTAAGTGTCTCAGTTGCTGGTAAATTATTGTTCATTACTTACTATGTCTTTCATGCAAAAGATGACTCAGCATGTAATACCAGACAAAACAGACTTCTGTCTACTGGTGCCCAAAATTACTTTTTCATGTGGGATTTGAGAAGTTGAAGTGCATTTCTAATATATTTTTCAATAACAGTGTCTTTTTGCGTTTGTTTCCTATGAAATTAGTTTGAAAATGAAAAACTCCGTTTGAAACTGGAAGATGAGATATGTGAAAATAAAGATCTCTTGAAAGAGTAAGTAATACAACCAAGTATATATTTTTGTGGTGAAAATAATCCATTTTCATGAGGGCAGTTTTATGTAGCTGTTAAATTTTGAAGGTCATTTACATTGTTACTCCTTAGGTACACAAAGTACTGTGCACTCCTGTGAAAACATGGTATTTTTCCCTCCTTTAGAGCCACTGCTTCGAGGCATCTGTGTAATCTGCTCAAGGAAACCTGCACTCACTTCACAGAGAAGACCAGCAAATGTAAATGCCTTTTTATGTTATGAGAGTAAATGTACTTCTAGCTTTCTCTAAATTCACAAACAGAAAAAAGTTCTCGTGCTGTTCAGATACGTTCTACAGTTGAGATCGACTGGATGTGGCTCTTAAAATGAGAAGTGAATTTTGAGTGGCTCACAAAATTAGAAGCGAAGCCACAGACATATGGTTTGTAATGCTAAATCCAGAGGACTTTTGAAGCCAGTAAAATTGTTTGCTGAAAGGTTGCAAGCCTGGGAGCTATTTGGGTGCCTAAACACTGATACACGTTTGAGGCAGTGTCAACACCCCTGATTAGCCACTGACAGCCACTCCAGAGCAGTGCAGGTCTCCTCAAGTCTGGTCAGCCCACTGAAGGTTTTCAGTCCCAGCCAGATACTGTGAATATATTAAGTCATATGAAGTGACACTTCATGCCTGTTTTTAGGCAATAGAATCTACTCTAAATCCCCAGCACTCTTTAGCAAATTTCCAGAGCTGGCATTTCCTGTTTTCAGCAGTCGCACATTTGTGGGAAAAAAAGGTCTTAACTCCAAGGTATAATGAGTACCTAGAATTCTTCTCACAAAACTGATCAAGCCAAGACAGTTGGATAACTTAATGAAGTTTAAATTCTTGAGGTTTTAAAACATGTTCTTGATTGGGAAATTTGCTTTATATGCAATTTAGAATTGTTATTATAATCATTAAAATTTTACTAACTTGATCCTGGATACTTAAGAAGCGTCTATTTTTTTTTAGCCTTAATTCTAGAAACACTTGTGTATAGATGTACTGTTCTTTTTTGATAGCTGTGTTCCTTACTGTTTGCTTCTTGTTTTCTTAGGGAAAAATAGTATCAATTACAAAAGTGAAAGGAAAGAAGGAAAATATGGACATGGAGTGCTGTTGCAATTTTATGATAGTTCTGTGGTCATAGGTATCTGCTGATAGGAAGAAATTCAGTGCTAAACCCTAGATTACAGTTTATTAAATACTAACAGTTTTGATACATTCAACAACATTAATACTATAATAATTAATATGGTTACATAAATTGATCCACAATTCCACTTTTCACAGAAAAAATTTTATTGGGAAGGAAATTTAAAAGCTGAACTTGCTTAATGTTTCAATGAAATACACATTTTCCCTAGATTCTGTAACTTTTGGCACCATGTTTCATAATGACTTATTTAATAAGAAAGGAGCTGATAATTCCTTTTTTAATTCATTATGCTGATTAAGTATAATGACTTGGACAGCTGGCATTCTTTTTCAAAAGAAAAACTTTCTTGTACATTCTTGCTTTGATAGATGAACAGGAAAAAGAAGAAACAAGACAATTGTATGAGGAACTTCATAGCAACATAGAAGTAAGTGACATAGCTTGATAAAAGGAATGTGAGTTATGTAGATCTGCTGAGCTGAATTACATGTTTATGTTGAGATATTATTTGTATCCATCATGTGTGGGTATCATGTCATGTGTGATGCAGGAAGTCAGGTTTTCAGTCCCTTTTCAAGAGTTATTTTTGTATTATCTAAAGCACGTTCAATGGAGAAAGTGCAGCAGAGTGTGGGATGTAGATTCATGTGATCTGTGTGATATGTGCTTCATGCTGGGTGAGTGCCAGAACTTCTGTCTTCTTTTTGGACTCTGTTTCACATACCTGGTGATTTCTCAGAATGGCTGAGGTTGGCAGCAGCCCCTGGAGAACTTCCAAGGTTTCCAATATTGAACTTCAAATATTAAATTTTGTTTTTAGAGAATGACAGTGGCATTTGAAGAGCTTCGTGTTCAAGCAGACAAGGACAGATTGGAAATGAGTTTCAAATGTGAGAATTCTGCTTATTGTGTTTATGCTGCTGGCTCAACAATTTTGTACTTCATAGCTTTTATTACACATGCAGTGTCAGGGCAGAGAGGTGTGAAGTGCTCGAATGGTGAGCAGGTCACACTGAGACACTGGGACCATTCTTTTATTCATGCTGCCTGTATTCACTGCCTGGCCCCTTCTGTTGCTGTTCTACTGGGCCAAATTTGGAAGTTTATTTTTCAAATAGTCACTCAAAGTCCAGATTTTGTTTGTGAAGTACAGTCTACAGATCAATACTTATTTCATGTAGTTTGTTTATTTAAGTGATAATGCACTAGTGTACAGCTACAGAAACTTTAGCTAAATGCTCTCTCTCTATATGTATAGGCTACTATGTCCCTGTTTCATTTTCAAATGCTCTTTTCTGTTAGTTTCTTGTAACAAACATGGAGTAATGGACTAATTCTGTGGAAAGCTGGCAAAAAAGGTATTTTGATTATAAAATCAAACATTGCCTTAACAATTACTCTTGGGAAACAAATTGTACAGCTGTACAATTACAAGCAGTCTTAAACTGGAAGGTGTATTGAATTTGGAGTATATTTCAGCTAGAATATTAACTATGGATATTACTGTATCTCAAAAGTAAAAGAAGAAGCAGAAAAAGTGGACAAGTTTGAAAAAGAATGCAAGCTGGAAGTCAGTCAAAAGGAAAAGCAGGTTTGCTCAGTTTTACCATCTAATATGTACAGCTTTAATTTGTGACTAAAGGGGCAGTGCAAGAGCCAGGAAGTGTTTCTGGGTATTAGTAAAAAAGACAAAATAATATGTGAAGCTGCATTTAAGTCAGATTCTGATAAGTTTAGTGATGTTTCAGTACCTTTAGTCTACTGGAATTCATGGTTTGATTTTGAACTGGAGAACTTTTTTATTTAGAGTAATGTGACTTGATCAATATTTGGCTAAGATCATAGCTAAAGACCTTATTTAACTTGAATGAGAGCAGTATGTCTGCTTATCATACCTGGGGTACAAACGAAAATTAGTATCTGTCCCTTTTCCAGACTTCATTATGATATTTCTTGAATTTTGCTAGATTTCAGCTCTTACCATACAGAGAGATGAAAAAGATGGTGTAATAAAAGACATCAAGGCTCAGCTGCAGACATCACAAAATAAGATTGCTGACTTAATAGAAGCAAAATGTAAGAGTTCTGTCTGCTATGTTTAAATGTAATTGTTTATAGATGCATAGGAAACAGGATCATGATTGTCTTATTCTGTTGCTGGTTGGCAGCAGAATTTTGGGGCTTTGAAGGCCTTATTTTTATTTGGAACACAAGCTGCTCATGTGGGATCAGGACTGGCCGGGTGGTTTTTAGGGCGAGTCAAGCAGTGAGAGCTTTTGAAAATTGCAAGGGGAATATAAATTGCTTCAGTTTTGCAAATTTACAGTCAGGCAGATGCCACTGAGGAAACTTACTTTTCAGAACTTGATTTTCAATATTTTGAATATTCTGTATTCAAAGTATTTATAGTATATGATGTCAGTACCATTGATCTTTGTTAAATTCTTTAAATGTATGTAATTTTCCATTTTTAGCAGCATTTTTTAGTAAATATCCTATTTTTAAAAATATAAACATTATTTTTGCTTAGTACATAAAGAAGAAATGTTAAAGGAATTCCAGGTCAGTCAAGAACATTTGAGGGCAGAGCTGGAAGAGGCTAAAATTTCATTGCAAAATGCAGAGGTACACCTTGCTTATAGTTTTACAGTATAAATAGACTGGATGAGTATTTGCATAAATAATTATGATACTTTAGATATGAAATAGCTGTTTGTTTGTTGCAAAACATGTTTAGAAATTACATCATGTTTTGAAGGTTACTCAAAAGAACTTAGAAACTGAATTCCAGACTACAGTGAAAACATTAATTCAGGTCACCGCAGAAAAGGAAGAACAGGAAGAAGAATGTAAAAACATGAAGGCTTTGGTTGCAGCCCTGACAGAGGAGTTTGAGGCTTCTATTGCCAATTTGAAAAGCTTGCTACAAAAAGAGCAAAATAGGTAAATTAAAGAGTTCAAATTTGAAGAGTCATCTTACAGGTTGCAGTCTATGACAAGATCAAGAACAATTGGAAATGAAGTTGAAATTCGGAGGTTTTTTTGACACAATGGTCTAAATGCAGAGAATTTAATGTAATTTTTTTTTTAATTTGTGATGGTTGATACTGGTCTATAAAAAGGAAATTTTTGCCCCCTCCAACTTTCATAATTCTGTCTTTAAGAAATACAGATTTCTGTAAGTACATTTTTGTTTACTTTTATGTCTACTGTTCTGAAGTTGTAAAAGTGAAATTTGATATGTGTTGCAGGCAGATATATCATCTGCCTGTTGAAAGGTAGAAGTTCTTAAAGTGCTTGTGGTAAGACTTTGTCTTATTGTCCTTTAAGTTTCAAATGCAGTGCTTTGTACTATACATTTGGGGTTTTTAAATTACCGTTTTCTTAGATCAAAGAAATATGAAGACGAGTCAAAGCTGCTTACCTTGGAGCTCCAAAATAAATCTGCTGAACTGGGTAAGGCTTGTAGAAAGGCAGAAAATGAGCTAGGCAGTAATAAAAATATTTTCTGCTGTTTCCTGGAAATGGACTGTCTCTAGTACTTGGAGAAATGATTTTACAGTAACTGTACCTGTCAGGAATGCCTGAATTTATTTTTACTCATCTGACTCCCTTTTCTTTGGAGGTCATTGGTACTGGCAACAGGCAAGGGGCTGTGCTGTGCAGAGCTCCAATAGTAAGACCATCCATGCATGAATTCTCATGGAAGTAATTTTGGTTTCCAGCTAAGACCAGTAGCACTGCAGGTGTGAGGAGTGACTTCCGTAGCTTGTAGCAGAGACAAAACCCTCCCATTAAGGCTTCTGTAGACCCTCCTCATGCTGGATGTGGACTGATGCTGGCAGGGGTTGTCTCTAAATACTGCTTTGATACCATGTGGTTTCTGGGGATGTGCTCCTTAATCCCCAGAGTAAGAGATCTGCCTTCAGGATGGTTTTCCTGCTGTGCAGCACATGGCCCTAGATCTCATCTGACAGATGAGAAATGTAATTGGATGTCTCCGTCCACGTTGAGGGCATCTATAGAGAAGTGTTCAAAAGTGAGCTGCTACTGCTTGTCTAGATCAAGGCACGATGAGACCTGTGAGAGTTCCACACCAAACACGACCTTGGTGTTGAGTGCTTGCAAAAAATACCAGTATTGGGAATGTGCACATAGAAAACATTTGGAAGTTAGTAATAACTGGTTTCCTTTTTCAGCATATCCATGTGATATGTTCAGCAGTTCAGATTGTTTTTCTGGAACAGTACAGATGCATCAATACTTGGAGAATACTCTGGTCTTACAGTCCATGGTTTATTTGTAGAAAACATAATAGGCTTTAAATTTTATTTAACATAAATAATTAGTTTCTCTTCAGATACAGATTTGCTAATGTCTTTCTTAATAATTTTTTCAAGTCTACATTTAGATTAAATCATAAATTAGCTTTACAGTTTCTTAACTTAATCCAACAAGTTTTGAGAACTGGGTATGGCAAAAGGGTAAATGTTTTATACTGCCTGCTAAATATGAAAAATTATTTCTGTTCCATTAATTTTACATTACATATGCTGTAGAAGAGATGACTAAAGTAAAATGTGATAAAGAAGTGCACCTTGAAGAGCTGTCAGAAACTCTGGTAAATATTCATTTTATTAATCTCATGGCTTTTGCTCTTCATATGAAATTCCTCTTACTGTGTAAGTATCTTAAAGGCCATAAATAAACATCATCTAGACTACCTTAACATTTCTACTAAACTTTCTCACACACAATTTCAGTGTTTTCTTTGAAGAACTTTATTGCCACTGTTTTTCTTGTCTCCTGTGTTTTGGTTTTTCTTGTCTCCCATGTTTTGGTTTTCCTTGTCAAGGTTTTTGGTTATTTCCTTCTTCGTTCATGCCCATTCAAATGCCACTCCCTCTGGATATAAAGTTTTCCCATTTTTTTCTTACTTACAGGATGGTAATTAGCTCTGGCCTCTATGAGCCCTACTGTACTGTGACACAGGCCCATTTTCTGTCACAGAAGTCTAAGCTATATGAAGTACCCTCTTAATAGAGGTTTATTTTCATTATGATTTTTTATTTACAAGTCTAACAAGAAACCATATCAACTGAAGTTAAGATAGTGTAAAATCAGGTGTGCATTTTACCATGTCTGCTTGTTGTTGTAATCTGTGCATTGTGTTCTGAACTGAGTTTCACTGATTTTCTAAAATGGGCAAATTGGAGGACTTTTACTGAAGAAGAATCTTGAGGCTACTGTAGAAAATTTGCAGAGAGAGAAAAATTTGGAGAGAGAAATGAAAATGCTTTCCAAATGAGAGAGGTCTGAAATAGGGCAATAGTAACATGTTTTTATAAATAGTGAAATTACACATCATAGCTTGTACACAAGTACATAAGAAGTAGCACACAGAGCAGTGTCCCACCCTGAGCTGCTTTGCTCATAACAGTGACAGCAGGAGATCCTCTATCCTCCTGTGTAGAGGAGCCTGACTGTTGCCCCTTGCACTCCTACAGTAGCTGTACTGTTGATTGCCTTTCTAATCTATCGTATAGAACTGGAATTCTCTGATGTTTATTTAGTATTTTTTTTTTTTATTTAGGTGAATGCAAAAGCTTATGAAGTCTGAAGCAAATGTCTTTATTTAAAATTATGTCCAAGGAATCTAATTTAGTAGTTTTGCAGACTAGGTAATTAAACTCACAGCAGGGGACATTTACAGCACTGGTATCAGAGTTCACTATCTCACACCACTTCCATATCCCACCAGAGATACAGTCTGGGTAATCCATGACATGGATGATGTTTGGTTCTTCTGAAAGCCTTGTGCTGTTAGTTCATGTCTGATAACCTCCATGAGTTGTAGTTTACACATGTATACTCAAAGCTCTTCCTTTTCATTTTGCAGAAAGAAATCCATGACTTGAAAGTACAGCTGACTAGTACAGCTGAAAAGGAACAAGATTATTTAAACCAGCTTTTGACTCTGAAAACAGATCTTGAACAAGAGGCGTATGACCATTTTGAAAATATAGTATTTAATTTTTTTGTGTTACATAGAAGTTACTTTAATACACAGTGAAATGAGCTATGATTGTTTTCTAATGAAAGTTTTGAACCACAGTATGACATTAATTATATGCTTACATTTCTAAATTACTCTTTCTCTATTTGTCTGTATTCTATGGAATATGTAGTTGTTCCATATCTCTTTGACTTAGTTAACAAGAAGAGAAAGTTTCTGAATTAATTGTTAATCTTGCTTTGAACTACATCATCTGCACTAACCATTATATTTATATAATAGTTGACTCTGGTTTTCTTTCCTTCTTCTGTCACCTTTTTATATCACTGTGACTTTGCTGCAAAACTTATATTTGTAGATAAAGGCCTGGATGTTTTTCAGCATGGAGTAACACTTTATAATGGTTATATCTAATTTAAAAGGAGATTTCAAAATGCATGTTCTTATTCCTCTTGGCCATTTGTTTTAAATTAGGTTAAAGAATGAACAACTAACAGTGTATCTCAATAAGCTTTCACTAGAGAAAGAACAAATAGCACAGGAGAAAAATGTTGTGGCTGCAGAACTCAAGAAACTGCAAGAAAAAGAAGAGGCAAGTTGTAAAGTTCCAGCTTTTTTTAAAGGACAATACTCCATTTTACAAATTACTCAATTTTACAAATTACTCAGTTTTACAAATCAGATGATGAGCTGCGACATAGTTCTGTAGAGTACCTGAACTATTTTTTGTGTTTGAATTGGAAAAGAAGTGTATTTACACTTGTGAATAGGGCAGGTCAGTGTGCTTTGGATGTCTTTGAATTTTTTAAGAAGTCGCTTTGAATTTTATTTCTTTGCTGACATGGGTCTTTATTTAGGATAGTAAGAAAAAAGAAGAAAATACAAAGCAGTTAGTTGAAAACCTAGAAGAGGCAAATGGCCAGCTAAGGCAAGTAAAAACAAATACTAATGTCTGATATTGTTAAAGGAAATACACTCAAATAGTTAGTTGTGTTCATATGCTGCTTTCTGGGATTTTTTGGATTAATATTTTTCTAGATTATATAGCTAAACAGAAACTATTCAGTATTGCTGTTGGCCAAGTAGAAATTTTATGAGATTAGAAATACCTATTGCTACAGGAACAATGTTTGCCATCATTTTGTATTACATAGAAAGAGCTGTCCTGATTTGCATTAGACATCTTAGGTGTGAAGGAAATAAAAATGAAAGTTAAAGGTTATGGATTAAATGTGACAAGGCAAAACTGGATAAGTGTTACTCTGCAGAAGTCTCTATCATCAGTTCAATAGACAGGCAACCCCCCATGTTTCATAGCTGCATTACAATATTCCAAGTTAGGATGTATTTTCCTTAGGTTAACTGGAACATCTTTTCCTACTTAAAGTATAGACCGTTCACATACTGACTTACTAGGCATGTTGCTTCATTTTAAGAACATTTTCATTGAGCAGCTTATGCAGTTCCCATCAACATTAGCAGCTCTTTTTAGAATATAAAATATGGGTTTATTAGAAGTACTGAAAAGAAGTTAAAGGTAATAAGTAAATATTTACTAATGCTTGTTAATTTGGCACTTAGAAATGAACTGGAGTCTTTGAAGGAGAAAATGGAAAAGACAGGTGAAGAGATTAAAAGTAAACTGGATGAAAGAGAAGAAAACGTACGTCACGTCATGTGTCATGAAAATATGTTACATAACCTGTAGGACAGAATCTAAATGTAAAATGTTTGTTGGGACTTTTTCTGCAAAGCTCTGCCTGGGGGATGTGATCTCTGCCAGAGGCTTTCTTCTTTCACTGCTGCCAATTGTGACATTGTGTGTCCACATGCTGAGCCCTATTATTTCAAAAGACAAGCACAGTCACTGGCATGTTTACTCTTTGCTTGGAAGTTTAATATTGAAGATTTGTTTGTTTTCAGGCAAACAGAGAACCTGCTTTTCTGTTTTTTCATATATCCACTGAGTGATGGATGGGCTCTGGATTAGCTTTTTATATGTAATGGGAGTTTTAGCTTAAATAGATTCAAATATTTTTACTTTCTTTCTATAGTTTTAATGCAACCTGGCGTTTTTAGCATTAGAATGGATTTCAAAATTTCGTTGTAAAAGTCAAAGTTTTAAAATTGTAATTTCAGGTTAAGAGTATTGAAAATGAAATTTCAAGAAAAGAAAAGCAGCTGAAGATTCTAGAAAATAATTGGGAAAATTCATTTTTTCATGGATTGTAGGGAACTTCATACAAGTATATTTTTTAAATTGTGAAGATACTGGAGTTTTTTTCTTCTTTTTTCTTAACTCTATAACCACTAAGGAACTGGTTCACTGCTATTAATTAACATTTTGTAGTACTTTATGGCTAAAACTTTGATCATTCTAACACATCAGCTTGTGTTTCAGTCCCATTGGAATAAACCAGACTGGTGCAAGTGCATATTTGAGAATGTTTACAGGAATTGCTAACACAGGGAGTAATTTTTAGGACTTACTAATTAATGTTTGAAATATCTCTTTCAGATGAATAATTTAAAAAAAGAGGTGGAAAATAAAACCAAATGCATTGAAGAGTTGCAGCAGGAGGTGTGTAGAGATTTTAAATGTCACAAATACATAAACACATGTTATTTTGGGGTGACTTTTCAGTGGGTTTTTGTCTGCTGTGATATCTTCAGATACACCTATGTAATTAAAAAATTTTCCTTTCTTATCCTAACCCTGAGCAAATTAGGGAGTCATCTTTGGAATCACTTGATTTGTTAAATTAGCCTTAATTTGAAAAAAGCAATTACATAAAAAATATCTTCAATAAACTTCCAGTTTTTTCATTTATTACATAGTATTATTTATGTACTTGTAATAAGTATCTCAGTTACCACTAGTAAAAAAGAATTCTGCCCTAGCACAAATTGTAGTAACTTCATTATAAAAATAGATAACTTGTATTTTTTGTTATGACATCACACCTTCTGTCAGCAGCATCTTAGTTTTAAGTCCCATTCTGCACCTTATTTGTTATTCCCTGCCGTTGCTCAGGAGGAGCCTTTCTTAAGGTCATGAAGAAACAGTATCATCATAGTAACTAGTTGAGCATTCTTTTGTTTGGAGAATTGTTCTGGAACCTGAACTGCACAATGGAGAGTCATTTGCCTGATGAAAGCTGGAATTTTGAAGATTCTGACATTCTTGATGCAGTTAAACCATTACATAATTCTATTAACTTAATAAGGTACAGTGCTTGTTTTGTTTTATTTCAACAGAATAAGGTGTTGAAAAAGAAAATTACTGCAGAAAGCAAGAAAAACAGTATTTATGAAGCAAAGGTAGGTTTAAATAACATCACATAGAAGATGAGGTGAGTGTTTTTAAGTCCCTAATGATAACTAATGATAGTACTTGTTAGATACATTCTGAACTGGTTCATGGATCTGGGATACAGATTTTGCAGGAATGAGCTCATAGTTTTTAGAAGATGCTTCCATTTTTAATCATTGGGCGCTGACTACTGGACATGTAAAAGGGATGGACTTCACCTCACAATTAATTATGTTTCTAATCAATTCCTTTATTTTTTTTTCTTTTGTTGATAGTGGACCAAATAGGGTTCAGTAACCCCATTGTAACAAAAAAGCATTTAAAAGACATGTATACAACTCACTTTAGGCTGTTCTTTAAATGTGTTCTGCAGTGGCAATCCCTCTGATGGGAATATTGTGTCCAGCTTTGGGTAGTGCACTTGAAGAAAGAAGTGGACATCTTTGAGGATATTCATATGATAAACTTAAAAGGAAAAACTAATCAAAATGAACAGCTGGAAGGAAAATGTGCCATAAAACCTGTGAAAATCTTATATAGATTTACAAGAGAGGGAATAAAATCTCCATCTATTTGTTTTTTTCTGAGGAATTCACAGCATGTAGGGTGACTGCTTAGGGTCCTTCCCCATTGTGCTGTTGCCATTGTTTCTTTGAGTATTTTCTAACTCAACTCTTTGAGTATTTTCTAACTCAACTTCAGGCCAAAGTTCAATTCTTCATTAAAAAAAAAAAAAAAAAGCTGAACTTTTAAATAGGAAACACTTTAATCATATACCTGAAATTAACAGTGTGTTTCAGCTCAAAAATAAGAGGTAAGAAAAAGTCATTAACATAGTAATTCCTAAACAAATAACAGCAGCAATTCTGCGTTCTCAAAAGGTGAATAAATTGCAGTTGGAGATGGAAAATATGAACAAGCAACATAAGGAAGCAGTTGACACCTATCAAAAAGACATAGAAACAAGAAAAGTAAATGAAAATAAACTTCACGAAGAGGTGAGAGCTGTTATTTTTTACTGCAATTTAATTCATTTTAATTTAAAATGTTTTTATGAAGCTTTATTGGCCAGAGTCCTTGCTCTTACATTTCAGTCTTACCAACATAAATGGAACTTCTTGTGTATTCCTGTGAGCAAAGCTTTAGTACATTAGGTGCTTAAGTTGAAGTATTTGAATATGTCTTTGAAAATAAGAACCCAGTTAAAAATTCTTTCTTTCAAGATGTAGTCCAAAGAAATTCTACCCTTGGTATAAAGTCAGCATAGCTGAATTAGATTATAACTTCTTCCATATTAGTATTTTTCTGCCCACACATTTTTTGATGGTAATGCTAAGAAATGTTAGGGCAGAGTGCTTGAAATGGCCTTTTGGTTTGAAGGGAACTTGCCTGCCATGGATGTACCTTTAATCTTGCCCATTTTAACAATCTGCATAAAAGATGTCAGATTTGAAAAGGATCTTAAAAGCAAATGAAGTCCAAGTGGGACTACATCCTTTGCACCCATGGGGGAAGAAGAAATTAAATTAAGATTTAAAAAATATATATTGTTATGTTTATGAATGAAATGCAATTTATTACTTACAGATAGAAAAGATGAGGTTGCTTTATGATGAAACAACAATGATACAGAGAGAAACTGATATCCGATGTCAGCATAAGATAACTGAAATGGTGGCACTTATGGAAAAGCACAAAGTAAGAGATTTTACTGAAAGCTGTGATTTGTAATTTGTGATACCATGTTAATAACCTTTCAAAACCAGAAAAAGGCCTGAATCTGGGAAAAGGAAGTGGAACACATGCTTGACTTTTCATCATCTAAAATCAAATTCATCTGAAGATTTTGAAGACATGCCTATGGGCAGATAAATTCCATTTATGTAAACTTCTAGGGTTTTTAGTTTTTTTTTGCTTTTTTTTAATTCAGGCTTCTTTTGATACCATCTGAATGCAGTATTTTTCAGTATCAGCTTGGCCTCTTTCTCTGAGGAGATTACTTAGTGACTGTCAGCATAGCTTGACACATTTTAGTTTATCTTTCTAGTACTCTCTTTTGCAATATCTTTAGCAGTTACCATTAATAAAAATAGTACAGCCGGCTCTTAGGTGCTGAACCACATATTGCTGCATAGAAATAAAGCACTCTCTGCCAGTCCACAAAATAATACTTGCATTGAGCATTTTATGTTTTACAGTTTCTGCAGAAGCATCAGTGTTTGTTCATGGTACTTTCTGAATCTTCCAAAGAGCCTGGTTTGAAAAAAATGACTGATGTTTTAAGACTGGATAGATCTATAATTGTAATATTTAGTCACATGTTTTGAGTTTGTTGTTGGTTTGGTTTTTTTAACACAGAACGAATATGATAAAGTGGTTGAAGAAAAAGATGCAGAGTTAAAAGTATATAAAATTAAACAGCAAAAGCAGTTATCATCAGAAAGAGCACTGGTAAGGAGTACTTTCCAATGTTAAATAATTCAGTGAAGGGGCTGATGTCCTTGCGTAGTGATTTTATACTGGCTAAGGCACTCATGAAAAAACCATTCACTCATTTTTCTCTGCTATAGTTGAGCAGAGGAGGGGAAAGAAACATTGAAGGGCTCACGAGTTAAGGATTACGAGAAAAACACTTCAGGGGTAAAACAGGTTCAGACTTAAATAGTATCAAGAAAATTTATTATTAATAGAATTAAAAGTGGGTAATGAGAATTAAAATAAACCTTTAGAACACCTTTTTGCCCAGTCCCTCCCTCTTGCCTACCAACAGTGCAGAGAGACAATCTTTAGTTAGTTTGTCACTTCTAAAAATATTTTTTCAGTTCGCTTAGAGAGTGTCTTTCTCTTGCTTTGCTGTGGGGTCTTTCCCATCAGAGACAGTTCTCTGTGAACTTTTCCAGTGTGGTTTTAATTTTTACAAGCAGGAGTCCCGCCCGACCTACTGCAACATGAGTCTCTCCCACAGGCAGTCAGTCTTCCCACAACTGTTTTCCATGGATCATTAGTTCATGGGGTGTAGTCTTTTAAGGAGGAGCTGTTCTAGTTTGAAAGCAAGGGTCCTTTATCTTCTCTCCTTGTTCGAATTTCCCACTAGATTACAGCTTTTCAGCATCCACTCACTCCAGCATGAGCTCCTTTTCTCATGGGCTGTGAGTGGATCTCTGCATTCTCCCCCATGTGCTTTGTGAGTTACAGGGAGACAGTTTGTTGCATTCTAGTCCTCACTACAGCTTGCAGAAGAATCTCAGCTCTGATGTTTGGAGCACTTCTTTTCCTTCCTTCCCCTCACTGACTTTAGCGTTGCCATGTTATTTTCACGTGTCTTCACTTTTTCCTTTTCTCTGATTCAGGAGAAAATTGTTGTCTGCAGGTTTGTTTGTTCTCAAGTTCTCTCAGTTGAAAAGTTCTTACAGGGTTTTGCAGCATTGAAAGGTTGATCTCACCTGGGCTCTGTATTGGGGAATTGCTCGCCGTGGTCCCCGCCGCTGCCACGCGGTTGGTGCCAGCCGCCACGGTGCCGGCTCTGTTCAGCGCCTCTCTTCACTTGAGAAGCTGCTTCCACAGCTTCTGCCCTTCTGCCCGCAGCATGGCTGGCTAAGAGCAGCTAAGCAGGCAAAGTACATCACAAGCTGTGCTGAGATAGTGGCAGCTGCATGGCCCCAGGCACATGGGTCTGTCTGCATGGCCCTGGTGGCCGCTTGCGGTGCCAAGAGGGCCCCAGCCGTGGCACCGGGAGGGCCCCGGCTACAGCACCTCTCCACCCCTTGGAAGAAGAAGAAAAGATGTGCGCAGTTTTTTTCTTCCTTAAATATGTCATCACAGAGGCATTACCAACTTTTTAAATTGGGTCAGCAATATGTCCATCATCAGAGCCTTCAGAAATTGGCTCTGCTGGACACTGTAGAAGCTTCAAACAGCTTTCTCTCTCAGAAGCTGCTTCTGTGGCTTCCTCTGCCCCCACTGAGAGCCAAGCTGTGTTAACTCAACACACCTTGAGGTTTAATATAGTTATAAATGCCATGTTTTACTTCTTCCTATTGAATACTTGGGGAGAGGTTAACTGTCTGCTTTAGTGGGACTGAACAGTAAAAATCAGCCCACTAATTTGTTTGCTTTTATTTTCTTACAGATCTTATTCTGGGCACTAAAAACTCCAAATGTTTCTAAAAATAAATTGGAGTAGCAGTGTGTTTGTGTCTACTCTTCCAGATAATGTGTCATGTTCTGACTTCACAGTTTGAATAGAAAACTTCTGTTTTAAATAGTTACATCCTGCCCTTTCACCTCTGTTCTCCTAAGTATTTTAAGGTCTTACCTTGAACACTTCTGATCAAGTACCTGTTTCTTACAGTGCTTCAGTCTTTTTTAAACAAGCTAAAGCAAAGCTTCAAGTATAAAGTTGAAAAGCAAATAGAATTATCTTTTGTATCTAATGAGTATCCCTATTAATTACTGTCTCACTTTGGACTGCTTTCTTTTTTCTGGGTTGTGCATAGTTAACCTGTGAAAAACGAGGTCCACTTTCCTGGTAAAATTTAAGAAAGTTTAATAAAAAGACAATAGGAGACAGAAATACAGCAAAGGGTTAACGGCTGGGTGCTTGGCACTCAGGCAAGACCACACCTACTATTTTTGGAGACACTCTTTAAATACCTTTTCTATTGCCCCAGCCTGTTACATATTCATAAACCACTATGCATATTCAAACTTTCCCACAAACTAGTTTACATATTCCAGGCACTGTTTAGCACAGCCCCGCCTTGGGTCTGCCTTTTTAGAGCACGCGTTTCTTGGCTGTGGTTTTAGTCCCTCTCCGTTATCAGCTCCAGTCTGGGCTTTGGTCCATGCTTTGCACAGCCGGTGAGTGCTGAGAGTTGGCGTGTCAGCAGCAGGGTCCTCATCACATGTTCCTGGATGTTATCCCGACCAAACAGGCAGTCCATTTACAAGCACAACTATATAGCAGCTATCCCATCACCATGACCAAGCAAAACCCTAAAAACTATATCCTTACAGCAGAGTTATTTTAACATTATACACATACTCATCTTAATATTTGTGAAAAGCCAACTTTATAATACGTATTTATAATAAACCCTATCCTTTATCTAATTGTTTTTAGGAAAATGAGCTGTCATGTTTGAAAAGTGAACTGTCAACCCTTAAGGAACAACTGAAAGCAGAAATTGAAGAAAAGGTGGAGTTTTTTACTAACTGAGCAGTGTGGGGGAGAGGTGTGGCCTGGGCTTGTGCTCTGGGAGAAGTTGTATAAGAAATGAAACTGAATAGAAAAACAATGATTTTTGAATGCTGAGGCTGTACTAAATCTGGTCATGTATTTGTGTGAACTTTGTAACAGTATGATTATAGACTGTGTTCTGTAATTACACCAAGAAGATTTTTAACAATTGAATTCAAATGAATA
This sequence comes from Promerops cafer, assembly GCA_013398275.1. Classification (NCBI taxonomy): domain Eukaryota; kingdom Metazoa; phylum Chordata; class Aves; order Passeriformes; family Nectariniidae; genus Promerops; species Promerops cafer. Next base: position 25,623 of record VZSE01015290.1, read on the forward strand.
TTTACTTCCTATCACATAACTCTTTTTTAGGAGAATCTTGTAAAAGAGCACTCTCGCAATATGATTCCTGAAAGTGAAAAGAAACACAAGGTAACTTTAACTCTTTAATTAGTTTTAGAATTTGGTAGTATTTTTATGTGTAGAATCAATTGAATGATAATCTATTTGCATTCAACAAAAGATATTGGAATGCTTTTAACTTAAAACTTTTTAAATTGTAGAAAATACAGACATATGTTCCTGAGACTCCTAAACCTTGTTTAGATCTATACAGTGAATCTATTAATGTAAAAAATAGGAAGTCTCCAAATTACATTCTTAAGGAAATCAACATGGTGGAAAAGAAAAAATGTCTCCTTCGGTACCTGCACGAAGCCCCTTGGGCAGTCCAACATTGAAGTTTTGTAACTCTTAACAGTGAATTTTTCTTATTGTATTTTTCTGCCTGTATTTCTTACTTCTCTGTAAATGCTTTCTTTTTTTTTTTTCCCTGGGATAAGCAGGTATTTTAAAGGGTCATACCATTCCATGGAGATATTAGACAGCAGTTTGTGGAAGGGCTCCCAATGTGTCATTTTTCTTGCTCAGTTGTTGCTGTATGTCTATAGAATTGTTTTACTTAGTCTTAACAGTGTCCATTTGTGAAGACACTTTTTTCTCTATGGAAGAGAAAAATGTTTCTATCACTGTAAAAATTGTCAAAGTTTCAAAGTAGTCCTGACTGCAGAACTTACCCTTCTTCCCTGCCAGGAGTTTGCTTGTGGTTTTCGTACTGGAACAATAGAATACACCACCATTTTGATGCTATCTTTCTAAAAAAGGACTGCACTGGACCATTGCAATGCTTCTCAGTTTGACTTCTAGAGAAAAGACACTTTTAAGTAACACCAGTCTTGATACCGCTATCAATCTTTCTCTGAAAGCCTTTTCCTGCAGTTTTGTTTCCATTTTCTTAGATGTTTTATATTGTCCACATGTAGTGGCTACAGTTCAGAATAACCTGAATTTCTGCAGATAAGCATGAAGAACTTAGATACAATGTGCCATGAAACTCAGCTCTTCCACAGCTTCCTGTTCATTATCCTCATTTGGCAACCAAAAAATGATGTTTCCACCCCACCTCACTTTGTCTGGGTCTTAGCTTCATGTTTGGATGGAAAGATAATAGTTCCACCACATCTCTCAGGTGTCTTCTTGGACACTGTCACAGTTTGAAAAGACAGGTGTCCGCTAAGGAAGGCAGGAGCCTCTCTTGAAATGGAAAATGTAAACCCCCTCCCTCCAAATTACTATAATTTTGAAATCAAGGAGCTCTTAGGCAAAGATATGAGAATAGGAATAACAGTTCTTTACTAGGAAAATTAAAAATACAAATGCAACAGTACAAAAAAAAAAAACTACTGACAGAGTCAGAATACGACCTGACACCCTGTTGGTCAGGGTTCTGGCAGCAGTCCCATTAAATGGTGGCTGCAGTCCTCCTGCAGTGGCAGATGTGGCTCTGTTGGAGCAGGGATCCTGTAGAAGGGTGGAGTTTTCCTCTGAAGGTCCAGTGGTGGTATAGATGGGCCTGGTCTTCCTTTGGGAATCCAGTGGGGAAAGGCTGCTCCTCTGGGAATGCAGTGGGAAGAGGCTGTCTCTGGTGTTCCAAATATCACATTTTTATCTAGGTAGGAATGCTTGGCTCCTCCCCCTGGGCAGAGCATCTCACAGTGGGATGATGTACTTTTCTCAGTCATGCACTGAGACTCAATGGCCCATTAACAGAAGATATCTCCTCGGAGGGAGGAGTGGTCGTGTGAAGAGATAAAGAAAGCTGCCCCACCTCTAACAGATGGTAATAGAATACACACCCCCAGCCACATCTTTGTAACCTAAGACAGACACTCAGACTGTAAACTGGGTCATGAGGTTGGGTTTAGATTCTATACTTATCCCATAAAATATAATCTAAAAATACAAAAATTTTCTTTCCCAGACATATAGTATAAAGACTCCTCCAATAGATAAACTGCAAAGTGGAAGAAGCACAAAGCTGCCTTCAGAGCAGAGCACAAGGAAAAAGCAAAAAGTGCTTCTCCAGCTGGATGCTCAGTCAGACAGCTCTGAGCACACTGACCTCCTGGTAAGAGTCAGAGAACAAATCATGTACTGGACAGTTCTTTATGCTCACTGCTGTGTCTAAGAATGAAGATAAAGAGTTTGGGCTTCCACACTCAAGCCAATATTTATGTGTATATTTTTACTTTATTGGTTCTTTCTGGAATTGTAGATGTATATACATAATTAACATCCTTTTTATTGAACTGTTATGCTTCATAATGAAAACTTAACTTTTTTTTTTCATAGTTTAATATCCTTAGGGAGAAAGGAAAAGTATTTTTTAATATGCTGTGACTAAGTAACTTTTAAATTTATTAGAGCATAGTCTCGGAAGAAGAAATGTTTAAAAAATTGTACAAAGATTATCCACAAGCTTCACAATTACATTCCACAGCACCAAAAAAGGTATGTTAGCCCTTCATAAGATTAAACCAAACAGTTAATCAGATTGTTTACAAAAACTAATGGATGGCTTTATTTTCCTTCCTAGACACCAGCTCCATCCAATGTGAAATCTCCAGGCTCTGCACTGAAACTCAAAACCATGAGGAGAATGCGCGAGGCAGGGTGGACAGCAGTTTCCAAAATGGACAGGAAAAGAAAAATTAAAGAAGTTGTAAAGTTCTTTGCTTAAAATGTAGAAATACCCAGTGCCCTGGCATTGCTTACTGGTGCCACCACAGGGTTGGTATTCTCTCAGAGTTGTTGCATTTTTTCTCTGACACTCAGTGCATTTAATACTATGTTCATTCCTTTACACATACAAACTTTATAGATCTATAACTACATCCCCTGCAGAGCATTTTCCACCTTTCTTCCCTTGTGCTGCAAAATGTTGGGACACAAATTAGCCAATTTTAAATTTTGAAATAAACATAGAAACATAGAAAGTTGTTTCAAACTGTTTCTGGCATTAGAAATTCTGGTTTTAAAGAACTTCTGTTCTTTTAAATTTACTCTGCTTTTCTTAACACAAAGTACTTAGTTGAAGAAATGTAGCTGTTAAATGTATGTACTTTTACCTGAAGTCCTTTTGCTTTTTCCTACATGTTAAAGGCTGTTAGACCTGTCTTTTTAGACTGTTTTGTTTTCAGTATGTTAAAACGGTTTTGAAACTTCTAGAAGTGAAGTTTGAATATAATTGCCTGTATTTAAAAAGATTTCAGCTTCATAAGGAGTAAAATATGCACGTTACAAGATCGTGAAAACAATGTTAAGATCCCATTAAATAGTTTATCTGAAATATAAAGTGTGGGACTAAATGTTGTTGCTTTAAATATTTGAACACAGACAGAAATTGCCTGCCAGCCTTCCTAGGGACCAGCAGCTTCTGCCACAGAAGTGTAAGGATAGATTGGAACATCTGTTTCTGTATTAATCCTTGATTAATCTTGGTTTCACAACAATGACAAACCCTACTTCAGAGCCTAGAGATAACAAGAAAACTGCAAGTACATCTTAAAATAGAATGAAAAATCAAAAATCCCACATTCAGCTGAAGTGAGAAGCAAAACATACTTGTTGCATTCTTTTTGTGTCATCTTATGGATAGGCCAGTAGTTTGGGTTCCTTGTGTTGAGCTGTTGTGATGTAAATAAGGTTTGTTATTGTACGTAGCTAACAAATCTTGTGCAAACATCTGGAAGAATATACTGTGCTTTCCCCACGAGCGCTTGAAAGTGAAAAATTGAAGTCTGTACTGCCCCCGTCTGGATTCAAACACTAACTAATCATTTAGAACCTTGGTATTTTCTAGGGACAAGAATCCGTGGTATATCACATATTTCTCCTGATACTGTGAGCGTGTCCTGTGAGGTGTTGTGTAAATCACCTGAAAAAGTACAAAAATATTGCCAGCAACACTCCAGAAAGCTTCCAGGAAATGCAAAGAGCAGGGAAGGGTGTAAAATCATACCTGCCTGTTTCTGTGCCTGATTCTATAAATGGACCAAGGGTCCCGTGGCAACAGTGCACAGCTACATCCCTCCAGCTCTCCTTCTCCGGCCTCATGCCCAGTTCGCTGGAGCACCCGATGGGGAGAATCCAGGGAGTGAAAGAGACGGGCTGCCACCTCTGTGTCCCCACGTCCCTCAGGAGCTCCGGGCTGGGCTGCAGCGTCCTCAGCACCCCCAAAACCGCCGCCCCCTCCTTCTCCAGCCGTCCCTGTCCCGCCAGCGCCCCCCAGAAAATCCCGGTGCTGTAACTGCTGGGGGGTCTCCCGTTTCCGAGCCATTCCCGGTCCCGTAGTAGCCGCCGGAACAGCTCGGCCACCGGGAGGGGTCCCCGGCCCAGCCGCGCCCCCAGGACCACCCCATCCATAGCCCCGATGGCCACAGGGTCGGGGACAGGGAACGGGGGACCCCTCAAGGTGTAATTCTGGGGGTTCTCCACGTCGCCCCAGCAGCGGCCGGGTCCCAGCGCGGTGGCGTTGTCACCCCCGCCCCGCGCCAGCAGGAAGGATGTCCCCAAAGCCTCGGCGATGGTGACAGCCAAGAGGGAGTCAGTGGGCGGCTCAAGGGCAGAGAGGGGTTGCCCAAGGCCACCGGATCTCAGCCCCTCCCCGCCGGCCAGGAGGGAACCTGAGGGCCACCATGGAGCCATCGGGGGCCAGCACCGCCCCCGGCTCCGGTGTTGCCGGGTTGTGGTGCAGGAACTCGGTCAGGAGCTGCCCCTGGCCTGGGGTGAGAGCCGGGGGNAGAGGGAGTCAGTGGGCGGCTCAAGGGCAGAGAGGGGTTGCCCAAGGCCACCGGATCTCAGCCCCTCCCCGCCGGCCAGGAGGGAACCTGAGGGCCACCATGGAGCCATCGGGGGCCAGCACCGCCCCCGGCTCCGGTGTTGCCGGGTTGTGGTGCAGGAACTCGGTCAGGAGCTGCCCCTGGCCTGGGGTGAGAGCCGGGGGGCGCTCGGGGGTCCTGGGGGGCTGCCGCGGTGCTGCAGACCCCCAGCCCCCCTCCCCAAGGCCGCGGCAGTGCCGGGGGAGCCCCCCTGGGCCTGGGACTCGAGGGCATCCAGGATGGCGAGCACTGAGTCCATGTGGCACGGGAGGACAGCTGGGGACACACCTGGGAGGACAGGGAGTGGGTGGTGAGGGGGGCTAAGGCGAGGAGAGGGGGCTGGAGGAGAGGGAGTCACCCAAAAATGTACCAAAAGCAAGGGGAGAGTGCCCAAAATTCGGGGAAAGGATGGAAAAGGATCCAAAATAGGGGGAAAACGACTAAAATAATGAGAAAGGAAAGAAGATAACAGGAGAAAAACCCAAAAGAGGGGAAAAGACACAAAATAGGGGAGAAAGGATCCAGAATAGGGGGAAAGGATCCAAAATCAGAGGACAAAGGATGTGGTGGGGTGTCATGGAGTGTCGTGTGGTCTTGTGGGATGTCACAGGGCGTCAAAGGGTGTCGTGTGGGTACCTGTGCCGGGGTGGGCGCAGATGCTCAGTGCCAGGAGCAGCCACGGGAACATCCTGAGGGACACGGTGACACCTTGAGGGACATGGGGACACCCTGAGGGACATGGGGACACCCTGCAGGACATGGGGACATGCTGAGGGACACGGGGACACCATGCAGGACATGGGCCCGGGACCTCATGGACTTTGGCCTGGCCAGGGGTGAGGGACAGGGACATAGGGGGAGGGATGGGGACACATGGAAGGGGACAGGGACACACAGGGGAGATGGGGACAGGGACTCACACGGGGGACAGGGACACATGGGGCAGGACAGAGACACACAGAGGGGTGACAAGGAGCCACGGTGGGGGACGGGGACAAACGGAGGGGAGGGGACACGATGCCACCATGACACACACCAAGCGACAATGTCGACACACCTGGGGGGACGCTGTGACCAGGACAGCGGTGACACCCAGCACAGGGCCACATGACCGTGTGGGTGACACTGACCCTTGCCCTGTCCCCAGCCTGTCCGCAGGGGCGGTTGGGGTACCCTGAATATGGTAGCCCTGGGACACCCTGGTGGCTGTCACTTGCTTCTGGGCCACTTGTCACCAGCTGAACAAGTTCCCCGTCCCACCCTGGTGAGTGATGACATTCGGCTGGGACACCATGGTGGTGACAGTGGGGATGTGGTGGCAGGGACTGCACTGGGCAGCGCTTTGCCATAACTGAGATGAAAGTGCTGGTGGCACTGTGGTGGCACAGATGGTGGCATTGATGCTGTCTCAGTTCATATCCCCATCCATTTCCATGTCCCCACCCATGTCCTCACCCATGGCTGCGTCCCCATCTGTTACCATGGTGGTCAGCGTCGGAGACAAAGACACTTGACTAAACCCTCAGTTGGTCATCAGCAAATAGCAATCCTTTATTGTCCAGAGGTTTCTTTTATAGGCAGTTAAAAACTCCCGGCCTTGGGTCACCCATTGGTCAATTTCTAACACCCCCCAAGTTCTGAACCAGTGATTTGCTTGCACCTTAAGGAGGGATGTTATTGGGTGAAACTTCTGACAGTCAGCCCAGGGGCTAGTTTATGGATTTCTTATTTATAATGCGGCAACACCCATCCATGTCCATGTCTCCATTCATGGCCATGTCCACCATGTCCATGTCCCCCCATGGCCCCACCCATGTCACTGTCCCCCACATGTCCCTATCCATGGCTGTCAGGGTTTGGGACTGGCTCAATGCCAGTGCCCCCATGAAAATGTATTTTCTTTAACTAACTGCTGTGAGATGTGACCAGGAACAGAGCAGAGCAGGCTTAAACTTAGAAAAAGAGAGAAAAACAAAAACTTCATTAAACTACAAACTAAAATAAAAAACACACAGGAAAACAGAATGAAAACCTTTTAAACTATTCCTCCTCCTCCCACCCAATTTCACCAAAGCACAGTGAG
>VZSE01015292.1:0-56633 GCA_013398275.1 Promerops cafer
GCGCTGCCCGGCCCGCGCTGCCGCCGCCTCGGCAACGCCGCTCGGGCCCGGGAACGCGGAGGATGCCCCGGCCGGCGCAGCGGCGGATGAGGGCCATCTGCGAAGGGGATCTCTCGCTCAGGCTCTGTCTGCAGGTCTGCGGTACCCCGAACCTTGCCTTCTGCTTTTCCCCAGCCCAGTTTCTGCATTTCTCTGTTCCCAGATGAAGCTGGCTGGGTCGCTTCTAGGCAGGACGCTTCCTCCGTGCACCGGCCACACTGCTGGTGTCGTGCTTTCTCCTGCTCTGTGCTGCTTGTCTCTGCAACTGTGTATTAATGAATGCTTGTGCAGAGGGAACTTGGAGTCAGCTTCGGGGGAGGATGCTCTGGCCTTCAGAGCAGGATTACAATTGCATTTCCAAAGGACTTCTGTCAGGCTGAAAGTGTTGGTTTTCTAATCGAATGGAAGGCAGGCTCTTGCTCAGATCTTGGGGATTTGAGCTCTGAAAGAACTCTTTTCAGGCCGTTTCTTGCATAAACAGCTCTGTAAAGTGAGCTGGCCCTCTGAGCCTGCAGATAGGCAGCAGTATCAAAGGCTTTGAGTCTCTATGGTCTTTACAGTGGCTTTGAGAGCTTTGTTGGTGAGCTGAAATAGAGATGTTGTCAGTGCTTTAAAGCTGGGGAGTTTGCTAATGCAGTTGATGGGTATCCCCTTTCAGTGTGCATCTCACAGTGGAGATGTCCTGTGTATCCCCAGCTTGGGGGCTCAGGTGAATTTGAAGAGAAGTTGCTGTTTGTCAGTAATGTGGGGAGGTCCTCATGTGTTGTTCCTCCTGGGGTGTTTTCCTCTTGAACCGTTATTTACCAGTCACTGCTTTTCTTGTCACGGAAGAGACCTTTCTCTCCTTGTTTGCTGGAGAAATTGAAGCTGTGGCTGCCAGCTGGGTGCCCCGTATTGTGCAGTTGTGTGCTGCTTGTTGAGCAGGAAAGCCTGAAGTGAGGATGTTGCTGTGGAACAGCTCCTACCTACCCAGCACTCCTGGTCCACAAAAGCCAGCACAGGAGGTGCCGTGTGGTTTAATTTCATTGCTTTAATACCGTAGGTAAAGGTCTTGAGGGCAAGTTTTGCATCAGGAGTTTTAAAGCACAGTTCCCTTTGTGGATGTGGCTTTCGGTGTGCCTGTGCATACGGAGTTCTGGAGAGATGATCCTTCCCCTCCTCATGCCAAGTCAAGAGCACACTAAGAAAATATTCCTAGGATTGTCTCATTTGATGTCCTTCCTGCCTCTTTCTTTGGCATCAGGTTTGAGCTGTTCCACTACAGTAATTCTAATCAATCTGGCTGAAAAGAATGATGAATCAGAAATAAAAGGTAGAGAGAAATGCAAGAGGCAATCAGGGGAGTCAAAAGGCTTTTGTCTGAGTAATGACAAAATAAACCATAGAAGATTTGGCTGGAAGGGTATATTGTATTGATCAGTTTGCATACTACTTTTGAGGGTGATTTGGAGTGAGAGTTCATCTGGTTTTCATCTTGAAAGAAAAACGGCATCCGCTGAAACCATCAAACAGGAGATTGACATCTTTACATGGACACACACATCTTCTGACAAAAGGACAGTTTAGTGCTGCCTGTGGAGATGTGTTAGACCCAATGTACCTCATCCCAGTCACACTGGGCACAGGAGTGGGTGAAATGGACCGGCCCTCTGTAATGACAATTTCACTGTCAACTTACAGGGTGAGCGACTTACCACTTTATATTTCACTGGACAGTTTCATGCTTTTACTCCGTCGCCTTCTGTTTTGGGTGAGCTGTTTGCAAACTAAGATTCCAAAGTCAGCAATTACAAAATGGATCTTCTTTTATTAGGACTTGGGAATCTGAGAATTGTTTTGCCATACAGCAGTGTTGCTATTGCAGCTCATTAACTTCCTGCATAACGCAGAGGTACAGGCAGGTGAAGTTGGTGGAGGGAAGGGGGAAGTGGAATCTGCACTCCCATCCTGGACTTTTCATCCTTGGTGCCCACTTTAAGCAGCTGTTCTCTTCAGAGTCCTTTTTGAGTCACTGTCGAGCTGCTTTGAATTTTCCTCAGATGCACGGGGATCACTGGCTGCAGGGTCTCCAGACTCACTCTGTCTGTGTTCAGTGACCACTCTTGTGCCATGTCTGGGGATTTCATCGTGCTGGGGCTTGCCCAGCCCATGGAGATCTCTATCTACTATCAGTATCTCTGTCTACTGACAGTATCGCTGGGCAGAGTTTTATTGCAAAACTTGATCTTGTTTGACTTGATTGAGAGGGTGCAAGAAGCTGATGAGACCGGCCAGGGTGGCTCAGGGCAGGGCGTGACAGCAGCTCTGCTGGAGTTGGGGGTTAGTTATTGTAAAGGCAGGGTCTGCAGTACAGCCCAGGGAACCAGAGATACCAGAGATCTGCTCACCTGACGTAAGCTGGAGTTCCCTGGAGTTCCTCCATAGCTGTCAGGTCCTTTAGGATGGAAACTTAGCAGAGGAGGCACCATTCAAACCTGGATGCTCAGTTTCATTGTGCTGCTGTCTGAGCATTATAAACTTAATGACTTTAACCTTCCACTTTCATTTTCCTAAGGAATCTTCTGTTTACAGGATCTTAAATTACAATGCTGTGTTCTACCAGCTTGCCTGATCTGCTTGCCATCCCTCCTGGGCCCCCCTTTTCCATCTTGCTCTGTTCTTTTGTTCTTTCAAAGAACAAGCCTCACAGAAAGCAGTGGAGGGAGGCAGCAAACAGGGAACAAATCGGCATTCACAGATTTTTAATGAATTTCTGCAGCTGGGTCTGAAACTGGCAGAGCTTTCTGGGGAAACACAGATAGCAGAGAGCCTTTGAAATAGCCAGGTTATGAAAGCATGAAAAATGGAAACAACAGCCCTGAATGTCAATGCTTGTTGTGCTTCTGAGGTTTCATTATAGTGTAATGTAAAAGCAGCTGGTTTTGCCATAATTTGCAGCATTTTGCTGGGCCTAAGAATAAACACAGAGACTAAATTATTTGTGACTGATGCTTTAATGTCCTTGGAGTTCAGTGGTCAGGGAGCTGAACTGAGTGTTTGTGATAGCTCAGTCATTTCTGATTTATCAGCAGATTTAGGTCATTTTGAAAGTGGGAGTTTAAGCAGTAGTTGATAACAGCAACACTTTGGACCTACTCTGCTTTTGAGTATTAATTGGATGGCAGATTGCTGACATAGGTGTGATCAGATTAGTTCCGTGGGTGGAACAGCAGAAGTGCTTTGTCAGGATTTTATACTTATGGTGGTTAATGTGTTGTTTTGTCCTACTGTCAGCTTAGCTGCTGTTGTCACTTCAAGAAATATAAATATTTTTATAAAAACCCCTCTGCTAATAAACAGATATTGTTGAGATGGATGAAATAAAAAGTCTTAGTTTAAATTTTGAATCTAATTTGGAATAAGCTGAGCACATGGTGCTTTTCAGGAAGCAGCGAGCTCTGTCAAAGATGGCAAGCTTTGACCTTTCAGAGGTGAACAGTAGACTGGGATGTGCTGCTCGAGGCTGAAAATGAGCATATTCTAAACCTGAACTTCATTTAAAAGTCAGGTGAAATGTTAAGGCTGCAGTCTCCTCCCCAGGTTGCTTCAGCAGATTTTTCTCATATTCTTGACTGCAGGTGAATTACATGTGTCCAATATTAAGTGTTTTATAGCTGCCTGTAGTCATTTCCAGCCAGGTATGTTAAGCAGAAGAAGTAAGTTGTATGCCTAGCAGGAAACGTGGAGATCAGAACATGCATGTCCTTGTATCCTGTGCACTCCTGTGAATGGGTCTGGGTCAGACAATCTGAGACACTTCCAACACCAAGGTTAGTTGACCTCTTCAATGTAGACAGTCCAGAGGCTTTAAAGTGTCTCTGCTCTCTGGGCAGGAGTAGTCTGTGCACAGTTAACTGCCCTTGCAGCTGATTTTGCCTGTGGATGGATTCTGCAGCTTTTCAGAGTGATGCAGGAGGCCTGGCAGCAGGTTTCAGGATGCTGCAGGTTTTGGGATTCTGGCTCGAAGCTCCTTCCTGCAGGAGGTGATGAGGGTGGTCAGAATGATGTTGTCTTGCTTTAAGTCAAGGACTCATCAGCCAAGAATGAAAGTGCTACTAAATTAAATAATAAAAAACAGAATAGCTTAATTTTGGGAATCCCATTCAGACCTCCAGTGAGCAAGTCCTGTAGGAGTGTTACAGTATAGTACATTAAAAGTAATTATTTAGTTATATATAGTATATTAAATACTGGGTTCTCCTGTTTTCCATCTATCAGCCAGTTAAAGCTGTGAGGCTGTCAGGCTGAGCAAGCTTGAAGATATTTTTGAGCCTTCTTTTGAAGGTTGTTCTGAAGGTGTCTGGCTCTGTAGCTGGAGTTTTGAAAATGCACAATGAAATTTGGGCTCTTTAATGAGCACAAGGTATTGTTGATAAAGCAGGTGGCTGCAGATGGAGGGTGCTCAGCTAAAGCCACTCAGTCAACCCAGTTCTTCGGACAGAGCTCCAAACTCCTTTGGTTTTCAGCTGTTGTGTATTTAACCTACTGTAATTGGAATTCACCTGGAATTACTGTAACCTACTGTAATAGGAATTTACCTGTTCCCTGAAAAGGTGTTGAAGGAAGAAACTTCAGCTGGCCCTCTTGTTTCACAAGATATACCAAGCCCTTAAAACTCAAAGCTTGCTATCAGCTGACCCTGCTGCTGGGGCTGTGATCCTGGGAGCTCTTCTCCAGGGAATGCTCCTCCTGTGCCAGTTCTTGCTCAGGTGGTGGTACCCAAGCTGCAGACCTGCCTCAGGGCTGGGTAGCTGGTTCATTTTGGAGTCCCCACAGCATGGGCTGAGCTGCTGCTGGTCAGGTTGCTTGCTCAACAGCAAGGACAGATTTGCACTTGCTCTGTTCTGGCTGCTGCAGTTTAAGCATAAAATTTTGCCCTAGTAAAGCTACAACCTCCTGCCTGTGCATTGAAGGGGATGACTGATGAAATGGGAAAAACCAGGTGCCCATAAAAACACTGTGGGACCTCTCTAAACTTGCTTTGGTTTGGTTTCTTCCAGTCACCAGTTTTAATTTTCTCCTTCACAGTTAAGAGCTTCTCTCTTTCTCTTTTTTTTTAATTCTTCCTTTTTTTTCAGCTTGGGAGTTTATTGTGCTGAAGGCTTTTATTTAGCAAGGCACATGATGAAATGACAGCATCATCTCTCAGTGAAGTGCATGAATATTTCTAGCATAATGCCCACAGTGTCATCAAGGACACGCTTTGCATTTCACGTGCCTGTTTTGGTCAGCAGTTCAGTGCTGAGTAAGCAGAGCACAAAGCACAGGGGGCAGCCAGGTTGGTGAGCTACAAACACCTTCAGAAACTGGGAGAAATTTGGAGAAATGCTGGTGGTGTTCTGGCAGCACATCTAGTCTGCTTTGTGAGAAGCAGCAGGGATTTTAGGAGTGAGCTTTAGGAGAGGGCCGTGGGCACAGCAAACCTTACATCTGGTTTGGTGGTTCTGTCGCAACAGCTGGGCTTTCACAATACTTACTGGAAGGCATTATTTTCTCCTTGCATTGTCTAAACACTCTGAGCACCAAAACAATGTGATTTATGAAACTCAATGAATATAAAGCTCATTCTCTATAGGTCTTAATCATATGTGGTTGTGAATCAGCAATGAAGTAGCAGCTGCTGTGAAGATTATCTAATTTCTTTCCTTGTTAGTATTTAAAACTCTCCAGGCTTAGTGAGCTTCCCACTTACTCGGCCTCCACCTTCATTCAAATTACACTTCATTTCTGTTCAGTCTCATCTGTTCCACAGGCTGTGTGACACATTCTTCCCTTGCATGTAGCTGTACTGGTGTTGGAGGAGTGCAGGATTTTGTCCTGGCTGTTTGAGACCAGCAGGAAAGCCCCTGGTGCCCTTTCAATTTTGCAAACAAACCTTGAGTGGGAACACAAAGGTGAAGGAATTAGGCCGCCTCCTTCATCCTGGGCTCTCACAGAGGGACCTGCTCTGTAGCCTAAAAGTACTTTTCATGTTCATGTGGCTGATTTCAGTTTACCCTTTAAAATGAAGATTACTGGATGAATAAGTTAAACTAGCCCTGCTGTGAGACTTGTATTTATTCTCTGGCAGGCTGGTACTTAAATGTCAGAACGAGCTTCTGGGATGGTGGCCTGCAATCCAAGTGCACGTTTGTGGTGCCATAAAGCAGCGAGAGCTGACTTTGTGAAGAAGGAGCACTGAGCTGTACACTTACTCTTGGTGATGCAAAGTGTCTTTCTTCTCTGCCTCTCAAGGAACATCTGACCTGAAACCATCCACCCATGAAAATGGCCTGCTCTGTGCTGGGCACTTCATGACACAGGTCCTCTGTGAAGTCATTTGCTTTACCAAAGACTTGGTTTTGATGTGATTCAGTGTAAATGCAGTCTCAGGCTTCTTTTGGCTTTAATTACTGAGAACTTGTTGCTATCAGTGAGCTGTACTCAATCTGCTTTTGAGTAAGAAAGTCATTAGTGCGAGCGCCGAGGGTGGTGAGGCACAGGGCACTGATAGCAGAACAGGGATGCTCCCACTCACACACTCCGGGGTGCAAGCCTGAAATCACTGAATGTCTCCTGGGCTGCAGAAGAAATGGCAGCTGCTAAAAAGTAAGCTTAAATACAGGGAGTAGCTTTCTTAATCTCCCAATGCCTGTATTTTACCTAGTGAAGCCCAAGCACAGTTCATACCTGTTTGTTGTCTTGCCTTAAGGAATGAAAACAATGCAGCTTAATCTTTAAAATATGTCTTGGAAAAACAAAGCTGACAGGTATGTCTTCCTGTTGTAAACAGGATTTGGGATCTGGATTTCTTGTGCAAATGACCTTTGACAGTTGTTTTTAAGCTAGTGCTTCCAAAAACCAATAAATGATCTTTTGTCCTTGTTATATTAATAATTCAGCCTCTTGACAGATGTGATCATACTGAGGCCTGTAAAGGACATTAGAAAGGGACATCATATTAAAATAAAACTCAAGCGAGAAATAGGAAACCAAATTCTATTAGGCCCTAATTTTACACAGTAATTAAAAATCCTTGACCTCCCCCATTCCACTCATCTGTTGGCAGTACAGATGGCTAAAGAGCAACAGAGGCTATCGGCCCTGCTGCTAATTTTAGCCCAGTGCCTGGGGTGTGTGCCTGTGTGTGCATGCAGCATCTGCAGGGCCATGGATGCAGCTCCAATAGAAACAAATCCACACTGCTGGGCCCCTTGGAGGAGGGCTCGGGCCATGGCCAGCCTTGGCAGCATCTTTGAACACTCCTGTTGCAGGGCTTGGTGATCCTGGAGGTGATGAGAAAAAGAGATCACAGCATAAGATGAACTCAGGGTGCTGTGTTGGTGGAAACATCTGAATGTGGGTTGAACTCTGGCTGTGTGGTGGGCTCAGAGTGCAGCCCTGTCCCTGAGAGGGATGGGGGTTAATCAGCATGGGGAACAACCACTGTGAGATTTTAGAAGCTTTCAGTTTCACCCTTCAAGGAGGCCAGCTGGTCTGTTCACCTGCTGCTGCAGAAATGCAGGAACCAGAAGGGCAGAACGGAGAGAAGCTTTGAAGTGGCCAGATGGCAGCTGCACACAGGCTTTAGAAAGACCACGGGCCACTGTCAGGCCCAGTATTGGGGGTTAAGGCCAAACTTTAAGGGGTTAAAATGAGATTGTGAGGGCTGTTTATTGCAGAATTTATGAGTGCAGAGTGGGGTCATGGGTGCCCAAGGGAGGGCCTTAGAGGACTTAGTGGCCCAGGGGCAGAAGTGGACAAGGCTTGTCTGTGCCTGAAACCACATCTGACAGCACAGGGCAAGCATCTCTTGCATTCAGTACCTGCTAAAGAACTTGCACACTTCCAACTGTAGGAACATCCCAAAGCTTTACCCTTGTCCTCCTGGGTGTCTGCAGGTAGGCAGCGTGGGTGGGAGGAGGGAGAGGACTCTTGGTAAGCCATCAGAAAGGTCAGTGTTCTCTAAGCTGGAGCAGTGACTTAACAAGTGTTCTCCTTTCCATTCATAAGGCAGGACATGCAGGGATTACCATTGCTATACATAGCCTGCTCTGAGCTGTGTCGTGTCCTGTCCTGCTGGGAACACTTAAGAGCTGTGTCAGCCTCGGGGCTGGGGATCCCACTGCTGCTTATCCACTGTCCAGCCTCTGCAGAGAGTTTCAGTGGGACCCTGGCAGGACCAGAAGAGGACAACTCTGAAGCTCAAACATTGGGTTTGCTCAGTGGGAGATCCATCAGAAAGAATAAGTGTGTGGGCTGGCTACCCCTTCCCAGGGCAGGAGTCAAAATGTAGCTCTGAAGATAATTTGTTGGAGTTTTTTTCTGAACACAATTTTTTTTTTTTTGTGGGCTTCTTTTAAGCGTGTGTTTAGCTGGCCAGGGATTTGGCAGCGGTGTTGGATTGTGTGAGCCCGTGTGTGCACATGGAGATAAGGAGCCAAGGCGTAATCCAGAATTCCTCTACTTGATAGCCCCTTATCTCTGGGCATGTGCTCTGTGTGTTTTCGCTCCTGATGGGTAGCCTCGAGGTTCTGGCTCTGTAAACACAGTTGCTGTTTTTAATGGTCTGGGAGTGTCCTGCTTTGGCCTTTATTGGCTCCTGAAATAAAAGGGTGGGAAGTACCCAAAAATGAGCTCCTGGTCAGGGACACGAAAGCACCCAAACCCTCTATAGCTTGTCAGAGCAATGGCTGGTGCTGGCAAACAGGCGTGTTTGAACTTTCTCTTGGGATTACAGCCTGCTCCATGGAAACCATCAACAGTTTAGTACTGGGTATTTCAGTTCCTAATTGCCAGGTCACACATGGGTAATGCTGCGTAACATAAATCAGCATATGTAGAGATGTTGGTGTTCTTAGTATTTAGGTTGCTTTCAGCAACAAACACATTGTGTAAACCACTTAAAATCCCTTGAATTCCATGTACCATAGCAAGAAGTGTTGTCCTAGGTGAAGCTGCTTAGCACAGGATAGGTGACTTGACATTTTTTTGTCATCAAAGTTAGCAGTCACTGGAGTGACCCAGTGCAGCCTGTTGTGCAAGTGTGAGTTGGCTGCATGAGAAGAGCACTCAAACTAAAGCAAATATATGTGTGTGTGCATATATATAAGTGCAGACTACTCAAGAAGTGTCAAATGTTGCTGCATTCTCCACGTACTGCACTAGTGACTCTCTCGGAACATGTTGGGGGTGCTGTGTTGCTCTAAAGTGTTGGATTGGGCCTACAAACCGTTTCAGGTACTCTGGATAAGTGACAATTCTTTACATACACCCCGTTTTGAGATGTGAAGGAGAGTGTCTGACTCAGCATCAGGGATTCCTCCAAGGTGACAGCTTCGCTGAGGGCAGAAATTATTTACAAGTGTAGCTAAAAATGAAGTTTCCTGTTGGCAGAGTGGGGATGAGTCATTGTGGTTCTGAGTCAAGGGGTGGGATCTTCCCTTCGCTGCAGCAGGGTTTTACTTCCAGATCTGCTCTCGGTTCAGGTGTTTGGCACTCTTGTCCCTGTTACTGAGAAAACAGGGGGTTATTCAGAAGGTGTAACACCCTGGATGAGTCTCCACCGTGGAGCGAGGAGTGAGGATCTAGCCATGGTCCTCCCAATCCATCCTGTTACTCACACCAAGCATCCTTTTACAGAACTATGTGCTTTTTTTGTACCAGTGCCCACGGGCTTAGCTGTGTTTGTCCTCTCCTTGCCATCCACGGCGTCTTTCTGTCTCCATCCAGCCAGGTCTCCCCCGGGAGGGGAGGAAGACTCTGGAAGTTACCAACTGCACTAGAGCCAGGAGATGTGCAGTTACTTCCTCATTTCATGCAGGGTTTTTTAATTGAACTTTAGATTATAGATTAGACTGGAGAACCATGTAAATGTGAAAGTGTTAAACGTTCCTGTGCCATTCTTGCCGAAAAGCAGCAAACCAGTAATAATTTTAAAACTGAAGTGCTGGTGGAGGGTGTTGGAGCTGTGCCAGGAATGTTCTCCAGTTGCACCTTAATGGCTGTGGGTTTGTAGGAGGCAGTCTCTGGCAATACTGAAGGTGTTAGTCCTGTGGGAGGGTTTGCCTCCCTTGTTTGCAGAAAGGGACACTAATTTTCCATCCTCCTACCTGTTTGAGTTCTGAGCTTTATTTCCTTTTAAGAGTGCCTGAATGGTGTAGCTGAGAGTCTGCTGTGCTGCAGCTTGGGGTTTGATTTTTATTTTTTTTTGCCAGAAGCTGGTCTTGTCAAACCAGAGTCCTGCAACTTCTGTCTCATGTGCTGCTTCCACATTGACTTCCATGGCAGCACTGCCCATTAGTTGAGTTCCTGTGTCACTTGGGAAGAAAACCTTGGACTTGAACACGCATGGCTTGTGCTAAAAGTGTAGCATAATGCATGCTTAAACAAAGGCAGAAAATAGGGACTCTGACAGTAGTAGTGTCAGCATTTTGCTGGTGGAGTGCATTGTTCCTATGGAAATTGCAGTCAGAGTTGCACAATTCATTTGTAAATCTCTACCAACAAAGAAAGACTTGACTTGGACAATAGTAATGCATCTTACTTTGGCAAAGTCTATTTTTTTTTTTGCTTGAACGTAATATCCTATTACTGTTACACTAACTCACGTGAGCCCTACTATTATTCTTGCATCTTCCATTCTGGGACTTCACATGGGTGCCAAATACTTTTTGCTTCCTCTAATAACCCTCTCTATTGTTTCTCAGAGAGATTTGTCAGTTTTATTGAGCTGCAGTCACAGACTCTCAGTCTGCTGACTCCTGCAGCTGGAGACAGCTGTTCTAAATGGAGAATACACACAGATGTTTGGTCATCATACAGATATACCTTTATCTGAACTTAAATTGATATAAAATGATTTATTCCCCTGCCTTGATGAGGGACCTTTTTGTGACATTCTTGTCAGATTTTAAGTGAGTATTTGGAAGCTTTTTAGGTGTTTAACTTATAGGTAGGTGTTCTTCTGTGTGGCAGATAATGAGTGGTCTTGTGGATGAAGTTCGTATAAGTATGTATTTCAAGGGTCCTAGAGGGGAAGACAAGTTCTTGGCCTTCTAAGGAATTTTAAACTCTTAGTTAAGCACTCTTGCAGCAAAACAAAAATCCAGAAAACCTGCCATGCATCCTAAGAGCTCATAGATCTGTTGCAGTTCATAAACTCGGAGGCCATGAACTAATCCTGTTCACTCTTCGTGGTGTTGTGCATTTTGCAGAAGGCGTTTTATCTCCCAGCGCTGCTCTCTAGACTTTTTAGAAGACATAGTGGAATATGCCAGTGTACGAAGGTACTTTTTTTCAAAAGCAGCATTAACCTCAACTCGTTGCATGCAGTCCTCTCCTCCCTCCACCCTCTTCCACGCCAATATCTGAGGTCCTGCATGCTAGTGCTGCCATCTGATCATACAACTGGCATGAATTTTTCTCAGAATACTTAACAGATTTGGCTTTTTTTGTTTGTTTCTCTTTTTATCGTTGCAGAACCAAGCATATATCTGGGTCTCCAAGACACAAAAGTTTGAAGAAGATGCACTTCATCAAGAACATGAGGCAGTATGACACCAAGAACAGCAGGTAACATGTGGAGGTCGAGGTTGCCCCTGTACTTGTGTGCAATGGGAAGCAGCCTCCAATTCCATGCAGCAAGATATTTAATATCAGTGAGAATTAGAAGATGCCCCTGGGGCCTTGTTAGCTTTATCCAGACTTCTATCAAAGGTGGTAGGTGCTCAAAACTGCTACATTTGCAGCAATACACTGATGATTCTGCCATCCTGCTCTGAGGAGGTGAAATCATTCTCTCTTTTCTTCTCTCACTTTTCTTATTTCTCTCACTTTCCTTATCTCTGGCACACAGAGAGGTCAGAGCTGAGGAGGATTTAAGGAGAATGGCTTGGTTTAGCCAAATTCTCATGGTTGCTGAGTGGAAGTGAAAGGGAGGCTGCATTTATGTTTATTATTAATAGAAGTGTGAGGTTTCATCTAAATGTAGGATATTATCCACATCTTTTCACAAGGTTTATGTAAAAATTACATAAATATAGATATATATTTCAGGACTAGGATCTCCTTTGAGGAGCTCCCAAGGTGATGGCAGGTCCTAAACACTGAGGTTTGATAGAGAGCCCCAAGGACCTTCAGGTCAGCATGAAACCTCTGCTCTTCTGCTGCTTTCTGAAACCATTAAATCCATAGCACTATCTATGACTCGCAGAGCAAGATAAGAAGAGCCTTGTGTTAATATCCCATAAAAAGCTGCTTTATAACTTCTGGATCTCAATTCATACCCTAATCTTTCCCCATCTGCTTACAGGATAGTGTTAATCTGTGCTAAACGAACCCTGTGTGTGGCGTTTTCTATCCTACCTTACGGGGAGGGCTTACGGATCAGGTGAGTCTCTTCAACTGCTCTGTGAAATGTCTGCTCTGTTGTTTCAAAAGATCTTCTGAAGTGAGTGTGGTTGGTGTAGGTCTCCTGTTCTGAAGCAAGTGAACCTATTTAACCTGCCATTCATGGGTAAGGACAAGAGCTTGCTGTCAGAGCAGTAAAACCCGACACTACCACAGTGTCAAAGTGTCCATTCAAACCCAAGAGAAAAACAGTGGAAAAGGTGGACTTTTCTTCTAGTGTTTATTCACATTTTAAAGCACTCGAGTCCTGTGAAATCTCTGAAGTCAACTTTGAATAGATAATGTGATTGGCTGCTGTGTAGGTTTTCTGTACTCCTCAAGTGGTCAGAAATCAACTGTCTTTAGAGCCACAAACAGTGGTGTCAGCAGAAAAGCACAGGGAGTTTCAGGGAAGGGTGCTGTTGCCTTCAGTGGAAATTCTCAAGGTTTTATAGTGAATTTACACCTAAATAAGTTAAAGATGCTCTTGTGTTTCTCAGCTTTAAGCCGTGAATGTCACTATTTGTAACCTAAGAAAATCAGAAGCAGTTTGGACTGATTCACACTGCTTTTAGTGTTTGGACTACATTTTTGTTTACAACTGTATGATCATTTATGAGAAACAAAACACGCAAACTGGATTTCCCTGCATCTTTCTTCAGTCACTTGAGAAGTTTAAGTCCATTCTGTTATCTACAAATATACCATAGAAAACACTAATTCTGTTCTGGCAAAACAATTGTGTTGTCACTTCTGTCCTGTCTGTAACTTATGGACAAAGGAAACGGATGCTTAGTGGTGGGAATTGTATTGTATGCAAATACATGCCATAAAAATAGTTGATGGGAAAATATTCTCCCACATAATAGAAAGGCAGCAAGGTCACTGGAGCTATTTCAGAGCAGTTCTGAGCACTGAGCTGTTCTGCTTGCAAGCTGGCAAGGCAGTTCTTCACTTGAAAAGTGGTTTTTTGTACTGGAATATTGGTGACAAAGCCACGTGCTGCCATCGCTGACACAGAGATCTGCAGCTTCATTCTTAATTTGAGCTTCTGTGCACAGGGGTTGCACATTTGCTCTTGAAAGGCAGGTTTCTAATCCTGGACAACAAGTAATGTAAATCAAGTTTGCTGTTCTGTGTTTGAGCATTAGAGGGTTGGGAATGGTGTGGTCTTGTGCAGAAAGATCATATTAAAAACAGTTTGCCTTCAATAGGTAGATTGGTAGATTTGTGTTAAACTGAAATGAAATCTGATTCTTTGGTTAATGAACATCTCCACATTTTGAAAAGAGTAGTTAAAAACTAATGCTCTCCTGGAGGTGGCATTGAGGGGTTGGCTTGTTTCCACACAGGAGAACTCTGAACTGCTGGTGTTGGTTGGTGTTTACCATGGGAAGCTGGGCTTGCATTTTGTGATAGTGCTTTTTCTTACCTGCATTTAGTGATCTGAAGATGGAAGGACAGAAACAGCGACATCCTTCTGGGGGAGTTTCAGTATCTACTGAGATGGTGCTTGGACTGGAAGGAGTAGAGCTGGGTGCTGATGGCAAGGTAAGGACATTTATTTTTTCACCCTAGGACCATTTCATGCTGGGACAAATCAATTTATGCTTTTCTGTCCATTATGTGAGAGCTGTGGCTTTTCAGAGCAGTGGAAGTTTTAGACCCATAGTTTGAAATTGTGGCTTGTGATAATGCTTCTTCTGAGGAGGCTGCTGAAGCTTGTCAGATCACTTCTGCCTCTGTTTCTGGAGAATTGAGTTGGCTTTGCTGATGCAACATGTGAGTGAAGTTTTGATAGAAATATGGATGAAATTCATACTGCTTTAGTTAAATTTATAATGCCAGAATTTTACTCGTGATTCTCGCCTTTTCTTTGCCATCCCACCAAAACTTCTACAACCCTTCATTTTAAAGTTGTGGGAACAAGGCACGCCTCATCCAACCTTTCCCTTCCTCCTGTCTCACAGTTCCAAGGTCCCCACTCCCAAATGCAGACTCTAGGGGACTCTGATTTGGAAAATCCTAGATGTCTGGAAACAAGCTTTTCAGTAAATTTCCCCCCATAACCACGACAACTTTCTCTTCTTGCAGGTTGTGTCCTATGCAAAATTCTTGTACCCGACCAACGCGCTGGTTGTCCGCAAAGCCGACACCTACGGTGCTGTTCCCCCGTGTCGAGCCAGTGCTCCCCGGAGTCTTCCTGGATCAAGATACAAACCTGTGACAGCAAAGACCATACCAGCAGGGACAGACATTGGTAAGGACAGGAGCCAGCTCTGTCATCACTCGTGCACGCAGCAGATAAGGCAGAGATTTGTCTGAGACAACTGCAAGTGGGCAGTGTGTTACTGGGATGGAGGTGCTGCAGCTCATTAGTGCAGTGCAAAGGATGAGCCTTAGGACTGAGGCTTCCACAAAATCCTTACATCCTCCGTATATCTGGCCTAGTTCTGTTTATGCTGTTCTAGAGGCACAAAGCTTTTCCTTGGGAATGTAAAGTTTTATATTACTCACCAAGAAACATCTGGTGTACGTGGATCCAGGTGGTTCTCCTTGCCTTCTGGCACAGTAACAATGCATAAGCCAGAGTTTGTGCCAAGAATCCCTTCTCTTGTGTAAAAGAGCAAACCTGATGACAACCCGCTGTCTGTTAGACTACAGGCAAAAGAATTCAGTCTGGGGCAGTTGTTTTCTGGGTATATTTGTAGATGCAAACTCAGTTTGCACTAAATCTAAAATGGTGTGTCAGGCGTGGTGTGTGTGTGGTGGAGAAAGAGTTTGTGTGGTTTATTTAATTGTTCTAATTTGTGACTGGTGCATTTATGAAATGCAAACGTGTGCCTGTAGCTGCAGTTTGCCTTTGTACTGTGAGATCTGCCAACACTGAACATTTGCTATTTGAAGACTTTCTTAAGGAGGAAACAGGGAATTTAAAGCTCTTTATCTGGTGACCCAATGTGCTTTCCTCATTCCCTCAGGAAGTGAAGCTGGAGAAGCTGCAGAGTATGATCCAAACCTTCTGGATGATCCTCAGTGGCCCTGTGGAAAACATAAACGTGTTCTCATCTTTGCCTCTTACATGGTGAGTGACTGGCTTACCTGAACAGTGGAGAGACTCCCTGACAGATCCTCCTGTAAAGAGTTTTTTTGAGGAAGAAAAATTCCTCTAGGAAGAAAAAGTGATTTTTCTGATAATTGATCAGGAAAAATACAAACAGTTGAGTTTGTACAGTGAGCTTGTCAAGGGCCAACCTGACACCTGTCTTCATGTTGTCATTTACTTCTTGTAACCATTTGCTTAACTATTTTTTTAAAAACTGTCTATAGTTGGGATTCAACTTTGGGACATTTCAGAAATGCTAAATTATGAATAATAAAAGTCAAGTTTGCATTGGTGTTTTTGGAAGAGTTGTTTGGCTGTCAGTCCTGTTCACAAGACAGATGATAAATTTTCTTCCTTGCATTTCAGACTACAGTCATAGAGTATGTGAAACCCTCGGACCTTAAAAAGGATATGAATGAAACCTTTAGAGAGAAGTTTCCTCATATCAAGTTGACACTGAGCAAAATTAGGAGGTAAGAAATAAGCCTTGAATAACAAGAACACCATCCACACTGTCTGAGGCTGCACTTGTATGCAGCAAATACTAAATCTATTAATAGCATATATGATTAAAAACTAATCTCCTGTTGTCAGCTGAGCTGACTGTAGGATGACAGCCCTGTACTGGAATCTTTAGGATGCTGAGAAAGGGTAACAGTTGGTTTTCAAAGTTCCACCTCAAGGGTTTTGTTTCACCAACTGTGGTGCACTAACACTAGGAGCCAATTAACAGTGGAGTAGCATTAGCTTTGAAACAAACACTTGTAACCTGATTGCTTGGCTGCAGTGCAATCCCACTCCAACTGGATTGGCTTTCTGGGCCCTCTGGCTATTTTTGCCTTTCAACTACCAGACTCACTGATGACCACAGACTCTGACTTGTAGGATAAAGAGTGTTAGATCTGGGAAGACTTGGTAAAGAAAGGCTTTTTATGGAGGCCACACAGAATTTCTCACCCTTGAGTAAATGCATCTGGTCACTCCTCACCAAGAGGCACTGTTGCACCTTCAGAGAGCTGTAATCTTGCTGGTGTTACAGGGAGATTAATGCAATCAGAGCCTGTTGAAATAGCCTGCTTAAACATGATTCTGCTGAGTCACCAGAGCCAGGTGTAGCTCAGCTCCAGGGGAAGGTTTGCTTGGGCAGTTTGTTCTGAGTCCTGCATGCTCCTCTTTGCAGCAGTTCAGAGCAGCAGAGTTTGTGCAGAGACCATGCAGGTACAGCGTGGATGGCAGCCCTGAGAGGAACCATCCAGCTCCAAGCCTGCTAAATGCTGAGGTGAAGGGCTGGCTGTGTGGAAAGCAGGCTGCCTTCCCCTCACACCTGGCTCTTACACAAGGTGTGTTCTAGACAAGTCTCTACGCAGCAGCTGCTGTCATCTGCAGGGCTCTGATGTGGTTTTCTGTAGGTCAGAGTGGTTCACTCTTATGATATGAATCACAAACCAGTTTGGGAGCCCAGAAGGAATCACACAACAATAGCTTGTGTGTCAGTGAGGCAGCTAAGCTCTGGTGTTTATGGGCAGATGAGGAATTGTTCTACCACAGTGGATGTTGTCAGCCAGGTGAAATCAGTGTGTGCATCAGCACCAGCTTGCTGCCAGCTGGGCTTTTCCACTTGTCATGGTTTTCCAAATAGGAGTCTTGCCCATACACTCCTCTGAGTTGCTGTGCTGCAGTATTTTTACAGCATTTAATAAAATCTGTCATGTCTTTTGTCCTATTCCCAGCCTAAAGAGAGAGATGAGAAACCTGAGTGAGGAGTGCAGTCTGGAGCCGGTGACTGTCTCCATGGCTTATGTTTACTTTGAGAAGCTCGTCCTCCAAGGCAAACTCAACAAACAGAACCGCAAACTGTGTGCTGGTGCTTGCGTCCTGCTCGCAGCCAAGATCAGCAGTGACCTCAGGAAACACGAAGTTAAACACCTGATAGATGTAAGTGCTATGAGCCTTGTTCCAGCTGTTGTCAGAACCTCCTCCCTAGCTCATAGGCAAAGATTATGTGCAAGGTTTTCAGTGGCATGTGCTTGCATGGAAGACCAGCTCTTTCAGCCAGTTTTATGTCTCATTAGGGCTCTTCCTTGCTTTATTTTTTTAATTCATTAAAACTATCTGCCTGGTGCAGGCTAGTGTCTTACTGATTCTACAGTAAAGTTATTTTTGCACTTGCATATGTTTGCCAGAGAAGCAGTAACTGTTGTGTGGGAGTCACAGCTGAGCTGATAAGCCGGTTTTGATTCTGAAAATACAGCTCAGGCCGTGCATCACTGACTTAATCTATCAGTGCCTTGAAATCACCTGGATTAACTGATTCTTCCTCCCCTCCTTTGTTTTGTTTTGTTACCACTGTCACAGAAACTAGAAGAGAGATTCAGGTTCAACAGAAGGGATCTCATCGGTTTCGAATTCACCGTCCTCGTAGCTTTGGAACTGGCTCTGTATCTCCCAGAAAACCAAGTTTTACCTCACTACAGACGGCTCACACAGCAGTCTTAACCAAAGCTCGCCCCAGCCGGCATCCAGCCGTGCTGGGCTCCATCCCGGGATGCTGCTGGTGGAGGTGCCACTGGCTCCAGCTCGTTGGGAAGGCTGCAGGGTGCTGGGAACTGTTGAGGTCTATGGACACAGATGCCAAATCTGGGGCATGGTACGAGAAGAGTTATTGAACTTTTGTTTTCTTTTGGACGTTTAAAGCACAAATATTCACCAGTCAGCTGTCATGGCTGCTTATTATTCCTTATTTATCTTCCTGGTTTTACTAAAACTGTTCTTCCCTATGAAGAATACTATCGTATTGGTTCTTTTTCTTTTGTTTTGTTTTAAGCCTTTATTGTATTCCTTGAAACTGAAGGAACATCATATCCATTCCAGTGCACCATAAAGTTCAGATGTTTCTAAGAACCTTCTCACCTTTTTACATTAATGAAATGCATACTTTATTTTTTTAAAGATGTGCCTAAAACTGGCTGGTCTGGTACCAGTGCTTTTTAAGTTAGTTCTGTTATTTAGTGGGGAATTCTGAATTTGTATAGCCATTTATTCTTTACCTGCATTGGCCTTGCATACAAGAAAAACAATTCCAGTATATCTGCACTAATAATATACAGGGCATCTATTCTATGATCTATAAGTAGCAAGATTGAAATTACTCCATTTCAATTTATTTACTATAAATACCTTAAAAATACACATTTTACTTTAGAAGGAAAAGTGGTTTGAAAACCTGACATGAAGTACCACACGTTGAATGGGAAGTGATTGCCGTCCTAATTCACTCTTGAGTGGAAGATGAGCACTTGACTAAGAGCAATTTGCTGTCAAATGTATTATTTAGGGGTTTTATTTCTTTCCCTGTTCTGTAGCCTGAAATAAGCACCTTTTTTAGGATGACTGTATTATAGATGGTCTTATCTGAGCAAATATGAAGCCAGTAGAGTTACTGCTGCCAACTGAAGCCAATGAAACAAAGCATGCTCGGTATTTCAAATGCTACTTTTTTTACTCTCTGTTCTTCCAAGCGTTGCATCACTGTGATGGTCCTCATAAAACTGGCATTTCTTGCACATCTGAGCAGCCACTACTGGCTGGTGCCCAGCAGCTCTTTAGTGCATACACAGAGCTCAAATAACTTCTCTGCCCATTGGCTATTCTTCCTTTATTTTTACAGTATTCAGGTTGGGAACGAATTCTTGATTATAGTGGAACCTTCTGTGGTATTGGCTCTTGGGTTTATTTTCTGAAGCAATATTATGATACAAGTTACTGGGTCCCTTTGCAAGGAACAAAACTGATACTTGGGTATTCCAGCTGAGAAAGTTGTAATTTAAGTTTGACTCATAAACTACCAGACCTCATGCCGAGGTCAGGGACTTGCTATCCAATATGTAAAGTAATGTAAATTCCTGTTCCTTGTATTAAATATTGGTCGTAGCCAAAACCAAAGCTGAATCTTTGCTCTTCAGCTGTGTTTTGTCTGAAGCTAATTTGGCTTCATTAGAATTGCAGCAAACTTTACTGGAGCCCCTTCCTCTCTGAGTGGGGTTCAAAGTGTATTTTTCATATATAATTACAGTGACTATCAAACCTTTTGTAACTGTGTTCAGCTGTATGTAGCTTCAAATTATTTGTGTAAAATTTAATATGCTTGTGATTTCTCTAACACAGAAGGACTTTCCAGTCTCCAGAAGTGAGATGGTAGCTAATAGCTTAGACAATAAGCTTGCCAGTTATCTTCCAAAACGTTTAAAAAAATTGCCTACTAGTTAAACTTTCTACTGAATATAACTGTCCTTGCATGCAGAAATAGTGATGTACTAAACACCTAGTGTATAATGAGCCTCCAAATTAGCAAACAGTGGTGCAGACAGCTGAGGTGGTCCACCACTTTCCAAAGCATTGTGGAGGGGACAGAGGTACAACATAGCAAAGAAATTTCTCACAGAACAGCTTGATTAGTATGAATGAAATCTGAACGTGTATTTCTGGGAACTTCTTTATTTAGTGTATAAAGAGTTTTCTGTAACAAAATTAACTTCCTTTCTCACCATCTAACGGAACAAAACGCACTTTGGTTTGCAACACTTTGCAGTCTCTATTCAGTGGAAGTTTGTCTAGTTCAAGTGGCCTGCAGACTAGACTGTTTGTCTAGTTCATTTGGGCTGTAATTACACTCCCAGAATCTGTGGGTTTACGTCATAAAACCGGCAAGCTTTTGTTTTCTTCCAGGAGAACAAACTGGGATAAGGGAGCATTAAATTACAGAAAGACGAATGTTGTCTAATAGTTGCTCTAGAACTTGGCTTGGGCACACACTCGAGTTGGGAAGCTGCGAGGAGCAGGGGCCAAGGATGACGCAGGGCAGCGAGGGCTGGGCCAGCCCTGTCTGGCAGAGCTTGGGGCTGGGGTGATGCTGCCCAGAGCCCGGGGCTTGTGCATGGGGTGCCTCGTGTGTCCCTTCTGCAGGGATCCACCCCCATCTCCGTGTGCTCTGCCCGTTTCCAGAGCGCAGCTCGCGGTCCTGTGCGGGAATCTCTCTCTTTTCACCTAAAAGCTGCCACCGTGTGGCAAAGGACTACCAGTACCTTGTCTGATCACAAACTCGGCGCGGGACCCAAAGCCAGAGCCAGACCTGCCGGTTCACGTTTGCACAGCCAAACTCCTCTTGCTCTGAACAGAAACAGGTTTACACCGAGGGGGGGTCTGGTGCTTTGTGAAGGTGCTGCTGGGGTGGCTCAGCACGGAGAACTCTCTTGAGAAGAGCCTGTACATTCTCCTGTAAACAAAAACTCTTCCAGTTTTGTCATATTCCATTATTTAAGTCTGAGTTGTAGCCTGTTTTGGGTTTTTGTTTGTTTGTTTTTTCTTCTGTGAAATTAAGATGCTGTGAAATAAAACCTGTTTTGGTACATGGTTTGTAACCAAATGTCTCATTTTGGAATAACAGAATGGGTGGTGTTGGAAGGGCCCTCTGGTCATCATCCCATCTGACTCTGCTGCTGAGGCAGGTCACCTGGAGCAGGTGACAGGAACATGTCCAGGTGGGTTTGGAATGTCTCCAGAGATGGAGATCCCCAATGTCCCTCAGCAGCTGTGATCTGCCACCCTTAATGGGAAATTATTCTTCAAGCTCAGGTGGGATTTTTTATGTTTTAGTTTATGGCCATTTCTCCTTGTCTGGTTGCTGGGCATCACTAAAAAGAGTCTGGCAACAATTTCTGCCACCCCTTGGAGATATTTGTATGGATGGCAGAGATCCCCTCTCAGTCTTCCCAAACCGAACAGGCCCAGCTCCTCCAGACTCCTCCTGAGAGGTGCTCCAGACCCCTCATCATCGCTGGGGCCTCCACCAGACCCTCTCCAGTAGCTCGGAAAGGTCTTTTAGGTTTCTGCGAGGGCTCCGGGGTGCTCTGCCCATAGAATCACGGAAGGGCTCAGGATGGAAGGGACCTCTGGAGATCATCCCGTCCGACCCACCTGCCGAGGTCACCTGGAGCAGGTGCCACGGGAGCGCGCCCAGGTGCGTTTGGAATATCACCTGTAGCCCCCGGCGAGGGGCGTCCCGGGCGGGGACGAGCCCCGCGCCCCTAAAGGGACAGGCCTGGCCCCATCCCCTCAGCTGGGAGCGATCCCGCGCGCCGCCATGACCCGCGCCATGACGTCACGCGGCCGTGCCGGAAGCGCTCGCGGGGGCGTGACGTAATTCCGTGTCCGGGCCCGCCCCTTCCTTTCCGCCAGGCCGCGCGTGAGGTGGGAGCGATGGCGGCGGGGCCGGGAGCGATGGGAGCGATGGGAGCGATGGGAGGCATGGCAGCGGGGCCGGCGGGATCCATGGGGGCCATGGCAGCGGGGCCGGCGGGAGCCATGGGAGCCATGGCGGCGGTGGCGGGGCCGGGAGCGGCGGCGGGGGCCATGACGGCGGAGCCCCGGGAGCGATGCTGAGGCCGGGGGCGGTGGGGACGGTTCTGCCCGCGAGGTTCGGCTGCAGGGTGCAGCCCGTGGGCCCGGCCGGGCTCCGGCATCACCTCACGGCGGGGACAGCTCTGTGGGCAGCGACAAGACCCGAGAGAAGGGCTGGAGCTGTGTCAGGGAGGGTGAGGGTGGATATTGGGAAAAAAATCTTCCCCCAGATGGTGCTGGGCACTGCCCAGGCTCCCCGGGGAGTGGGCACGGCCCCAGGGCTGCCAGAGCTCCGGGAGCGTTTGACTCCGCTCCCCGGGATGCCCACGGTGGGGTTGTTGGGGCGCCTGTGCAGGGCCGGGGCTTGGACTCGAGGATCCTTGTGGGTCCCTTCCAAATCGCGATATTCCGTGATTCTTCCAGGTGTTTCTACTTAGTGCCTCAGCAGCGACCAGGACAAGATGCAGAACGACGCCGGGGAGTTCGTGGACCTTTACGTGCCTCGGAAATGGTGAGCAGGGAGCCGGGCGGGGCTGGCGTGGCCCCGAGGCTCTGCAGCCTGTGCAAAGGGGCTTTTTGTAGCAGCCAAAATCTGTCGGGGGAGAAAAAACATCAGTTTTCTGTCCGTTTAAAAGGTCACTAGAAACAAGCTACTTGTATGAATTTTATTAGATTAAATGAAGTATGTTTTACAGCCTGTGATTCCTGAGCATTTCCATCCTGAGTGTCTTTGACAGCTGTAGTGGCTCTCAGCAGAACAGGCATAGAAATTGATCTTATTAATTATCTTGATGACTGTACTTTTGCATTTTTTAAAAGAAAACAACATGCTGTGTGTTTTGAAGGCCTGCACTGCCCTGTACACTGTATGAAGATGAACTGGGCATGTAGAAACCAAAGTGAAGGGATTATTGGCTACTAAGTGTGATGCTACCAAGTGAAAATATCTTTTAAATGTACTTAAAACTGCATTTTAATCTTCTAAGTATTGAAAGCTTAGGTTGTTACTGTCTAAATTTCTTGTGCAATTTTAATTTGCCTATGGAGTTGGTTCTAGTAGCTTTGTCATTGTCACTGCCTGTTTCCTTTTGTTTAAATCTATCCTGTTTTATTCCTTAGCTCTGCTAGCAACCGAATCATTGGTGCTAAGGATCATGCTTCCATTCAGATAAACATTTCTGAGGTAAGTTTATTAACAGAATATGTGATGAGAGACCTAAACCTTTAAACTTTTGATAATTAAATTATCAAAATTATTAATTAAACAGCTTGTGATGTATCTTCAGTAAAGAAAGTCACAATAGACCTTGACTCCTGCAGGTTCCCAGTTAAAGCATGTGGGTTCCAATTAATTTAAGCTCCTTGTAGCATGGTTTGGGGTTTTTTTCCCTAGTTGTTTATTAAATTCAGCTTTCAGGAATTTTGTGGACACAATGTTCCTGTAGCTTATGAGCTACAGAGCTTGATTTGGTTCTTGAATGGGAGACCACATTCCCATATCTTTTAAAAATCTGAGTCTCCTGAGTTATCTCACCCAAAAAAAAGAGAGAACTTTAAAAAACCACCTTGATTCTAATTTCCTGAAATTGTTAAGGCAAGTACTTTTCTTGTTCCCCATGTTTCATTCCTTCAGTGATCCCTATTCTTTGTTTTCAAAAGTCAGAGATTAGCAGAACATGGAAATGAATCCACCTGGTATTACAGGGTTCACTACACTGTTTAAATCCATTATTTATATGTTTTAGTTAAAATTCTCAGCAGCTTGAGAAAGTGAGACAGTTCATGTCTCTCAGCTTGGACATTTTCCCCCCCACGTAACAAGCCTGTCCCTTTCCCCCTTCAGCTCAATTTTCCATTATATGACCTTAATTAAAAGAAGCCAAAAAAAGAGTAAAGGCAGGTAAATCTACTTTACACAGAACTTTTCCATTTGTTCAGAACTCAAATTTTTTTTAGCTACCATTTCTTGCCAATCTGTGTGATCCACTAAATTTTATGGCTGCACTATGCAGCTACAAATTTGCTGTGCAAAGATCACTGCAGTTGACTATCTGACTTCAGTATTTGCCTTGAGATTTTGTGGCTTATTTTCTCAACACAGCAAGTATTTTTCTGCAGTTTTTAACTTTGGGTGCTTGGCAGGTGTGGTGTGAGAGTGTAAAACTTTGTAAGAATCTGTGTGTGCAGCAGCTCTCTGTGATTGCAGGTGGACAAGGTGACAGGCAGAGTGAATGGCCAGTTCAAGACTTACGCCATCTGCGGCCCCATCCGGAGAATGGTGAGTGCCTTCCTGGCCTGCAGAATTACTGTGCTGCTTCTCCTGATCATTAGTAATTCATTAGATGTGGATTTGGCCCTGAAAACACTGTGTGAAGTGTGTTTTCATTGTGGGTTTTGGGCATAATCAAGGCAGAGTGAGGATGTGAACAAATTCACAGAATCACAGAAAGGTTTGGTTTGGAGGGACCTTAAAGATCATCTCATTCCACCCCTTCCATGGGCAGGGCCACCTTCCACTGTCCCAGGTAGCTCCAAGCCCTGTCCAGCCTGGCCTTGGACACTTCCAGGGATGGGGCAGCCACAGCTTCAATGGGCAACCTGTGCCAGGGCCTTGGATTACCTTGGAATAATCAATTTCTTCTGGAGATTCTTTTTTTCTTTTTAAAGTAAAGGAAGCAAGTGATTTTCTTTCTTTTAAGAATGTATACCAAGTTACTAATTCTTGCTTTTACCTGTTTATAATTACTGAAGATGATACCACCTTGACTCAAAAATGGTGTAAGAAGTTCATCACAAGTCCACTTATCCATAAATATATGTTGTTCATGCAAATGCGTATTCTTATGCAGTTAAAGCAAATTTTTACCCTTAAGGATCACAAAAAATTAACAGTTTATTTTGAAAACACTAATCTGCACTAACTGCTGCAGCTGCCTCTCTTCCACGTGTCAGCAATTATTTGGACACTTGAGAATATTTTCTTTTCTCTTTTTACAGGGTGAATCAGATGACTCCATTTTGCGTCTGGCGAAAAATGATGGAATTGTTTCCAAGTACGTATGTTTATCTTATCCTCTAACTCTTGCTGGGGGAACTTCATTCCCAAATACAGCTTTTAGGATGACAGTCTGTACATTGTATTTATAGGATGATTACACAGTTGGTCAAAGATATTTACTTGAGCTTTTGAAGCAAACTCATTTGTAACAATGTTTATTTCATTTTCTTCTAGGAACTTTTAACTGAAGAAACTCCGGTATGGAATATGTGAAATAAACAGTTCAAAACTATATTGTGCTGTGTCTTTTGTTCAAGTCGTAAACACGAGTGGGTTTATTACAGTTAGTCTTAAAAGACTTGGAAATGTGTCTTAAAAGTATACAGATTCTGATTGTGAATTCTTAAAACAAATCAGCTTGTTGCCAGAGTTGAAAGTCAAGGATTTCCACTTTATTCGTGGCTTCACTGTCATTGTTCTTTTCCAGATTTAATAAGTTTTGTATCTGTAATAGAACACTTGCAATGTAGCAATGTAACTGAACTTGCTGCTTTTTCACTGGACAAACGAAGGGGATTCTTATTAGGATATAAGAAAGGGTCTGTCCTTTCTTCCAGGTGCTGCTTTTGTGTTGGTGGATTTTGTTTGCACACAGCAGGTTTATT
The DNA here is from genome assembly GCA_013398275.1 of Promerops cafer. Taxonomy (NCBI): domain Eukaryota; kingdom Metazoa; phylum Chordata; class Aves; order Passeriformes; family Nectariniidae; genus Promerops; species Promerops cafer. Next base: position 25,613 of record VZSE01015292.1, read on the forward strand.
TGTCCCTTTGTGATTATCACTTAAACAAATGTCATACATGGGTTTGGGTTATAAAATAAGATAATAGTGTATGACTTGTATGGAAAATTTCCCCTGTCAGCTGCATTTTACCAGTTCCATAATACCCACAGCTACACAGGGACTGTCCTGGTGGTGTGTCCTGATCTGCACGTTCTCAAGCTTTACTCAGAGGTTATATCCAGATTACACTTCCCTGCTTGTGGCCATCTCTGGGTTAACACTTGCAGTTGTCCATCCTCAAATCTCTGCACAGGCCCTCCCAGGACTCTTCCAAGTGACAGAGGCTGTTTGGTGGTGCTCTCCTGTTCATGCTGCAAGCTGTCACCATTGAGGGGGTTACCATGTGCTTTATTTGTGACTTGTTTGCCAGTTGCTGTGGGTGCACGTGCCTGTGGGAAACGAGGCTCAGGCCAGCCTGGGACAGGGATGCTGTTGCCTCTGGACTGAGGAGAATGGCTGAACTACCCACGTGTGGTATCTTTATCTGTATTTTTCTCCTCAGACATGACAAAGTGCAGCATATTTGTTTGGAAGGTCCTGTTTTGGCACCATGGATACCTACTGAGTATTAGCAGAGCAAATCAGGCCACGTTAATGTGTAGTTACAGTGTGGTGTGAGGTTTCTTTAGTAATTTTAATAAGTTTCTTTTTCAAATCATAGATTGTGATTTAGAGTGTATGCTACTGTATAGATACAATGAAGTCCATAACTAAACCTTTATTCCAGGAGCAGTTGCAGAGAAGTCAGAACTCAGCAGGCTGAGAGCCCTTTTCAGCAGAGCCAGAACCTGAAACATCTTTGCCTGCACAGTCTCCCTTCCCACTGATAACACTTGAATTTACTACTACTCTGAGCTGATAGAACTTTTAAAAGATTAACTCGTGGGTGTTGCAAGTAGGGAGGAACTCAGCTAAAAAGGCCAAAAAAATTGGTTCATGTTGAATTCATGTTGAACTTAATACACAAAGCACATGAGAGAAACCTTTTAAATACTAAAACAAGGGGGGAAATTAATCCATACTTTATTTTTGAGCTATTTTCTTCTGACATCTAAGTTAACCAGGAAAGATGCATTGAAAAAATAAAAAGGGAGGAGGGATGACAATGTTGTGATTCTCCTAGAAATAATTCATTTTTCCAGGAGATAAATCTGTGAAAACATTTTCTGGAAAGAAAAATACAGTCTTCAAACTGGAGAGATTTCAGCTTGGCTTATGTCCAATCCTTATTAGTTTCCTTTGTACACAGTAAGAGGAGATAAGTTTTAATTGGACTTGATATTTTTTTCTGACATATCTTAAATTAGCTGCTTCTGCCTTGGCATTAGGGTAGAACTTTAAATAAAACCCTTAACTGTTTGCTGCTGATAAATGCCTGGTTTACCAAAGAGTTTAAATATTGTTGACTTGTTCCTAATCCCCTGAGGGATTCATCCATGTGGATTTCAGTGGAATTCCTCCATAAGGCACAGTGAACTGACAGCTTAAAAGTTCAAGATGAACTTGAGGTCTCTCAGATGTCTTTTTAAGCAGTACAACCCCATCAGTATACAGCTGACCCAAATTTACACTTCTGGTTTGAGTATTTAGGGGTTATGTTGTAATTTAAAATGTTCTGTGCTTTGTAACACTGATTGTTGCCATTTGGTTTTTGGAATTTTAAAAACTTGAAGCAAATTATTCTCTCATTAATTTCTTGTCAAAATATGAAATGTTAATGGTGCCCTTTCCTGAAACAGTTCAGTTGGGAATGGATGAGTGCTGTGCTAAAGGCTTCCTGAACTTCACACCATTGTCACCAGCAAGACTGCATGTGAGTCCTACCAAAATTTCTGCAGAATCCTGTCAAGGGAAGACGTGTCCCTTTAAAAATCCACTTTCAGTTGCATTTTCTAGTATTGTGATGTAAAATGTTCTTTGTTTTCCTGGAACAGGAATAGTTCAGATGTTCGAGGGCCATGAAAGGGAATGAACTGTACTCTACTGTACAAGATGGACAGAGTTGCCCTTACATGGTTACATTGCACCAAGTCGTGAAATTCTTTGCTGTTACTTACGAGGACTTGGCAGTGGCATCCTAAAGACATCTGATTTAACTGGGGCTATTTTAGTGACTTTGGCCAAAATTCTGCTGCTCAGACAAGAGCCTGAAACTCCTGAAAACACCTGGAGGCTTGGCAGGAGCTTGTAGGTGTCTCATAATACTGATTTTTCTTTTTAAGCCTTGTCATTCTTGTAGTGAACTACACGGTGCTAAAAAGCTGCTTCAGTGTGTCTCAGCTGTGAGCCTGTTGTGATCAGAGCCCCGGGTTAGGTCACTGCTGCTGCTGTCACTGAGGGCACAGAGCTAACAGCTCTGAGAACATCAGCCCTGCTCCTGGTGCCAAACAGGGGACAGGAGGCCAAAGTGCTCCCCTGGCACTGCTCGTGGTTCTCTGAGACTCAGGGGAGGAGTAAAAAAGGCCACGAGTGTCCTTCTCCTCCGTGTGTGTCCAAGCACCAGAGGAGTTTCTGGAGCAGAGCTGCCTCACCAGTGCTCCCTGCAGAAGGGAACCTGGGACAGCTCTGTGGGATATCATTTGTTTTCCCAAGCACGTGCTGATGCTGGAGGCTGCTGAAAGCCTACCTAGAGCACTGAGATAATCTAGTTCCACTAGATTTGGCAGCAGTTTTGTTTTCCAGTTGGATGTTATGGAGAGCTGTCTATTCCCAGCTCCTGTTTTGTTCAATTGCTGTCACTCTGAGAAAAACACAGAGATAAATACACCTCTGCTGCAAATACTACTTCGAGCAGGTTAAGGGAGGTTTTGATTTTAGTTAATTCATTTATGGCTGTTTGTGTTGAGGCATCCCTAAGGAGGCAGCTTCTCTGTATGTTGGACTAAACAACCATGAAAGAAAAACCCAAAGAAAATTAATTAGGCATTTTTTTCCTGCTAGGAAACACACTAATGTTTAACATCAGACAGGAGTTCTGCTTGGCTAAATCCTCAACAGGAACTGCAGGTACTGAAGTTTTAAGAATTAAGAACAGTTAATAAGGTCAGTGTGGGATTTATTTTTTTTAATGAATTATGATGAAAAAGGTATTATTTTAACATCTGTTTTCAGATAGCTGATAGTGAGTAAAACTACTGTGACCAGGCTGAACCAAGTGTATTTTGCAATGCAGGCACCTGAGCGTGTTAACAAATGAGCAAAGTTAACAGATTTGTTAACAAATCCTGTTCATGGCTTGTTTCTAAGGACTGGGACCGTGGAGAGGAGCAGGTATGTGCCTGTTCTGCTGAGGACTGGGGCCCCTGTGGCTGCTGTTTGCAGTCCTGGGCTGGCCATGGCCAGCTGCCAGTGCCCACCCAGCTGCTCCCCTCTCCCCTCCACAACAGGGCAGCAAACAGGGTGGAGGAGCACATGGGAGGGAGGTCACTCAGCAATTACCATCATGAGCAAAACAGGAAAATCCATTTATTGCTTATTAAAACAGAACTGGATTGATAGCACCAGAATTAGACTGCAGATTGTGTGAGCCCCAGAGCTATACATATATTATCTGTTAATTCAGGTGCTCTTCCAAGAGGGTGGAGGACAATCCTTGTGCAGGGAGCCAAGGCTTGTGGGGCACTGACTGGGGGTTCCTGCAGGGATGGAGGTGAGAGTCATGCTTGCATTTTGGTGAGCCAGTTGTAAGCTGTGTGCTGGGACACAACACATCCATCAAAACTAAGGTGCTGCTTATCTGGCTCTAAACACAATAATCTTTTTGCTGTTTTCACAGGGCACCAGAGCCCAGACAAGCACCTTGATCCATCCATCCATCAATACAAAAATACAATGCACTGGTGCCCTGATGTGAAGTCACTCAGGCTGTCTCACTGCAGTGCCTGTCAGGTAAGTCAGGTTGAGCAAAAATGCTAAAATATCACGTGTTTTATTTCACAGAACAGAGTTTTCATAAAGTGCTTAGTACAACTCTGTGTGGGTTGCTCATCGAGCTCAGAAATGTGATATTTTGTGCTCCAGGCAAAATGTTTCAAATATCTGAGGCTGAACAAAAATAGCACTTCAAAATAAATTGGGTAGTGCACAGGGGAGGTGGCAGAGATCATTACTTGCTGCTTGTCCCTGCTTCATTCAGTTCTTTCCCCTACAAGGGCTAGAAAGGCTGGGGATTTAATTCTCCCTTTGACCAGTTTGAGGCTAAAAGAAAGGGATTTACACGCCTGATTTCTGTTGTGGCCAATGGAGCCCTGCTTGCAGCAAACTCCCTCTGCATTCCTGGGAAAATGGGGTCATTTGTGCTGGATCACTCAGCCAAGCGTGGATGTGTGACAGTGCAGCCCCCAAGCCAGCTGTGCTGAGAAAATAACCTTAAAAAGTTGATGCTGCAGCTAAGGTCAGTGTCTGCTGATGGGTCACTTCTGTCCCTGTCTTGTCCCAGTCACTCCTGTCCCAGTCTCCAGCACATGAGCTGGTAATCTCAGACTTGGAGGAGTTTCCAGGCAGGCTGACCAAAATCTGAGGACCTAAGACTGCCTGTACCCAAAAATAAGTAAATAAAAGGAAGCTAATCCCAGATGGTGCTGATTAAAACATGGACTACAAAGGGAGGTGGAGGAAGCAGCTTTCAGGCTGTGATGTATATTACCTGAGAGGGAGCTTGATCATTGTGCACAGAGCTCATCTGTCTGGGAACCCAGCACCTCGTGGCACAGCACTCCCTTTGGAGAGCCTGCAGCCTCCTGCAGGAGGTAACAGAGCCAAACTTTGGGTCTTTTGATTGCACAGGGAATTAAATCTTGGCAGTCTCCTTGGAGAGTGATACAAGTGTGAGCACAGTAGGGATAAACCCCTTTCAGGTTAAAGGGAGACAGTTTCACAAGGTTTTTCTGACCTTTCCCCAAATGCTGAACTTGTCCAGGAAACAGGAGGCTTTGCAGGTGTGGGACAGGTGGCAGTGTACCTGCCTGCCAGTGACACTGTGGCCAGTGCTCACTTCTGATCTTGGCTGAATGGTTGATAACAGATCTGCTTTGGTCTTAAGGCCCCAGGTGCTGATCTTTTGTTTCCCAAAATGTATTATTTGTCACCTACCTCTGTGGTTTTGCTTTTTCAAGCTTGTTTGAGACTGTCCTGACAGGAAGGTTAATCCTTGCCTCAGTTGAAACTGTGCTGACTCACTGCTGCAAGTCATAATTCCCTGAAAACTTTGAATATCCAGGAAAGTCTCATACACATATCACAGCTTTCCATATGGTTACCTAAAAAGCTCAAACATTTCATCAGACACCTTGTGGCTCATGCCTGCTTGGTTACTCAGCCTTCACTGCTTTCAGTGCCTTTATAAGAAAAAAAACTTCTGTTTATTTCTGCAGAGCAGGGAACTGTTCCTGGTGTGCTTCCCATCAAGTGTGCATCCCAGGCATTCCATAAAACCACAGCACTGGGACCAAGGCTCAGGAGACTCATTTCTGCTTCCAGCAATAATGCTGGTTTTGAGCAAGACCTGCTACATCCTATACCAGAATTAACCCATCTCTCAAATGAATGTGATTTTAAAAAGTAGGAAGCTTTAAATCAATGTAAAGAGTGCTCAGAAAGAGTTCTCTAACTTATACAAGGAGGTGACATAGTTCTCTAAATAACTTATACAAGGAGGATAAACTTCAAAGATCTGCAGTGAACTCAACAAAAGTTGAGCCAGAGGCAGGTGTGCTAATTTACTATTTTAACCCCTGGTTTTATCCTCTATCCTGCAGGAGAATTTTACACCACCAATTTTCTGGACATGCCAATAAAACAGTGTCATTTCTGTCTTTTTGAATCCAGGAACATTTATGGGGGTAGGACCCTTAGAGTGTTCTTTCTTCCTTTAGGGAGTGGGTAATGAGAGGGAGGGCCATATCAAAGCTGACTGCTGGAAAGAATTAACTCTGATTTACAATGCTCTGCAGCTTGAGATAATGCCTCTGGTATTTGGAGGCTCTGAAATGCAAAATGCAGTGCTCATGGGGAGCCTGCTCTCAGTCACCCCTTGCTGGTATCAGTAGCTGGCACCCAGGAGTGTGAATCCCATGAAGGACTGGTCACTGTCAACCCAGCCCAAGGCACAAATCTGGAGCTGCCACGTCTGCTCCTACTGCTCCTGCCCAGCCTGAAGAGCTCCTGCATCTCTAAGGTCAGTGCAGCCTTTAATGCAAATTCACAGGATACCATTAGCCTTGGATTCCCATCCTCATGAATTTGCAAGAGACCACGGTGGACACTCTCCAGAAGTGCTCAGAGTTGGGAACAGAGCAAACCAAGAGAAATTCCAGCAAAGGGGGCAGGGTCTGATTCCAGCCCCAGATAACAGTTCTTATCAGAAAAGCTCATAAATCCACCCAATTTAAACAGTGTCAGCAGCATGCCGTGCTGCCTTGTGTGTCCCCTCAAGGGATCTACAGCTTCTTGTTCTGCTCAGCAATTTCCATTCTATCCTTCAGGTTCCCAGAAGCCACTACTTCCTGGAAAACATTTGTGGGAATGCTAATTCTGAAAATCTGTGTGGCCTTACAAGGAGCAGAACATGGTGCTGCTCTAATAAACAGCCCAAATGACTGTTTGGTTGTCACTTGTGATTAAAGCAACAAATACTGGCAAAAACAACATGCCAGAGGTAGGGAACTTGTTTAAATGTTGGCTTTTGTGTCTGAGCTTCAGGTGCATGGTGGAATATGAAGTCTTCATTAAGACACAACATCAGTGTCTCTCCTGGGAGCTGTAAATAGACACCTGATAGCCCTACCCTTTGTGAAGCACAAACACAAGGATAACACCACCTTCTCTGGTCACTGTCACCCTCTGGTGTCATCACTGCCACTGCAGATGAAGATTATTTGAGGAGAAGGACACAAGACCACACTATGGTCTTGTCTCTTAATTCTAGTTTTACCTCAAGCATTAGTTTGGATTTTTTAGGTATTACATCCTCTTAAAAACAAGGCAGAAAATACACATTTACTGTTTGGAAAAAAATCCCACGGCTTCTTCATGGAAAGGTGTGGATTTGGTGTTAAAGGATGATGTAGAAGAGAGAAAATGAGCATCCTGTCAAAGAGGTCCCAAGTAAAATATCAGGCTGACATTCACGTGCTCCAAGAGATTTCTCAACAACTCCTTACTGCTACATGAAAAACATATTTGTATTGTGGTCAGCCACCCCTTTTAGGGATGTGCTGCAGCAATTATGAGGCGTGAGGGGGAGTCATGGCCTTGCTATTATCCTAACAACTCTATTAGGGGAAAATCTGTGGCTTTCTTTCAGCCACATTTTGTCTCTTCCAGCAAACATTCTAGTAGTTTCCAATACACCAAAATGAGCATAAGGGGATTTTGCCTCCAGTGTTGTGGCTTTTGAACGACCTCGTGGAACAAGGACCAGATGATGAAGTGACCTTATAAAATACTCTTTCAGGAAAACACCATGTCATACACTGCTGGGACGAATTGTCCAGAACAGGAAACTGGGAACAACTCTGATGCTTTAGAGGAACCTATAAAACAAAACTCTGGACTTACCCCATGAGAGAGAGAGAGTATGGAATGGGGAAGGTTGTTTCTTTTGCCATGGGAAAAAAATTCAGCATCTTGGCCAACTTCACAAGAGTGTAACAGCCCCTTCCTGATTTGTCTGGTGAGGAAACCTGGGTCACAAAAGCTGTATCCTTCTATTTATCAGGTAACTCTAAATATGCTGTTTGTGCCCAAGCAGAAGAGTTGTTGTGTGCTAAGACCCAGTGCTGCCAGAGCTCTGGCTGCAGGGGTGACACAGTGCAAAGTGGGATTCCCAAAAAACAGCCCTGGGAAGCAGCACTTAGGGGAAGAAGTTGATAAAATGGGGAAAAAGCGCCACAATTCTTTTTCTTTAATCTTATAAAAAGTCTCTGGAATATAAGAACAGATGCAGATGTTTGGTGGTTAGTGAAAGGTGAATACAGCAGCAAGCTCTTCTTGCTGTTCTGAAAGGAGCTGTTCACATGAATGCTGCAGCCGTGGTCCTGCACGTGTCTTCCTGCAGCTCTGGAATGTGCTGCACGAGCTGCAGGAGCTGCTCCACTGCAGTGTGCAACCCTCCCTCCTGGGCAGGCAGGGAGGGCAGATGGACCCTAAGAGAACACAAGAGGTGAGGTGTGAGGAGAGACAGAGCGGCTTGGCAGATACAGAGCAGAGAACCGTGGAACTGGAGCTGATGCCACCAGAGCAGGAGATGCCTGAGCATCTGGAGTGAGTCTGCTTGTAAGGAGGGATAAAGCAGGATAACTGCAGGAGCAATGGGCACATTCAGGAGCAGTGGGAGAGGAAGGAGTGAACATCTGGCAAGACTGAGGTGCTCATGATTGGGGGGAATTTCAAGGAAAGCCATAAGAGATGGGGAGGGAGGCGCTGCTGCCTGCTGGGAGAGATGGGGAAGGGAGAGGTTTTGTGTATTTATGTGCTCTGTGGGGCCCAGACATTGAGATCACTGTGCAAGCACTGCACTGCCACGTGTTCCTTGTATGCGTGGGCAGCTGGACGTGTCCTTTTGAACCAGCAGCACCGTGTTCATCTGCCCTGTCTGGCACTGGTTAATCCTGAAAAGAAGCAGAACTTCCCTGTCTGCTCCTTAGAAATGACCTGAGCAGCAGCAGCGTAATCACTTGCACTAAACACATGGCTGGAATCCTTTTGATAAAGTCCAAGACACGGGACAGCTTCCTAGAAACTGCTTCAGGGGCAGACCTGACCCTCTGACTCCCATTGTAGAGACATTTCAGAACAATTTTATTTGTTCCGGTCAGCTTTAATTGAACATCTGGGTTAACGACAGGGAGATTCCCAAGGCTGGCATCAGAGTCGGGAAGGAAAAGGAGTAATTTTGGAGTCCTTCCTTAATCCCAGCTCCTTTGTTAGAAGTGTTGGTGTTATTTAATTGACTGTTAAATCCCAGTCACATGAGCACCCTCGAGTGTAATCTCCTGTGATAAATTGCCCAGTACTCGTGTCAGAGGCACATTCTGGTCTCCAGCTTGTGCAAGACTCAGTGTCCTATGATTACAGCTGACTTTTGCATAGGGAACAAGGGAGGAATGGCTCTTATTTCAGTTTAAATTGATTTAAGAAGACAGTCGACTCCAGATTTGGATAAAGACACTGTTCTCTAAACTGCTTGAGGTCGCTGTAGATGCAGTTATTTTTTCTATGCTTTTCAGCAAATGTTACAGGGTCCAGGTCTTATCAGACGAAGGCAGACAGCCCTTGGGGGGGAAAACCAGACAATTGCACAAGGTCTCATCTCACAGGTGGGACAGAAGGAAGGAAAAGGGCTCAGTCAGTGTTAGGGGGGAGCTATTTATCTGTTGGAAACAGCCTGCACACAGTCAGATCTCTAGGATAAGGATAGAGAATTTGAAGGTGGAAATGGAAACTAGATATGAAGAAGGGACTGAGATAACAGGAGGATGGCAAGGAAAATCTGTAAGATGTCAAGAAAACCTTTTTTGTCCTGCAATCCTCTAATATTTCCCCATTTGATTCTGTTCATTCTCCCCCATTAGAGATTTTACCCTACATCTTGTGGTCTGAGACCAAGCAGAGCCAGAGGGATAGGCCAGAGGCAGAGCAAGGTGCTGGCATCCCTGAGGGGCACAGATGCTTGCACGGAGCGTGCAGGGGACAGTCAGTGACTTCTGAGATGCTCCTGACCCCACGGGCACTGCCTTCCCCAAACCTTGTGAATTAGGAATGTGGCAGCATCTGTGAGCTGCCCAGAAAGGTCTCTGCTCTCAAACCTCCATGCTTGGATTCATTGTCAGGATTCATTGTCTCTCAGATGCAGATTTTCACCCCTTTTTGAAGCCACTTGCATTTACACCCAGCTGAGAGGGCAGGTTTAGCTTTGCTCTTCACCTAGAGATTCCTCACCTGATGTTTCCTTCATTCTCAGGGCACCAGCAAAACAGCCCAGGGCTCCTGCCTGCCCTTGGGAAGGTGGTGGTGTGCAGCAGCAGCCTGGAAGTTCCCTGGGAGCAGAGCCAAGAATCCAAGGATGTGCAGCAGGAGAGGAGCAGCCCTGAGGGAAGCAGCATGGACATGTGCAGGTAGGACAGGAGGTCCGGCCCCGACTGGCTGCAGGTGCAGGTGTTACATCTGGCAGAGGTCTGGAGGGGCTGGTCCTGGTGTCAGGCATTTGGCTCCCTCCTGGAACGCCAGGCTTGTGCTGAGACCAGCCCAGTGGGTGCTGTTTTCCCGGGGTTGTGCAGGTGTGGCACTGAGGGAACAGCAGCGTGCCCAGGGAGCAGCCTGGCTGAGCCCCTGCCTGAGCAGCTGAGACAGGAGCCTGTCCCACCACACACAGCACGTCCCCTGGCATGGCCCTGCTGACAACAGCCTGTTCCCTCTGCCCTCCTCAGTCACAGCACAGCCCATCTCATGTTATCCAAATGCCATTTCCCCCCTCCCCAGCCCTGAATCATCACCAGGCTGATATCAGTGCCCATGTGGCAGTACCAAAGGAATGCTTGATATTATCCTGGTTTTTCTCCTCAGCTTTTCCCAGCTCCCATCCAATCCAGAATAATTTGTGCTTCCTTATGACCCCAAAGGCACCACAAAACAAATGTATCAACATGAATGTAAGCACTTTAATCAGTAGAATGCAAGATTGAAAAAATAATAATAATAATAATAACCGTACCCTGCAGGGAGAGAGACTGAGAAAAGAAGAGCAAATAAAAAGAAATGCTCTGTATGTTCTGGCTGGGAGCCAAAGGCCCTCTGGGCCAGGTTTGGATAAAATAGGGCTTAATTTCTGGTGTGAGAAACCGCTAGAGTGAATCTGTGGCAAACAAAGGCCAATTCACAAAGGGACATAGGCCAGGGCTGGAGGAGGAGAGGGCAGCCTGCCAGTTCTGCCAGCTCCTGTGATTTTATCATGTCTTGCAGTATCAGATGTTTTACTGCTAGCTTCCTTTTCCTCTTGCGTTTTTTAAAAAAACTGCATTTCTTCCCATGAAATCTGTAGGGAAAAACTTAGATACACTGCAAAGACAGTCCAGAAAGCAAAATGAAGATAACAAACACTAAAGTTCATTAACTTAATGGAAATTAAATTGAGATTCTTAAACAAGGCTCAGGGAGAGGAGGGTTTTTATTAAAATGTTTGGGCTGGTCAGTGTGAAATGCTTTCTGGGACCATGAACAACTGTTTACATTTGAAAGGAAACGCTGTGTCAGCAGTGCTAGTGGGCTCATCGCTCAGTGACAGCATTATCTCTCTGGAGAGCTTCCAGTGCCAGAGCACTGTGAGATCCCCCACACCTCGCAGGGCTCAGCTCTGCCCTCTTCCACACCACCAAAACCTCTGCTCTGCACATCCCGGGGCTCAGGGAGATGACAGAAAGCCAACTATGGTAACAGGGTACTGCAAAGCTACCAAGGGAATTCTCTCCATAATGGGAATCTTGCCTGATCCTTAAAAGTCCTCTCTTTCCCTTGGGAGCACAGCAAAGAGCTTGTACCCAGAACAGTGGCATTTCCATCTCATCCCACAGTAGGGCTGGTACTGATGGGAATGAGTCGTGATCCTGTTATTTCTCAGATTCTTTCTAACAAGCAGAGCAGGGAGAATGGCTTGTCCTGAAAATCCAAAGCTTTGCTATTAGCTGCACGCTGTGCTTAATACCCTCGATAATTAAGCAGTTGGCTGGTAGAGTATACTTCTTTTTCTCTCTAATTGCTCAGATCCAGGCAGTTTGTTTGGGATTCAGCTCTCAAGTAATTCAGCATTTACTGCAGCTACAGAAGCCCAGGGGCATTACGTGCAGCGGTGACAGCTTTAGAGCCACTCTCAAGGAGGCTGCTGGGGATCCAGGATTGCTTCCCCAGGGGTCATCCCTGTATTTTCCCATGGTATTATCAGATTTTTGAGGCCAGTTGTGGATGCAGGAATTCTGCCCACGCACATTTCTTCTGGCTGCTGTAGGTCCTGGGATGACAGTGGGTCGGCCCACACAGGGCAGCCTGTGGTCACTTACCAGCCCACGCCAACATAACCTCAGTCCTCGTTTCTGAGCTGGACAACGCCGTTCTGGGAGTGGACACAACTCTGGTGTCACCACGTCCACTTTGGCTTCCCCTCAGCCACCATGACTTGGGCTTTCCCCTTAAGATTTGTCGTTGAACACACGCAGTGTGGGGAGCGTTTGTGGAGTGGTTTGGGCTCTTTTAGGTTCAGTCCCAAAGGAGGCACTTCTAGAAACTGTTGCTTGAATTGCTGCACTTTAGCAGGCAAAATAATTAAGTTTTCAAGAAGATACTGAGCTAAGGAGCTGTCATGGTGTAGGTTTTGGAGAAGAGGCTGATGGCATTTACATCAATTAATGAAGGATTTATGCCTCATCCCAAAAGAAGGGAGGCCATATATGCAGTGGGAAGGCAAGGGATGAAGGAACACTGCAGTTTTCAAGACAGCAATCCAAAAATTTGGAAAATCCAAATTGCTCCATCCCCTCTGAGCTGGAGGGGTGCTGCCAGGCACATGTGGATACAGATTTTTATACAGCCAAGGCACCAGTGACAACCAGTGGCTTCAGTGACAGCCAGTCTTGTAGCATTGGTGACAGGCATTTCCCCCCAAGACAAGAGTACTGGGAATGGCTGGGGGGCCAGTAGCCCTCTCCCAGTTTTCTGGTGCCATGCTTGTGTCCCTTGCTGGGGAAGGGAGCCAGAGCCACAGTGTGCTTGGCCACATGCCACCACTGCCAGCCTGTCATGTCCAGAGCCCAGCCCTGGCATCGTGGGGAGGGTCCCCTCTGTGGGCACGGCCCTGCTCCGTGCCCAGAGGCAGATGCAGGTTTTCCACTGTGGTGCACAGGCTCAGTGGGACTAATGGAAGGGAAACAAGGAGTGTTTGACCCTCGTTAGTGTCATAATTTCAAGTGATGCCCACCCCTTCCCTGAAGAGTCTCTTACACCCGCGGGGCTGTGACAAAGAGGGCTGTGTTCTTTCTGTGGATGATTAACTAAATCCTGTGCTGGATGTGCCAGGCTGAACGGGGAGCTGAGGACCCTGTTTGCAGAGATCAAGGACATGCAACTGCACTGGCACAGGCAGTGCCTCTGCAGCAGTGGGTCTGGAGAGGAGAGAGGCTGGGTCCTGTTTTCATCTTGTTTGTAGCTGTGGCACTTAGAGTACATGAAATTTGAAAAATCCCTTTGTTTGGCCGCCCTCAGGCTTCCCACGTGGAAAAAGGGTGTGTGGGGCTGGGAGTGCCCAGGCTGTGAACACAGCAGCACTGGGGAGGGAAGGAGAAGTCATTCCCCCGTGTAATGGGAATTGTTTGGTTACCATCATCACAGCAGAGGCTCTGCAGGTTGCCCATCAGGGAACTCCCCCAGGCCTCTAAACCTATTCTCTTCCCTGCCTCCACCCCAGTGTTTCACACTGTTTAGACACAGACATGCTCAGACAACACATTTTCCCTGCTGTTTCCACTTGCCTCTGTTCTTCTGAACCAAGACCACATATATCAAATTATTACAAGGACAGGTGCTTGCAGGGTGAGGAGGTACACAGAAGTCCCCAAGACTTCATATGCTAATTCATTTCAGCATCAGCTGTCCCCTCCGCTCATCACCTAACACTGTTTTCATTACTCATAAATTTTCAAATGGAGCAAAGAAGTTTGGGCAGCTCAGTGTGACTGCAAATGCTTTTGGAGATTGACAGGAACAACACATAAATTGTCACATTCCAGCACAAGCATACTTTTCACTTCAGATACTGGGATAAAAGTGATATATTATGATGGTTTTCCAGGTTTAGTTTTACCTACAGCATCTTGCATGGCAGCAGCTATCAGAAATGAATGATGCCAGAACCAGACAGAGCCTGTGCTCTTAACTGTGGGGGCCATTTGTGCTGTGCTGATGACAGACAGTGTCTGCCTGTGCTTTGACTTCACCTGCTCATGTGTTTCTAGTTTTGCTGCACTGTTGGGAATGGAGGCAACTGAGAATATCCTTTTTTGTACCATCTGTAGTGTGTTTTTCCCCCCAGGTGTTCTGAAAGACTTGTACTGAGACAAGTGTGATGTCTTTGAGCTGAACAGAGTCTGCTTCAGGGACTGGTCCAGGGGACAGAAGTCACAAATTAAATTAGAGTCCACCTCATCCTGGTATGGCTGTGCCTTAGCTGGGGCTGCACAGCTCCTTCCAAGCAAGTTCACTGAAGGAGGAGCAGGTGTGGAGGCAAACGTGATACAACAGCCTGTGCATTTATTGCCCAAATATGAGTCCTGTGCTTGTAGAAGCAGCTCAGCACGTCCTGCTGTGGTGTTCATTAGCACACAGGGCACCACTTTTAACGGGTTTATATTGAGGTAAATATTCATCACGGGTTAGGGTAGCCAGTGGGGTTGGGACAAGTGGGAGATCTATACTAGATGCTTTCTGAAAGTGACATTAGGACAGTCTATTTTGCCTTGTTTGATTTCTGTTTGCAAATATTTTCGTGTCTGTGTCTGCACACGGTGAGTTTCTTTTGTAATGAATCTTCACCTGTTTGCTAATTGCTGCAAGGCAAAGCCCTGCTGCATTTGGCATCTGGTTTCCTATGAACACCTTCACTTCTGGATATTACTTTGATAATCCAAACAAAACCAACTTGACAGCTCTGACTGATTATCCCCATTCATAAAACTGCATCTTAATACCTAATCCTCCCCACCACTGCCAGGCAGGCAGTTCCATTGTTAAAAAGATTAAACTATTATCCCATGCAAACACCAATCTCTAATTTTTCAGTGTTAGGCTGGAGTCTTGCAATGATGGAAAATGCCAGGATGCATGGGACACTGGATTCCCTGGAGTTTCATGGCCCATAGGTTTAAAACTCATGAAATATAAGCCACTGCCTCATTCATTACTTCTGTATGTGACTTAGTGTCCCCTCCCCCAGTCCAGTCTCAGCTGCTTTGTAACTCAGAAATGAAAGTGAAGCATCTTTTGTTTTGCTTTTAAAATGTTTTTGTGGTGGGTTTTGTTTGGTTTTTGGTTTTGTTTTTTTTAATTCTGCTTGAGTCACAGGCTAAAATTATAGTTGATTTTGGACTATTTACAGCACAAAGATTTTAATAGCAGGCGCTCACTGAAAACTCAAAGAACAGGCCCCAGACTTGGACAAGTTAAACTCTTCACTAGTGGGCCTTGTGCTAATACCAACTTTTTCCCATGGATTGGTATCAGACATGATCTAAGTTGAGGTGCATTTTGAGGCAGATTCCTGCTCTCTCACAAGAGCAGACTGCTTGGCTGACTCAGGCACCTTCCTGAAAATTCATTTTTACCACTCTGGGTCTTGGAGCACTCTGGGTTTTATCAAATCTGCTGTGAAAGCTGGGATAACACCCCAACATAAGTTTTAAATTAACCCTCTTTGGCTTAGGGGAATTTAATGTAGAACAGATTGAAGTAGCTTGAGCTACAATCAGAGAGGTTGTGTTTGGCCAGCTAAACACTTGCTAAAGAATGACTCATTTAATCTTTGCCATCATGGGAGATGGTGCATGGTAAACCACACAAGAGGATGTGTGGAACAGTAGAGCTTTGTCCAGGCAGTGGGGCACTGCTGTGAGCCCTGACCAGGAGCACAGGGTGGGTGCAGATGCCTGTTCTTGGGTGTGAGCCAAGGCAGCAGCAGCCCGAGCTGTGGGGTGGATCATGGGGCCACGGGGTGGTTCATGGGGTGGTACATGGGGTCTTGGACTGGTACATGGGGCCATGGGGTGGTTCATGGGGTGGTACATGGGGTCTTGGACTGGTACATGGGGTCTTTGACTGGTATGTGGGGCCATGGGGTGGTAGATGGGGTCCTGGAGTGGTACATGGGGTCCTGGGGTGGTTCCTNACATGGGGTGGTACATGGGGCCCTGGACTGGTACATGGGGCCATGGGGTGGTTCATGGGGTGGTACATGGGGTCTTGGACTGGTACATGGGGTCTTTGACTGGTATGTGGGGCCATGGGGTGGTAGATGGGGTCCTGGAGTGGTACATGGGGTCCTGGGGTGGTTCCTGGGATCATCATTCATTCCTGTCACTTGCTGGAACTGCTGAGCTATGCATGCAGGACCTGGGAAGTCAGCATGGTCTAGAGACAGTGATTAAACAAAGATACGGGGCCCGAGGAAATGCTCTGCTTAGCTGAGAGTTATGAGCCATGGTCGGATGTGTCACTTGAAACTGCCAAAACAGAGGGGGTGGGCACTGGGCCTCCTGGATGGGGTGGAGAGCTGCAGGCTGTCCCTTCCCATCCAGCTGTGTCCCTGCTACAACACAGCTGAGTGATGCCTGCAGCTCCGGGCTTTTCCTTGGTGTTTCTTGCTTTGGCTTCTTTCCATTGGTAAAAGGAATTCTGTAGCCTTGCTTATTTCACATCTTCAATTTAAAAAAAGAAATAGTGTTTTGCTATGTGGACTTGGCTTTTTCTGTACATTTTTTACTGAGCTGAGGTGAGGAGCTGAGGCTGCATGCTGGGGCTGTGCAGATCCCTGGGTTTGATCCATAGCTGCCTGGGGAGTCTTGCTGACAGAATGCCTCTTCTCTACAGGAGGAGAGGACTCTGAAGTGAAACTCTCAGGTTTTCAGAAGGCAGCATCTCTCTGCTTTGCCTGAAGTACCAATGGGACTGGAATTAATGGCTTCTGTTTCTGTGATTTCTGCTCCCACCTGTTCTGGAAATGAAGGGTAATCACTAGGTCCTTTTCAGAGCTAAAAAAAGCCAGTATCCAAACTGGGAAGAAGATAAAGCAGACATGCACAGATTATAGTACTCTGAATAACCAGGAGTGACCTGTGGGACGAGGGTCTGTCCTCTCTCTCCTATTTCTCCCAAAAAAAGGTGCAAGAAGAGCCAGGTCACCAGTGGCAGTTGTCCCCTTTGCCACAGCTGCATCGTTGTGCCAGGAGGTGACTAGGAAAACAACCAGCCATGAAGTATGGAAATCCCTGGAATGCTGACTCTCTTCATCTCAAGGAGGGGATCTTCTGGTAGATTTGGTCTTGAAAACATTTTATTAGGGGGAAAAAAACAGAGCTGCAGGGACTGGAAATGGCAGGCAGGCAGGGAGATGATTTCAGAGGAGAAAAATGCTCCTGAACCTCTCTGCTCCTCCCAGGCAAAGAAGCTGCCAGCCTTCATGTGGCATGTCATTCATCAAGCTGTCACCCCGGGCTCCATGGGTTCACCCAGCAGGGAGCGAGGGGCACACCTGTAACCTCTGCCTCCGGAGCTGTCTGAGGTTGTCCCCAAGGCCTGTTTCTGACTGCAAATGCCACAGTGGGGCAGGTGGGGAGGGGCTGTGGCTGTTCATACCTGCAGGGCTGGGAGTGGGGAGTGTGTGGAGGGTGCCCTGGAAAGCCTCAGCTCCCCGTTGTTGTGTGTGCTGTAGCCTAGGGACACTTCTCCCCTTACAGGGAGCAGCAGCAGAGCTCCTCTCTGCCCTGGGAGTCCTGACACTGCACCCCAAAACCAAAGAAAATCAGTTTTTTGGGAGGGATCCCTAGTGCTGGATTTGCTCATGCTGAGGGGGGGTAAGAGCTGTTTCAGAAGACTTCTGGTCACCTTTGTGGGATGCAGAGCACCTCCCAGACCTGCAAGCAGGCATCTCCTTCCCAAGTGCTGGGGCTCGGGTTCTGTTTTGAAGTAACTCTTCCTCTCCCCACCAACTCCAGATGTTCAGATTTTCTATTTAATCCTGGTTTCCAGATGTTATAGCAGCTTAGTCTCGTGGTTTATCTTAGAGCAAAGCACAAAAGAAGAGCCTCGTGCCCACCCCTGGCTGAGCACAGGCAGGAAAGCTGCAATCCCACCCCACAGGAGTGACTGAAGGTGGGCTGGGCAGGCTTTGTGCCTGCTGAGGGTATGAGATGCCCACAGAAACAATAGCTAGGCAGGAGATAAAAAACAAAAATGGCAGGAGAAATGAGTGGGTGCCAGCTTCCTTTGAAGTAACCTGCAAGCATCTGTATAGAGGGAGTGGTCTTTAAATTAGGGTAAAGTACTTACTTAAAGGACTATCAGGCCAGTGAGTCCCACTCTTCATGGTTATTGTATAATTTATATAGCACTTCAAAGGTATCAGGGCTCTCTGCAAGAAAATACTGGGGGAAAATCCACTCCTCAGAAAGCCTGCACTATGACCTTACAAGCATTAAATCCCTGACTCTCCCTTTTTGCTGTAACCTGGAACCTCCTTCTCTCCTAAAAAATCTCCTGAGGTCCCTTTTCCTTCCCTTCATCAGTTGCTTTATTCTCATTACATGTAAGTTTATGGATTAAAGCAGACACTGTTCTCCCTGATATTAAAGAGGATGCTGCTGTGCATCAGGGAATCAATTTCATTTCTTAGCCACTGAATATTTACAGCTATTTTATTTTTAAAAAATATTCTTGCTCCTCTTTTTGTTGTTTTGCTTGTTGGTGTTTGTTTTCTTTTAATTTTTTTATTTTAACCTCTCAGCTTCACGGGAAGTGGAATCTGGGTGGCTCAAGTATTTCTGGTATCAGGGCTGTGGTGTTTGCTGAAGATCAAAGGAACCTTTTCAAACATCATTGTTACCATTAAGAGGTGGCAGCCGCATTTTAAGTAACCAGCCTTTTCATCCGAGGCATGGGTGATTGAGACACACCAAATCCAGCTGAGGGGGCTGGATTTCAGTTCCTTTCTGGTCAGTTTGGGCAGCCCAGTTCTCTTGTAGCCGAGCTCTGGCTGCAGCGAGCCCCCAAGGGATGATCTGACCTTTAGTACGAATTTAGATCTGCACTGTGACTTCTCTAAATTATGACTGCCAGAGGTCCTGGGGTCACAGCTCTCCATCATCAGAGCACTTCCAGCTCCCAGCACACTCCCAGTGTGGGAGAAGGGATGCAATTATTGATGTTGATTTAAAAAAAAAAAAAAAAAAGCTGAATGTGGACTGGATGTAAAAATGACAATGTGCTGGGGCATGTCCTTGTTTTGATTGCTGTGTATTAGAGATGCTTCTGACAAAATATAAATGGCACCACCTAAATTTCTGGTGTAGGACAACAAATTAGCTCTGAGCATGTCCCAGATGGTGTTCCTTCCACCTTATAAATGGTTAAAGTAGAAGAGCTGCTCTCTTTGCTTAGATAAACAGGGTCTCTGTGTGAATAGCTTGCAACCCCCAGTCATAATCCCTCTCTGATCTTTGGTTATAAAAATGATAGATGGAATGTAAACTCCATAAAGATTAGTAATCACCAAAAGAGTAGAAAAAATATTGGGAAGAGTTGTAAGGTTTTTCTGCATTCCTGAGGAATTCTGCAGGGATTCCTTTTTCCTTGGTGGGGCTTGTGCTATTCCCCAGCTCATCTCCTTTCAAACTTGCTGTCTGGAGATGTTCATGGAGGATTTTCAAGTATTTCTAAAGAAGTCTGGCATGGATTCACTGTAACCTCGTGTAAATGTTTGCTGCTCACCCCGATTTCCGCAGTTGTGAGGCAGGGCAACAGGATGTGTGTACTTGTCAAAGAATTTGGGGTTTTACTGCTGGCTCAGGTCCTGCTGTGGTGTTCTCAGGGAAGGAGTTCTGACTCCAAAGCATCGTTGCTCTCTGGCAGAACTCCTCTCTGTCATGCTATACATTTCAGAGTATTCATGTGGAATCCTTTTTTCCCAATCCTTTGCACACCAGGCAGAACTTCCAAACACAGCTACTGATCTTGTGTCTCGTGCTGCACGTCTGATTTTCAGAAGTTCATGGTTTACCTTAAAATGTAACCATTTTACAGTGTACTAATCCAGATTTCAAGTCACATCTCTTTTGAAAAAAACCCAAACTCCGTCCTTTAGTACACTTTGTGAAATACTCTGGGGTTAAAAAGTGTGAAGGTGGATCTTCCCAAAAATGGAATAATTGGGAACTGGGTTATGACAGCTGCAGCCTTTGAAAAATCCAGCCCACTGCATATGTGGAATATTTGCTGGATTTGAAATTAAGTTTCTGCTGTTTGGTGATGGTAAGGCAGTTTGGGGAAGGGGAAAATGCACTCAACAAGAGATGGTCCCATCCTTTGGGATGGGATGGGGCCGTGGGGTGAAGGTCCCAAGTCCAGCTGGTGCAGGTGGTTTGGTGGGACAGGGAATATCTACAGGGAACAAACCCATCAGGCACTCGTGGTGTGGCTGAACCAGCAGTGCAGAAGCCAGGCCTGGGCTGTGAGCTGAGGGATTTGGGGGAAATGAGGAGGTTGTTTCACCTGCACTTCTGCAGGGTTTTCCCATGTACCTCCCACCTCTGCAGGGCCCTTGGACTGTGTTCAGAGCAGCTGTGTCAGGTTGAACAGCTCCAGGGACAAAGTCAGGCTTTCATTTAGTAGGAAGGCGTTTGAGGTATGTTGCCAAGATGGTGTTTTATTGCAAATTATCAATGTAAGCTGCATCAGAGACCACCCAGGATCTTCCCTGAGAACACGGCTGTGCTTTGAAACTGCTGTGAGATTCTGTTGCCATCTTGTCCCTGCAGTGGGTACAAGCTGCCTGGGGTCCTCTGCTGATGCCATGTGCTGTTGGTGAGTCTTTTTCCTGTTATCCTAAGGGAGTGTTTTACTTCAATATGTTTGCAGTCTGATTGTATCTGCTTTCCAGCTGGGAAACTGAGGTGCAGGCAAGTAATCCTTCCAAGACCACGTAGGAAACTCATGAAAATCAAGGACTTAATCCAGACTCCAGATAAGCACTTAAAATATTTTGTTTTTTTTCTATTTTGCTGCTGATTACTGCAGCTCATTTATCTTTCCTGACAAACTCAGCCATCCCCATTGAAAATCTGGATTTGGCTGGAGACTTCTCCAGCAAAACATTTGGGATTTTGCCCTGACAAGATCTGTAAGGCTGGCTGAAACAGCACAGCTTATGCGTGCTCTAAGAATTAAAAACTCTGCTTTAAGTGCATTGACCTGTCTTTCTCTCCTGCAAAACAGATGGATCACTTTCAGTTCTGGCCTAATGACACTCCACTTGGATATACATCATTACTCCTAATATTAGGAACTCCTGTCTTAAATCAGCAAGAGCTGGACGTCCCTTTCAGCAGCTTGCAGTGCTTACCTGTGTTAACAGCCTCACACAGAAATACTTGTGCTTCCAGATGCCTGACTTGTGCAGTCTCACAGGGAGGGCTATTCCTTACATGGGTTAGGAGAGCTTTAAAAAAACAAACTGTAAAAGAATTGTTTACACCCCTTTTTATAGCTGGGTCGGTTCACAACCTGGTTCCACGCACGGTTCTGTTGGCACAAGCAGAAGGGGAAGAAGGGTGAGCACTGATCGTGTCAGGGCTGCTGCCAAAGACAACATGTTGGGAAGGCACAGCCTCGCTCCCTCCTGTGTGGGGAGCAGGTCCCCTCCACTCCCTGCAGCCCCAAACGCCATCCACAAACAGCCAAAGGGACTCGGACACTTCCTCTCCCAAAGCCAGAGAGGGCCTGTAAAAATAAGGATTTGATAAACACCCCAAAGCACTTACTCTGCTTTTTCAGGGAGCTGCGGGCCAGGGAACAGCCAGAGAGCCATTAAAGAGAAGAAGCAGAACAGAGTGTAATTAACTTTAAACCCCTGTGAAACTCCTGCTGCTGTGTGTGGCAGGCTCACTTTGGAACACAGTTGGGTTTAGTGCAAGTTCTAATCTTGGTATCAAGTCAAGACTTGTCCAGAGAAGGTGTTCGTGTCTTTATTAGCATGCAAATCACATATCCTCCTTATTGCACTGTCTCTGAATCCCTCCCTCTAGAGCTGTTTAGTAGAAGCAGGCAAGAACTAATTAAACTCCTTTATTCATAGCTCATCCTTGAAGTGCAGAGCCCAAGGCAGGAATGCCAAGGGGCACACGCCCATACCCTCTCTGCTTCCACCACCAGTGTGGCAGGCCTGACCTTCACCTCATTAGGCAAGGAATAAATCCCCTGCCATGAAGATGAAGATGTCAGGCACTTTATGCACAAATCACATAAGGAGTCTCCAAATGGCTTTCATCTTGGGAGTCCTCACGAGTTCAGAGCTATGGATCAATCCAGAGTGGATACCTTTCAGCAGTAATCCACATCTGAAGTTCTTTAATGATGTGGCTCCTTTAAATAAGATTCTAAAAGCCCAAGCCAGGTGAAATGGTAGCACACAATCAAGTTAATTACTTTAATTACTATAAAATTATCAGACAGTGTATTTGTAATTTTAATCTCCTAATCCGCAAAGTACCTTTTCCCCTTTAGTGCTCCTACAGAAAGTAAAATAGCTTTTGGTTTCCTTGCCAGCTTTTCAAGGATCTTTGAAAACTGAGAAGAAACCTCCCACAAATAGCCTGGCTGTGATTATGAGGTTTCTTTTTTCGTTATTTAAAATATCATCCTTTGTATGAATGCATTTAAAAGCAGTAATAGGATCTATCCCAGCAACCAGGCATTTGAGATTTCTTAGGTTACCTGGACTGTAATGCACAACATAAACCTTCCCTAAAGGGCTGAGGAAATGGCAGTTTATGGCAAGGGAAAACCAGTAGCCAAAGAAGGAGCCCAGGGCTACTCTGTGTTATGTTTCCAGCTGCCTTATTTAAGTGTTATGGATGGAAAACTGCACTCAAAGTTTTGCACTGAAGGACTCCAAAGTGCTTCCCCCTGCTATGAAAAAGGGGTCCTGCCCTCCAGGCCTGCAGCCATTCTGCACTTCAGCTTGTCCTCTGGGATGATCCAGGATTCTCCAGTGCAGCAAGGCTGTTTGTAGAGAAACATCCCGCTGCAACCTCCCAAACTCCCAGCCTGGAGAACCCCTCAGGCTGCCCTGAGATGAGAGCTGGTCATGACTTTTCCATTCAGCAGCCCTTGGAGCTGAGTTTAGGGCCCGTTTCTGATCTGTGTAAACCCTGACACCATCAGTTCTTGTGCTTGCTGTTTGATCTCCTGGAAGGTGAAGAGCCTGGGCAGAATATGTGGGATTGTCACTGAAGTCTATTGGACCTATGGGGTCCAAGCAGGGCTTAGCTGTTAAATCCATTTCTTACAAACTTAAACACGCACCTTCATTGGATGGTTGAGCATCTTACAGGTTTTATTCTTATCATACCCCTACGACTGCCACTCCTTTTTATTTTGAGTTGATGTAAAGAGGGAAAGAAAAAGTTAAGTGATGTGTCCAAGGTGATGCAGGGAAGCAGTAGTGAAGGGATTTGAGCCTCAGATGTAATTTAAGTTCTTGGCTGTGGCACCGTCTCTCTCTGTGATGTCTGAAACTGGCTCATAGCTCTTTTATTGTGGAGAAAGCACCTATTTTCCTATTTGCTACCTCTTCCTACTGGAGGGAATTATTTTTAAGCACATAACAGCTGGCTGTTCCTATTAAGCTACTGTAGGAATAATCTGCATGGAAAAAAAACCTCAGATGCTTTCCCAAATAGGAAGTAATTTAGATTTCAGATTAATGGCTGTGACAATGGAAATATATAAAATCTTTTCCGGATATGGAGCCCAAACCATGGGTTGTTCTTATCGATGGTGGACACAGGTGTGAAATCTGTCTTGTGCTGCACACAGGGAACAAACACTAAAGAAAGGCACAAATATCCCTTTTATGCAGAGCTCCCAGTCTGTGGTGTGCATTTAGTGTGTGAGGCAGCTGGTGCTGGTGAATGATGACAACTCTTGCTCTTGCAAGCCTTCCTCTCTTGCAGGCACTCTGCCCTGATCCCGCTCGGGGAAAGGAATCGTTTTCCCAGAAGTAAGAGCAAGAGTGAGAAATGGGGAGGATCAGGGCACTCATTGAGTTGTTCTCTCCAGGACCTATAAATCCTCAATTCTGGCTGAGAAAGGAGCTTCAGAAAATGAAAATGAAGGCTTGGGGTGGACAGCGGGGATGGAGGGAGCAAGCCCAAGTCTGGGGCAGTGATGGTACTCCAGCCTGTCAGCTGCAGTTAATAGGGGAACTGAAGCTGAAGTTTCCCCTGCTGTCCATGCCCTGTGGGTGGGACGGTGCCAGCCTTTCTGGGGACAGCAGGGCTGTAATCCAGGGCTTTCTTCGCAGGCACCTGCTCAAACAGAGAATTTCTGTTTTGTGCAGGCCTTGGGCTGTATATGGCCAGCAGCACGTACCTGAGCACCTCAGACAGCAGATGGGGACCAGTGTGCCTGCAGCGCCAGGGAGCCTGGGAGGGACGTGAGGGGAGAGGCTTGGTCACGTCTGGATTTTGTGGCAAAAGGGCTGCTGAGATCTGTGCATGGAGTGTTTCTTGCTTTGCATTGCATGAAGGCCCTCAGCATTCCCCACGTGTTCCGCTCCTTGATAAGGTTAACAGGATAAAGAAAATGTTACCAAATGCATTCTAACAGATGACTGCAATTTGCACTCAGCTGTTAAGCTGCTGGCTTTTCTGCCTTAGAAATTGCAGAATGGGAAAGCCTGGCCTGTGTTATCGAGAGGGGGGAGATGAAAGTGAGGAGCTGCAGAGTGAAGCTCCACAAATTTCTCTTGGTCGAACTACAAATAATCAGATTAAGCCATAACTGTATAAATGGGGCTTGAGTGTGTTTGCTCTGCTGACTTGGTCATGCATTCAGGACGTTCACACTGGTGTAACTACAGCCCAGGAGGTATTAGTCACGCTGGGAGGACTTCAGTGAATATAAGAGGGCTTCATCTGGGCAGTTACCAAGGCAACTCTTGCTAATATTTCATTACAATGCTTTTGCTCTCTGCAAGTCCCACAGATTAGGACTGGGAATCTCAGAAAGAAGAGTTGATTGTCAAGATTGTGTTTGGATTGAATGTATCCCAGAGGAAAAAAAAAAAAGGTAAAGCATTTCCCATAGGCAGAGCCCACAATGCGCAGCTGGAGCTAAACTCCGTCTGTCATCCAGCACTGCCTTGTGCCCTGAGGAGAGTCTTGGGTAGCAAATAATCTCCCTCTTTCCAGCTCTGAAACAGATGGAAAATGCAGGCAGGAACTCATCCTCATCCGTGTCGAGATGCAGAGCAGCAGAGCTGTGCCAGGTTCTGTTCAGAGCGGCTGCAGCACCAGTACAGGCTGGTGCCCTCAACCTGGGGGACAGTGCCACCCTCACACCTCAGGGCTGTGGCTGTCACCAGTGTGTTTGCTGGCTCTGTGCACCTCCCCTGTGTTCCTTGTCACTGACACAAGAGCTGTTGCTGATTGCCTTGGGGAGCCACAGCCACTGTGTGTTGGACTGGGCATCCTCTTCCTCTGGGAAGACACATGTGAAAATAAAAGGGCATCTGCTGGTGTGGGATATTGCTTGAGATGGTCTTTCCTCTGAGCCAGCTGCTGGGATCTGTTGCTTGTTCCTAATTACACTTTTCATTAGCTGTGTATTATTTCTCATTAATGAAACAGGATTTAATAGGAAAATGGCAATACAGCTATCCTGTATGACAGAGATTAGAAGTGCTACTGGGTTTTTTTCTGCTACCAGTAATTTCCACCTAGGTTTTGAAAAACTGGATATGATGTGTGATATGATGTTGGTGGAAGCCAACAAGGGTATGTCACGACCCCATGCCTGAAGAGTATTTCTGTGCTCATAGCCACAGGGCACAGAAACAGCCCCGGGTGAAGTAATCTGTGGGAGGATGAACTTCCCGGCATTCAAAGAAGTTACAATGACATAGTAGGAGAAGTCCTGTTCTCTGAGTCAGGCTTGAGTCAGTTTCCCATTTGCAGTGCTGGATGTGTCCCACCTTTCAGACAAGGAGCAAAAGCCTGTTCTGTCTGTGTGTCTCCATTTGCCCCCACTGCTCTGTCACACTCGAGCGGGTGTGGAACCCCAGCACTGCACTGGTTTTCACCCCGAGCACATTCACTCATCCCCCTGCTTCCTCCGTGGATTCAACTTGACACAGCTCTTGGTCCTCCTGCAGTGCCAAACAACTACCAAAGCTCACCCCAGGAGTAGCTGCACTTTTCTGGTGGGTGAACTGATCTCTGTTGACATGTCAGCTCGTTAAATCTGCAGGGCCCTTCTGGCTGAAGGCAGGGCTGTGTGGCACATTTAAAGCATGATTTAGTTATTAACATAAAAGCAGCTGTGTTCCTGTTTGAGCTGTGCAAAGAAAAACACGTAGCTAATGATGACCGAGCCCGAAGCGTGCCTAGGAGACAGCACTTACGTATGTTTTCCATGTGCCCCAGAATAATACAGAGTTTAGGCTTTAAAAGAAAGTATTTGGGTCCTTGCCAGGTAGACAGACAGTATGAATGAAACACCTGTTCTGGCTTTGGGAGGGTTTTGGAACCATTTGATTACAGGGAAGGTACAGGCTGACCTTAAAGTGAATTGAATTCTCTGGTGTAGAGTAACATGTCCTGCTACATTATGAATCTTCTTGATCTCTTAGTGAAAATGTCCACAGCAGACAAAACACAGATGTCTGCTCCTTTTGGTTTTAACTAAAAGGTGCTGCTTGGGCATGGCAAATTGACCGGCTCTGTCTCAAAACAGTCTTTTTCAATTTTGAATAAATGTTGAAGGAGGAACACTATAAAGGAAACAAAGATAAAACACATTAAAGTAATTCTACTGAGAGAGGAAAAATAACTGTTCATTCCAGATGCGTCCTGATCCAGTTCTTGCCAACGCTCCTTGGTACTTGGCAGTTTTAGGGGGTTGCATTTTCACATGGTGTAATTCAATTCCAAAAAACATATAAAGAATTATGTCTTTCCTAGAGTTGCTTCCTATTGAATCACCTTATCAGTCTGGTCTGGTTTGTCCAGTCTTAACTATTTCTGTTAATATGGCAAAACCAGCACCAGGGGTACTGCCATAAAAGCAGACTACAACAGATGGTAGTGTGATGAGTTTGGTCATCCCCTCTGGCTTTTAGCTTTATATGTTCATAAGAACCAGTCTGAGAAATCAAGGCAGATCCTGGTCAAATTCCTCATGCCTTCAGCAGAACTCTCCAGTCCTTTCTCACTGTAGATTCCAGCTGTGCCCTAGCTCCCCCGATGCAGAAGGGTTTAAAAAGCTGTAATTGAGCTGTCAGTTTGAAGAACAAACAGGAGAAATGTACTTTGGGTCTCTGTTTGGGGGCTGTTTGCATAACTGTCTGGATGTGTGGGGGTCTGTGTGAACAGGAGGGGAGCTCCTTTCCGAGGCTCTGTGAACTCAGCAAACCCCCCGCAAACCTCACTTGGGACCTGCTGATGCCTTTTGTGGGTTTGTTTTACAACCTTCTCAGGTAGAGCCTGTGGAGACTGTGAAATTATAAAGCTGGGGATGTGCTTGAAGGATATTGATTGCACTTCTGGCTTGTGTTAGTCCAGCTCCAGCTCATGTGGAATTAGTTCTTAGCTGCTCCTGACACACTTGTGTCAAGGCACAGCACATTTGTAAATGGTGAGCTGGGCATGCAGTTCTTGGGACACAGCTCAGGAAACACGTTCCTTCACACAGCCTGCAGCAGGGTGGCAGGAAAGTGATTAAATCTTCCCTAAGATAAGGTGTTCCTGACCCTACACCATACAAGAACCATATGCTCACTTATTTCTCTTGGCTCAGGCCCTGCTCTCAGTGATGCCTCCGACTGTGGTGGTGCCTTGGTAGGAAATTCTGCAAGTGAAGGAAATGGGTCTTTCTCCATTGCTTGTATGTTGCTTTTCCTGGAGCGAGGAGAACTCCTTACATTTCTCTGTGTAATAGACAAGATGAAACCAGAGAATTTATTCACAGGAAGCAGAATGTGTCTGTGTCACCGCTGTATTACTCGCTTCTGGCCGTGGGATGCTTCCCTGTGCTCCTGCTGTAGGTTAAAAGGGTCTGTATGGACAGGAAAACTCTCACTTGTAACTTGCAGAATCTTTGTTCAGATTTAGGACCTGGGTTCCCTCATCGAGATAAGTTGTTTGGAGCCCATACATTGAATTTGTTCTTGGATTTCTTTTAAGCTCTTCCTGTCCCTCCACGCCCCCAAACTCCTTCTGTAACTCTACAGCTTGCTTGAAGAAAGAGCTTGTGGTTTCTGGTGGCAGCTTTGGGCAAGCTCTTCATGGTCCTGCAGTTTTTAGGGAGGCAAAAGTAAAACCTTCAGTGGAAGTCGGATGCCTTTAGCGGATGCAGACGGATAACAGCATGGCCGAGGTCGTGTTACTACATGTAGGCTCAGAGAAGATTGGAGTAGGAATGCTACAGGCTGGATTCTTTTCTTCCAATTTTTTTCTGCATTCACTGGTAGTGGATTGGATTTAAAATGAAAAGTCTCTTCTGCTTCAACACCTCTTATTTGAGAGCATGTCACTGTGACCAGCTTTGTGAAGCTGAGCCGAGAAGCACCACTGCGAGGCTCAAGAAACAAGTAAAATTCAAAGAGGGATCAGAGCAGTAAAGGAATGGCAAATGTCCAGGGATGTTGAAATTTATGCTTAGAAAAACCTCTTAACTGGAAGAAAGGCTTCACTACTCCAGCTAAGTTCTAGCTGTTATAAATCAGGCCACATCTTTTCTGGGAGCAGAGTATTCCTTTGCCCTCCCATGGGGGTTTTCACTGGAAATGTTTGCTGCTGGTGACTCTCAGGTGAGATGTTCGACCAGATGGGACCCGTGTCCAGCTCAAATTTGTAAATATGACTTTTTTCCTTGGGTGTCACTGAAAAGAGATGGCATCAGGGAAGACGTTTAAGTTGTTATTTTGGTTAACCTCTAAATTGAATGTTTAGCAATGTTAGAAACCCTCTATCTTTTTCTTCCTGTGCTGGAAAAGACCCTCAGAATGCTCTGTCTTTAAATTATTTCCATTGCTTCTTGGAAAACTTCAGATCCCCTCAGTTACAGGTAACCTAGGTATGATTTCAGTCTTCAAACTGTCTTTGGAAGAAGCTCTGCAGTGGACTGGAGGCCAGTTCAGACTGCAGAAGGATCATTTTTCCTGTATGGTGCTCCTGAGTCTGTGCCACAAAACCCACGTGCTAACTGTGATTTCACTTTCCTTAATTGCATTTTGGAAAGGAGATTAATTATATTACCACTAGAGGGATTACAGATATTAGACTGGCCCAACTGTTTTGCCCTGAAACTCTTGTGGGGGTGGGAGAAAGTTATTTTCCTAATCTGTGCCCTGCTTTCCTTGTTAACTCTTTTTACGTATTTACAGGTGCCGTGGGGTGTAAGTAGCTAATTAAATACGGTATTTGATAAAGTTGAAGGAAGTTTTAATTCCTGTCCTGTGGAGTATTGGTCTCCCCCACATAAACATGTTAGTTAACGATTACTGCAGAGCACAAGTATTTTCAAAGGTGGCTGTTCCCAGAGGAACCTTCCCATTTTGAAGCACGGTTTAAAGGGCAAAGACTGTCTGTTCTCTTGATAAGAATTTGTTTTTAAACGTTCTATTTAGCTTTTAAAGGATACATTCATCCGCGGAGAGATAAGATCTTGCATTAAGTGGGGAAACCAGGGGAAAGGTCTCCAAAGAGGCGGGCAAGCAGGAAGGGGTTAAAAGATGTCTGCAAGCGCTTTAGGAAGTCTTTCTAACTGAATGGGCTCGGCGGCCGTGCTTCAGTGCTTCCTCAGCATGCGGAACCAGGCACCTCTCACCGCCCTGCGCTCCCAAGTCCTGATGTCATGATAATGTGATCCCCGGGAAGCAGCTGGCACTGGATGCTCCCTGCCTCCCGGTGGCCTGGGGGCTCCCGCACTCCTCCGCTCCCCGATGCTGGCACCCACCAGCATTCCCGAGCAGCACCTGGCTGGAGGGCGGCGAGTGTCCCGCAGCCTGCAGAACCCTGCGGAAACCTTGCAATAAATCCATATATTCACTTTTATACATTTACAGTGCGCCAGATACAGCAAGAGGGATCTTTCACAAGCCCCTGAAAGTGCTGAAATCAATGTGATTGCAGAGCTTGGCTGGTACCTGCCATGTGGAGCTATATACTTGAGCCGCACGCATCACAGTGGTTTTCTGGGTTTGGTTTTGTGTTTTTCTTTCCCAAGCTTTTCATACTTAAGACAGTAGCTTTTCCAAGAGGACTGGTACCTCCCAGGCTGCCCACAGAAAACAAGAAACAAAGAGGATGATGTGATGCAAAGAGCAAATGCCCAGCAGCAGCCTTTGAAGACCTGGACACGCTTAAGAGGTTGTTTTGCTTTCTGTGGGGTTCAAATACCGCAGCAATCCAACTGTTTGGAGTCCAGACCTGGTCTCTTGGTACGTCCTAGTCTAAAGATGCAGTCTTGTCCAGTTCAGGCACAACATTTCGTGTGTATTATTTAGTTCTTGGATTTTAACAGAGTCTGTGTTTGCCAGAAAATCAAAGCAGTTTGCTGAGTTAGTTTATGTGTTGCTCTATATTTATGTTCAGGTTTTTATCTGTAAAATGTCTTCCCCCCAGCAGCATATAAAGACCTGACAGTGCATGTGTCCTTGCAAGTCCCTCCCACCACGGAGTAATTGTCCGTGGGCAGCCAAGGGATGGGAGAAATTTGGGTTATCGCTAAGCTGTTTCCTTCCCTCTTAGGTGAAAAGGTAAAGACATTTCCCCAAAGCCATCCTTTCCGGGGAAAGTGGAAGTAAAATTTTCACTGCTCAAATTAAATGAGGACCCACAGCATACCTCGAGGAGGGCGCACTGGGTTTGGTCAAGCCTTCCAAGCGTTTTGTTAATTAGTAATAGAGTTTTTCCTGTAGATAACCCGATCTATCGGTTAATGGAGTTTAACGTACTAAAACACCAGCGAGCCGCCGCGGGCAGCGCAGCCCCGCAGATACAATGGGCACATTGTTCCCGGGGGATCCCGGCCCCGTTAATTTGGGAGGGGGCGGCATCACTTCACCCCACTCGGCCTCCCCTGGCTCCGGCGGGGCCGGGGGGTTCCCGGGGCGGCAAAGGGTTAACCGGGGCGGCGGGGCCGGGGGGTTCCCGGGGCGGCAAAGGGTTAACCGGGGCGGCGGGGCCGGGGG
>VZSE01015292.1:56647-149650 GCA_013398275.1 Promerops cafer
GCTGCTGCCGCGGCTCCTGCTCCTGCTGCTGCCGCTGCCCGCCGCCGCCGCCCGGCCGCCCGCCTCCTTCCCCAGCGATGTGAACGGGCACAGCCTCCACCCGCCCTACTTCAACCTGGCCGAGGGCACCCGCATCTCCGCCACCGCCACCTGCGGCGAGGAGGCGGCGGGGGCCGGCAGCCGGCGCGCCGTGGAGGATCTGTACTGCAAGCTGGTGGGGGGCCCGGTGGCCGGGGGGGACCCCAACCAGACCATCCAGGTACGGCCGGGGCGGGGGAGGAGGGCACGGAGCCCACGCACGGGCGGCTGGCGGAGCATCGCCGGGGGTGCGCTCGGGTCCGAGCCCCCTTTGTGCGCCCCCGGTTCCCGGTGTCGCCGCGGAGGGCAGAGGCTGCGGCGGGGGCAGCCGCGCGTTTTCCCACGCATCCCCGGCTGCCTCGGGCGGCGCTGGTCCAGCAGCCGCGGGTGGGTTGGTGCTGGGGGGCTCGGAGAGGGGTGGTCCCGGGGCATCCCCCGGAGCATCCCCCGGAGCAGCGGGGCCGAGGGACGCACGTGCTCGGTCTCTCTCCCAGCCTTGCCAGGAGTTGCTCGCATGAAACGCGGCTCGCTGGGTTCTCGGGACATTCTTTTTAAAGTTGTGGGTTCTTCGTGTTTACAAAATTCCGGGCAAACCAACACCTAAATTCCCTTTGGTTGTCAGAGAATCGTTACGGTAAATGTGATAGTGATTACCTTGATGTGTCTTGAACTGATAATATTTACCTTGATGTGTTTTAACTCCGCGTTTTTCCCCCGTGTGTTCGGTGGGGCATTGCGATGAGCAGAGGGAAAGTTACGAGAGTGGATTTTACAAGCGAATGTCAGGTGATTTATCTCAGGGGTCCCATTTTAAGCTGCCCAGAGGGAGCTTGCAGCCAGGAATGTAGACGGTAAAAGCTGCAGTGCAGTGTAACAGCTATGGCTCCCTTGAAGGGAGGAAAGAGCAGTTGTAAACGGGCTTGTAAAACACCAGGTTTAGTTGCAGGAACTCCAGACCCGGTGTCCCCCCTGAGGGCAGCCCAAGCTGGGAAGAGCAGCTCTGTTTCTAAATGCTCTTGCAGCCTGAAGCCAGCCACGGAGCCACCAGCTGCTGCTCAGCGTTTTCTGCGTGCTGCTTGTGAGAGTCGTGGTGCCACTCACCTGTTGCCGTGGAGCAGTGGTGTTGTCGCTGTTGTACGTAACAACAAGGACGAGCAAAGGAAAGCTGTCCCTTTCTCGGGCCGAGCCTTTCTCAGCCTTTTGGTGGGGGTGGCTTTGTTACAAGATCATCTCTGAAGCATTTTTCTCATTCTGGCCACATTCTCCTGAGTTAGTGCTGCACTAGGAATTTTCCAGCTATTGTGTGGTTATGACATGGAGTTTTGCTGTCTGTGTAGTATAAATGGTTGAAGATGTCACTGGATGGCAAAAACCTGACGTATCCTCCTCTGAGCTTTGCCACCTTTTAAAGTGATGTTTCACTTCACTGCACTGTAAAACAGTGTAACTCCAGGAAGCTTTGCCTGAAGTCTCAGTAGCAGGAGGCTTACACAGACCTGGGTGTAGTAATTGTGCCTCCAGTGAGGCAAAGGAGTAAGGAAAGGTGAAGGAGTAACTACTACTCTGTGCATTTGCAAACAAGTATGTGAATGATGTGCCAAGCAAAACGGGGAGGACAAGGCTGCTCGGAAAAGCTGGCAAATGTGGGTATGCATTTATCACTCCACATGTGTCCATCTGTGCTCTGGCCACTCTGCTAGCTCAGCATGACGTGCAGCACTGAGGATGCTGGTGACTGAAATAAACCCTTCAGGCTGTACCAGCTTTGGGGGCAGCCCCAGCATCCCCCCACTGCCTAACACAGCTCCTGAGCTGTGGAATTCTGCAACGACCCCCTCCTGTCCCCTCTGCAGCTCTGGCACAGGGGGGCTTTGATCTGAGCACCACTTCCCAGGCCGGCGGGCTTCACTCAGTCTGAAGGCTTTAGAAAATTCCTTTTGTCGTGGCTCCTTTCCATGACCACAGGCAGCACCTAAAAGGGAGGGGAGGAAACAGGAGGCATCAGAGCAGAGGTCAGAGTTCCCAATTCATCCCCTTTAGGGGTCTTGGCACCACCCGGTGACTAAAGCAAGGAGGGAGGTGGGAGGGAAGTGTTCAATTTGAGCAGACTGAAACGACAATAATGAACTCCACATGCATGTCCTCACTGCCTGCGTGTCCCACCAGCCCAGCGTCCCTTCCCTCCTTCATTCACCTGCTCATTACTGCTCCTGTGTGATGTGGCTGTGGCAGAAAGAGTTGTCGTCAGGAATACTGGAAAAATGCCACTCGGGACCCTCCAAGAGACATCCACGTGCTGTGGTGGTGAGGGGACATTTGCTTGGTTAAAGACCTAGGATAAACATTAATACAATCATCTAATAAATTAGTTCAGTCAGCTCTCTGTTTTCTGCTGGTTTTATTTGACGTTGCAGAAGACTTCAGAAAAGGGAGTTCACTGACTTTTAAACATGGTGGTCTTAAAATGTCAATAATAATTAAGTTTTCTGAAGTAATGCTGCCTTAAAGACACTTGCAGTGGTTTTGGCACAGCTTGTGGGAAGGCTGTAAACCTTTTCAAGGAGTTTCCTTTGCTTTATTCAAGGCTTTTTGGCAGAAGACTGCCTTTGCAACTGTAGGGGGCTTTTCAGTCTGGAAGGATGTGAGGCACGGCGATGCTGAGGTGTGCTGAAAGGGACTTGCCTTGGAGGTTTGCTTCCCTTGTCAAATTCACTCCTCAGTGTGCCTTAGCCCTAATTGTGAACTCCTGAATTCAGAACTCCTCAGGCCTGCCTTATGATAATGTCTTGAGGATGAGGCAGAAGAGAGATCATAGATTTATTTTTTTGTTTAAGCTTTACTGGAGGTGCTTGTAGCTATCTGTCTTCCAAAACAGACAAGTCTGCAAAGGCACAGCCCTGTGCTCATGTTCCCCATCCCACCCGTGTGCCTGGGGGCTGTTCCAAAACCAGCAGGGATGGTGCACTGCTCCTGAGGGTGGGGCAGGGCTGCAGCTGATTATTGCAGATTAGGAGTGGAACAGCGGGGCAGGTTACTGGCATTAATTAAAGCAATTATAGACCTTAAGAATTTAAGAACATACAACAAATTTGACTGATTTCAAGCCAGTGCTGCTTGTGCCTTCCTCGGAAGCCCTGAGCTATCCTTGCCCGAGCAGTGTGGGCACTGACCAGAGCTCTCTGGCCCTCTCACTCTTCCAGGTGTTGATAACAGATGAAATCTGAATCTGTTTCATCCCTGAATGTCTCAGAATTAAGTGGCATTCTCTTTTGATAGGCTGCAGTGTCGGTGACCATTTGTCCTGTGCCTCTTCATCCCGTGTCACGTCTCTGCTGTGTGGCTCTGCGTGGCAGAAGCAATCTGGCTCAGCCCAGGGCTCTCAGTGCTCCAGGTGACACTTGGTGCTGTATCTCTCTGAACGTGTCTCTTCTGTGTTGACATCTGTGATAGTGTTGGATTTCAGTGGTTCAACTGTGGCTGAAAACAGAGTTTTGGAAGAAGCTGTTGTTGCCCACAGAAGAGACACGTGGTGAGACAGCACCTGCCTAGCTCTGTGTGAGCAGCTGACCTGCAGGGACAGCCCTGGCAGCAGCTTGCAAGCAGGCACTTTGTCTGAAACCGTACTTTTTACACCCCATTTCCTGCCCTTTTTACCTCATCCCCAGCAGCCCCATGCTCCCTGTGGCTTTCTGATAAATCAGGTGAGGGGAGCTGGTGTTGGGTCATGGCAGGGCCAGATAAACTGGGACAAAGCCACCTGTGTCCCCTGGGAGAGGTGCCAGCAGGGTGCCCGGCTTGTCTTTATGTCAGGGAAACTTCAAAGTTCCCACTGCCCTGAGCAGGATCAGGCCTTGCAGATCTCTGGAAGCTGCCCCTCATTCAAACCTCCTCCTTACCTCTCCCTCTTTGCAGTTTGCTCTGATAGTGGCAGTTTTATGTTCTCTGAGCTGCCCTGCAACTCCTTGCATTGCTGAAGTTCTTTCTTTGACCATACCTTTGTAGTGCTCACGCCTCTACTGCTCTGGCAACCTGCAGTCTCTGCTAAGCCTGCAGCTCACAATTGCTTTTTAATTAAAATCCTCTTGCTGATGTCAGAACTTCCCTGTAGAGAACCTGACACAATGTGCAGGAGCCTGAGTTGCTCTAAAACACAAATAGCTGGAAATGATTCTGGTCAGGTTTAGTTTTGGCTCTAATGAAACAACTAATGAGCAACTGGTGCATCAGAGAGGCTAATCACACTTTGAACAGCAAACCTGGTTCAGCTGTTGACGTGTTCCCAGCCCAGCAGGCTGCCCAGGGAGGGACAACAGCAGCATTATAAATGTGGAGCAGCTGATCCTAGTTTTTACTCCAGTCTTAGCTTGAATTGACTGTCTCCCATCAGTGTGAACTTTGGATTCAAAATGGTTTTTACATCTGTGGCAAGAATTTAAAGTATGAAAGCACTTTATATTTTTGTTATTTATCCCCGTTTTGTAACCTTGCCTCACTTCCCCCCCACCTCAGTGTTGTGTGTTGTGTAGCAGAAATTTCCACACAACCTGTTGCACCGGTTCCCATTAAAGGTTTGAGCTGAAGAGTTGGGTCAGTTTTATCTGGTCTGCTCTCCCTCCTGGCTCAAAGCATGTCCAAACCAGCCTTGTGACCTCTCTGTACACTGAGTGTTCCCTGCATGAATGTCAGGGTTACCTGGATGGTTTCAGCTCCCCTTTTCTTTGGCCTTGTGCTTGCCCATCTCTGTTTTCACATCTCTAGAGGAATTAATTTAAAAGTGTTCTTGTTCAGGATAATTTGTATTGCATAATTGTCTGCAAGTAACAAAGCGTGTGGTAGTGGGGAGTAATGCTGTGAAATCTGTTTCCTTTGCACTGGGATTCCTCCACTTTGGAGCATCTGGAAAATCACAGGCTCTGCGGTGGCTCTGTCTTGCCTCAGCCCTTGTAGGGGCAGGAAGGGGATTGCCTGTCTTGAGATCTTGTACCTGGTGTAATATTAACGCTGGCTGCAGCTGGGACAGGCAAGGGCAGCATTCCTGCCTGGGGATAACTGTGCCTTTAAATGGAAAACTGCCTGTAACAAACACAGCTCCCTTCCAGGCTGTTTGTAGCAGCAATTCAAGTGACACAACAGTGGCTCCACATAACAATTTGCCAGTTTTCAGGGTGCTTTGCCGGTTTCTTTGAGTGTGGGTCAGACTCATTTGTCCAATAATGAGAGAGAAAGAATTGCCCCTACCAGCTCAGGTCTTTGTCTGGTCCTGCTCAGGAGGTGCTGTTAAAGTTGCGGGGTTGTTTTCTCTGGCAGCGTGTCCATGGAGCTGACAAAACCCCCGGGCCACAAAAGCAAGGCAGAGAAGTGGTGGCAGTCCCTGGTCAGCTGACAGCTGGGGCTGTTCATTTCTGGCCTTGCATTGCAGCATCATCAAGAAAAGGAACTTGGCTGCAAGACTAAGCTTGAAAACGTAGCTGAAAGAACTATATTGTGAAATTAATAGGTGGACAAGAAGGATTGCAGGGAGCTGGGCAGAGGAGCTGCCAGTCTGAGGCCATAGAAATGACTGAATGGTTCAGGTCAGGATTTCTGGGCTCGGCAGGGGTGGATGTGAGTGGCAGCCTCAGCACAGGAGCTGCTGACCACGGAGTTTGAGCCACTGCTCTCCACTGCAGTGCAGCTTCTCCCCCAGATACTCCTTCCTCTGCTTCTGGTAACCAGTCCTTTGAGTCTGGGATCCTTTGTCAGTGTTCCCTGCATAGCTGAAATTCAGAAGGGATGCTGCTCTGAGCAGCCCAAATTCTACTCTGGGTGGTTGTGGGGGTTTTGAGCCTTTCCATGCGCCTTTTTGCATCCACACTTTAAATTGGTGCAAACAAAACTTTTTGTATCTTGATTTGCGTTATCAGGCTTACACCCTGTATTTTCTGAATTGCTGTGATACCTGACTGCTTTGTACCACGTTTTTCTGGCCAGAGTTAAATGTTGTTTTTGTGCTTTCCGCCAGGGCCAGTACTGCGACATCTGCTCCTCTGCAAACAGCAACAAGGCCCACCCCATCACAAATGCCATTGATGGGACAGAGCGCTGGTGGCAGAGCCCCCCTCTCTCCCGGGGGCTGGAGTTCAACCAGGTCAACGTCACCCTGGACCTTGGACAGGTAACACAGATCCTTTCTTCATTGTGTTGTTGGCCGTGCTGGTGAGGAACTGCTTTTCTGCTTCTAAAATCCTTTAGTGGACCTCGCTGGAAGTGTGGAACAAAATCCGTTCATTTAATGACAGGGCAGGAGGCTTTGGTTAAAATAAGGAAGGGAAAACCTCTTGCCTGTTTGTAATATTAACTACATTGTGCTATTTGTTGTTACTATTTAGATCTTCCCTAAAAGCTGAGTCACTTGTGGAAACTCATCACTCATGTAGGTGCCATTCTCCTTTGAGGGCACTTGCCTCTCAAAGGGGGACACTTAGCAAGGACTCACCCCAAAACGGGAAAATACAGCCCTGAAAAATTCAAGGTTGCTCTCTAAAACTTTCAACTGGTGCGTTTAAAACTCTTTAAAAACCAGCAAGTCCATGCTGAAGGCCTTCCTATGAAAGACAAAGGGTGGCAATGGATGTTTGGTCTCTAATGGTGGCAGGTCAGAGGGAATTACCATTGTAATAGCAGAGCTGCCAGCCCTGTCTCTGCCCCCTCCTCTGCTGCTCCTGTTCATCTGCAAAATGTCCCTCTGGAAGTGGAGTGTTCTCTCAGACTCCCCTCAGCTTAGAGGGGAGCAGCAGCAAAGATGTCCTGGCTGGAGCTGTGGAGGCAGGAAGGCACTGGAAGCCTGAAGAGCTGTGGGATGTGGGTCTGCTCTGTGGTATGGAACAGCTGCTCCAGCTGTTGGATGGGGAAACTCCTCAATCCTTGGGACAGGGGATGTGTCAGGCCTCTGGTCCCTGGCAGCCTTAGCCCTTGTCACTCAGGGTTTGGGACATTGGCTCTGCTAGTCTGAGCAGGTATCTACTGAAGTGTCCCCATGGACAGGTAGGGATGGGCTCTCACCTCCCAAGAGATGCTTCCCCAAGCTCTGAGTCCTGCAGCCCCAAAGGCCAAGTTTGGGACCTCCATGGCTGGGAAATTCGTGGGATGAGGCAGTTTGGGAGCTGTGGACAGCTCAGCTCTCCCCCAGGAAACCTGTTTGTTGTGATTGCAGCCTTTTGGGGGCTGAGTCACGGCCCCTTGGGGAGTTTGCTTTGTTTTGCAGTGATTTCGAGATTCTTCAGATACCAAGACTTTACAGTGACTTCACAGGTGGATCTTTCGCTCTCTCTGCTAGAGTGAAGGCTCATTTGTCAGTGCAGTTTGCAATGTGCCTGACTCCACATTTACATCCCTAGGTGGCCGGTCTGTATTGCTGATGGTACCCTTCAGTTAGATGCCTCAAACACACACTTCAGTCCCCAGGATTGGCTCTGATCTGCTCCCTGCCTTGCTGTAGCACTCATTGGAGTCAGCTCAACACCCTTCATAAATGTGAGCTCTCCGTGAGTGCCAGCTGTCTAAAGCTGCTCTGTGCAGCAGCAGTGAGATATCTGCTACTGCCCAGGGCACAAGAGCTGTGTGGGCAAAGCCTCCCGGGGCCGCACGCGGGGAGCTGCGCCCTCAGCAGCGTAGGTGGCATCTGCCGTGTCTCTCAGAAACCTCCCAGCTGGCAGGGATGTGCTGGTGGGTGGCTTGCTTTGCACTCACTCCTGCTGTGACCAAGGGCCAGCCTGCAGTGTGGCTTTTCTGTCGCCGCTTCTCTGGAGAGGGATTTTCAAAGAGCAGCTTTCCTCGGGAGCTTCTCCTCCTCTTTGTCATTCTCCGTGGCAACTTTCTGGCTTTAGGCCAGAGCTAACCCAGCTGCACCCTGTGCCTGCAAGCTGCTGAGTTTGGCTCACCTGGGGACTTGCAGCCTTCAGAGCTGCTGTGCTGGGAGCCAGAGCCTGGAATAATTTGGGAGGACTTCAGTACCATTAAAACTGAGCTGGTCTACGTTGACCTTCTCTCTTCTGGGTCTGTTTGCCCTCGGTGCCCAGGGAGGTGGGATTGTACTGTCATTTCTGCAGGATTAGTACCAGAATTTGCATGTGGTGCTGGTGGCAGATGCTTCACCTGGTGTGGATTTTCTCTGGGCTCACAGACCCTCTGCTTCCCTGTCATCTTTGCAATACATCATAAACCCGGCTGGTCCCAAGAGCAGCACAAGCCTAAATAAAGCTTCAGCTGGTTTTAGTGGCTTCCCCTTCATACATGGTCTTATTGCATGTAATTGCTATAATCACCTGTTTATGCTCCTGCTGAGAGTCAGTTCTTTGCTTTTAACTCCTTTGTTTTGGTAGGTCGGGCAGTAGAAACATTAAATGTTAGAGAATCGTTAATTTCCTCCTTTTGAAGTTGACTCTGGTTGGAAGGATGTAAGAGAGAGAAATTCTTGGGACCCAGTGTGGTCAGCAGGGCAAGTGCAGGAGCAGGCCAGTGTACCTGGCAGCCAGGCTTCCCAAATTCCTTGGATACCAGTGAAAACTGCACAGGTAGCAACACCCTCCTGGGCGTGTCTGACAGCAGGGCTTTTCTTTGGCTGGCAAACAAGGCCTCTCCTTGCTCTGTGTATCAGTCTGGAGAGCTCTTGGACCAGTTAAGGTTTAACTTAAGGGACTCAGAGTCAGTAAAAGCTTTTGTCCCTCTGGGGGCTCATGGGTGCCTGGAGTCCTGATGGCACTGGGGGCACACAGGGGCTGGCACAGGGGGTTGTGGTGTCAGCCCTTCCTTTGCTGCTGTGCTTCCCTGCTGGCTTCATCCCTCTCCTGCCATAAGTGCTTCATTACCAGCTGGAGTCGGGTTTCTCCAGCGTTTGGCGAGGCTGTGGCAATTGGGAGAGGGTCAGTTAATTAAGCAGCCTGTTGGTCTTTGCTTTGTGCTGGCTGGGAGCTTGCTCTCCTCACAGGGGTGTTAAAATCCTGTGGGAAGGAGAGAAGGAGGAATATTCACAGCCAGCAGATAAGTACCAGAATGGCTTGGGCTGGCCACCCAGCTGGGGTGAGGATATTAAACACTCTGCTCATGTCATAGTGCCAGTAGCAGCCTAATCTTAATGGCTTCACCAGCAAGGCGGATCAGGGCTCCCACCACAGCTTGGGAAGGGGCTGTGTCCAATTATCTGCTGGGAGGTTGGATGGGAATTGCTGGTACCTTGTCTGTTCTGCCTCCTTGGGGAGCAGTGATTGTTCTCTTCAGAATTGGTGGGGGAGAAAGGCTGCAAGAGGAGGAAAAGTCACCTGAAGGTTTCCAAGGAAAAGTCACCTGAAGGTTTCCAAGTCAGACCCGGGTCTGAGACGCAGAAATATGACAAACAGCTCCAGGGAGGAAAGTTAAATGGATTTTAGGAGATGCTGAGGAGTATGGAGAAGGAAATTTTTTTTTCTTGCTTTTAATCATGGCCTTGTGCTTCATATATTTAGGATAAGTGGCTGGGCCACTGCATGAATTTGGTGTAAAATACATCGTGGCACCATATAAAGCACAGCTCACGTTTTGGAGAGCAGAAGGACTGAAGGTGCTGTGTGCTGGGAGGACACTGCTGCTGCTGGACAATCTGGACTGGTCAAAATCCCAGAAAGTGGCTGTCCTACCTGGCTTGGAGGGCAAAGGTCCATGTTGTGGTGGAAGCTCTTAAACCTGCTGTGCTGCTGCTCAGCTCCAGGCTCTTTCCTCTCCTGCCTGGAGCCTCCAGGCCAGCTGGCAATGGGAACGTGCCTGTGCTGCAGAGGGGCTGTGCACAGGGCAGAGGGACAGGACACCGTGACTCACAGCCACCATGGGAATTGTCCCCTGTGATCCTGCTGTGATTAAGTGCCACAGTGGGTGGAGGGGGAGGAAGGGGTGTGATGGAAGATTTTTTTTTTCCCCCCCCAAAAAGGTCGTTTGAGTCAGAGCTGACAAGGTTTAAAGAAACATGAATGGCTGGCTCCCTGCCAGAGCCTGACATCTTCCTTGCATGAAGGTGAACCCAGGCCAGCCCTTCCTTGAGATGTTTATGGATAGTTGGTGCTTTATGATAAACTCTGGGGGAGGAATGCTTGCAGTCATGCAAGAGCAGGAGCTTCGTGCCAGTGCTTGCTTGAGGTTAATTACTGCAGTGAGAGGGTGGCTGGGTAGCAGCCCCATCTCCCCCTGCCTCGTCTGCTGGCCCTGCTGACACTAGGGAACAGCAGGATTTCACACTGAAGCTTTGCAGAAAGTCCTGATAGATACCCCAGAGGTATTTAGTTTGACAGAAACACTGACATCCATTCACTTCTGCTGAGGAGAGAAGAGAAGAGAAGCCTCCTCCTTTGGAGACCTCCAGAACTCCTTAAAATGCAGCTCCCTTTGGGCTTAGAAGGAGGAAAAGAAAAAGTTGCACTCATTGGTAATTCACAGAGATGGAAAGGAAATGAAAGGAATTGTGAGCCGTGCTCTGGGGCCAGTGCAGAGGTGTGTTTTGTAGTCTCTGTGGGATGTGTTTCAGCAAGGGAGTAGATTGATGACTTTCAGGGTGCTTTGAGAAGCACCTCTTGAGTTTTCTAGTCATTACAATGGGATCTGCCAAAGCTGCCACTTTCTGGCCTCTGAACTGATTAACTTGTGCTTGCCAGGCTCTTCCAGCTCCAGAGTAAAGGAGTTGATACACAAAACACACGAGGTGCTTCAGCCCTTGGCAACAGGCTCCTGGTCTTTCAGTGTCAAACTTGGCTCAAAAGGAGCTTGATGTTTTTCCTGTGGTGGATTTTCAGGACATAAACCTGCTTCCTTTCCCTTTTGCACTGCAAACATGGCCCCTCAGGACCAGCTTTGCACAATGGTTTGATGTGCAGGATGCCTACAAATGTGCAGGTGTAGCTAAATGCCTGACTTGCCTGAACAGCTCAATCCTTGTTGTGTGAACTGTATTTGTGTTAATGAGTATTAAGGTCTTACTCATCTTTGGCAGATCTGGACTGGGTTAGATCTGGCCTAATGCTGAAGGAACACCACTGATCCAGAGCACAGTACCTTGTGTGTAACAACACTGAAATTTTCTTTCACCTCAGTTTCTCACCTCCCATTTATTTTCATTTAGTTGAAATAGTAACAGGAGCTGCTGGTGGAGGTCTTCAGGAGAAGAGGCAGCTGGAAGGAAATCCCTGCAAACTGATGGGCTTGAGGCTCACCTCCTGTTCCCAGCAAAAGTCTTCAACGTGAAGATGAATCTGATGTTTATTCTCTGGCTTAATTAATTGAAAATCCCTCTTGAGGGAGTTAACAGACGAAATGCCAAGAGAACACTCAGGGTTCTTCATGAATAAAGATGATGTCCTAGAGGCTGCTTTCCCTAGGCTTGATGTGGGATAGGGGTGATGGTCATCCAAGCATTTTCAGCTGAAAACCATTTAAATTTCTCCCTTTTTTTTTACCTTGTTCCTTTTGCAACTTCATTTCCGTTGCTGTTGGAGCCCTTACAGCCTTTGGGCGATGAAGCTGCTGCTTACATTTCCCTCGAGGGCACTCTTGCTCATTCTTGCTGTACACAGAGGAAAGTTGAACTGAGTCTTTCCTGTTCCTTCCCCTCACTGGGGGTGTCTCCTGCAGCATTTTCCCCAGCACACATCCCTGGAAAATGCACAGTGTCCACTACTCTCAGGGCCACAGGCTGCCTTACCTGCCTGGTGTTTTACATGGAGCAGCATTGGAGGAATGGTGAGGATTTAAGGGGTTTTTTGTACATGGGTTTTACTTTTCTTAACTTCTCTTTCTGCTGAGGAGTAACTATTTGGTAATTGCTCCTACTTGGTCTTCACTGTGCTGGGGCACCACTGTGGGAAAGGGGTAGGAGAGCTTAGTGACATTTATTGTGAGCTTTTGCACCTTAAATAAAGGGCTGGGGCGTAAAATCTCGAACAAAGACGTTCTTTCTCCAGATTGTTCTCTGGCTGTTGGAGCAAAAGCAGCATTAAAAATAAAGCACATTAAGTAGGCTGAGCAGAAAACAGCTGAGCCTGTGGTCTCTTCTGTGTAGAGTCCTCTCCAATTGCCGTAAAATCCTTCAAAAGTAGATCAGGATCTCTGTTTATAGGCTCCAGAGCTGTAGTTCCCTGGTCCGAGATGGTCTGTGGCTCACATTTAACTCCAGAGCATGTTCAGTGCTGCTGTCCTTCGCCCTGGATGTGGGATGGAAGCAGGGTCTGTATTTGTAGTGCTTCTTCTGGGACAGGCTGGAAAGGTGTGACTGGGAGGGAGGGCAGCACTGGGAGCTGGCACCAAGCCCAAGTGGATGGATCTTCTCTCCCAATTTATTTCACACTTTATTGTTTAAATTAACTTAGCTGTGAAGTCTCTTCTGTTTTCTTCAAAGCTGCGGTTCTCCTGACCTGGACCAGCAGCTATTTAATTTTTTTTTTTTGTGTGTGCTGATAAAGTGAGATTTTTGCTTTCACTTAGCAGAGAAAGGTCGAGAAGGGCCATCTGCCAACTCCCACCAGATTCCTGGCTCCAAGGGCTGAGTGGGAGCCGCTCAGGTGAGCAGGAAGGGAGTGTCTGCTTGTTAATCAAGTGGGGATCTGTCTCCTCTGGCAGCAAGAGCAGACCCATCCTCTCCTTTTCAAACAGCCTTGCCAAACTGGATGCCAAACTCCAGGACCCAGAGCAGCCAAGGCTGAAACTTCTCTCCTCTTTGTTGCTGCTGCTGTTGGTTGCTGTTAAGGGAAAAGATGTGCAGAATACTGGTGAAGGTAAATCAGGGGTGACACATGAATTTTAATTGT
The DNA here is from genome assembly GCA_013398275.1 of Promerops cafer. NCBI lineage: Eukaryota > Metazoa > Chordata > Aves > Passeriformes > Nectariniidae > Promerops > Promerops cafer. The sequence goes on from VZSE01015292.1 coordinate 69,526, forward strand.
ATGTTATGTTTATTCAAGTCATGGGCCAGTACTGCTTAAAATCAGTCTTCCAGGGCTGCAGTGAGTAGAAAGGATTTCACTTGTAACATCTGATTCCCAAAAGACCTGCCTTGCCTCACGTCTGCCAGGCTGTGAGCATGGGGAAGAGCAGGGGAGCAGGAGGCTCCGGGCAGGTCACTCAGCGTTGTGGCACCTTTTGTGGCCTCGAGGAGGTTGTTTCTGCCTGTCCTTTGCATTTTGTACAAATGACCCTTGTGCTTCAACAGCTTAATCTTCCCAGAGGCTGTGCTTGCTCTGCCTAGACCTGATCCAGGTGTTAAAATAAGGCTCAGCCTCCCCCCGCAGAGCAGCTCCAGGTAATGACTGATGAAAGGATAATTGCTGGTTCTAAGAAATGCATGCAAGACTTCCACTCTAGTTTCTCCCTAGGTGTTGTTGCCTATTTATAACGTCGGTGTGATGAGAAACAAAGAGGCTGACAGTGAGGTCTCCTGCAGTGGAGCTTATTTCCTCCAGCCTTCTTCTCAGCTCCCTGGGATTCTTCAAAGATTAGGAGAGAGCCTCGGGGTGAGCGTGGGCTGGGGAGAGGTCAGGCTGGAGTAGGGGAGGCTTTAGTTTGTAATGAATAGCTGGAAGGCAAGCCTGGTAATTTCTTGCAGTTCTCCTGGAAAGTGTCTGCTTGGCTGGGCTGGAAAACAAGAGTGTGCCTTGCCTGGGGGTGTGTGGGTACACGTGCTCCGGGGTCAGCTCTGTCCGGGCCGTGCGAGGCTGTGCCAGGCCAGTTAAAACTGAGCAGGACCACCTGGGTCAGGCCCCTGTTTGTGTTGTTTTCCTCCTTCAGAGAGATGTTAGGGGGAGCTTTTTGGAGGGTCACTATACCCAGTGGAAGCAGAGAGGTTCACAGCTCTGACACAGTGCATGCTGGCATCCCATTAAGTGGTTTAGCATTTTCTGTGCTTTGGCTTGTCCCACCTGCAGAATGGGAATGCTGCATTTTATCTCCATCATTTTCTGTGCACGGCGTGTGTGCAGGAGCCTGTGTAGCACCAGACCAACAACTACAAAATCTGTTGCAGAACAGAATGATTTCTTGAGTCAAGCTCTTGGCTTGGCTGTGTGCAGCCCTTCTCCTCTGTCTGTTACTTTTTCAGCAAGTGAGAGCATCCCTCAGCCCTGTGGGTGCTCATCTGTCCATGAACTCGTGTCCTGTACACACCCCTGAGTGCTGAAGCAGAGGGCTGTGAGCCTGGAGTCACTGCCAGTCCTGCTCTTTGTGTGGGGCTGAGAGACAGGCTCATCCTGTGGCATTGCACAGCCAGTTTAGTTCTTGATGCTTGTCCTGGTCAGGATGGGAAGCCCCTCAAGTGAGCTCTTCCTGCTTCCTGGGGCACAGTTCCAGGAGCCGTCCTTGCCCTCCGCAGCTCCAGCACAGCTATGTCCTGGCTCAGATCCACAGGGCTGGCAGGGAGGATGCTAAATACACTCTTGATCATCTGCCTAGTCAGCTTCTCTGCTCTTTCAAGCCTGTTCTAGCCCCCTGCACCTTTCTTTTGATGCCTTACCAAGCCTGGCTCAGCCCTGCATTCATCTCTGCCTTATCCTTTTATTATAGTCGTAAACGTGGGCCTTCAGGCTGTGCCCGGCCTTGATCCTCAGTTGTTTCCTGTTTTCTGGATTCAGTGCTGTTCAGATGCCAGACTTCTCCTATGTGTAATGCCAAGCAGTGCAGTAAATAGTACACTGCTTCCTGTTTGATAGAAGTAAAAATGGAGATCAGTACGAAGACACAAGGGGAAGGCACATGCCTGGTGTGCTGGGGTGGAAGAGTCTTCCTAAATGGTTTAAGAGCAGACTCCAGATCATCGGCAGTTGATCAGGGAAATGTGGCCTGTTCTCACAGACCTGGTAACTGAGGTTTTGCTTCTGGAGGCATCCTGGAGGTTAGAGAGGAGAGATGGGAACAGGGATGAGTCGTACCGGGAGATCCAGGGAAGAAGAGGACAAAGCCTTGAGAGTGACACATGGATGACTGTGCACACAGCAAGGACTGAGTTGTGGTTTGGGGCTTCTTTGGTCACCAGAGACTGACAAGAATGAGAGGAATGACATTTTGTTCCCCATGGAAGAACTTGGCAAGCATAACTATAAAAACGCCTTTGTGAACATGAGGTCACTGCTAATGGAAGGTGGGTCTGGATGGTGCCAGCTCCTGTTTGTGCAGTGTAGGAAGCCACATTGCCTGTTTCCTCCATGCACCCCAACCTGGCCCCAGGGCTTTGGCAAGGCAGCCAGACAGAGGCAGGGAGAGGATGAGCAGGCATCGGGGCCGCCAGTTGCTGCTGCACCAAGTCTTGCCAGGACTTGTCAGTCAGAGCTCCTGGAGAACAGTGTTAGCATGGTAGTTTGACGTTCTTGTCCTTCCCTCTGTCAAACAACAAAACATCCATGGGAGATGATGTGGCAGAAAGCACCATGCCTCTCGATCCCAGCCACATCTACCTGGGGAAGCTGGGGTTCAGCCAGCAGGGTTAAACCAGCTGAGCTCCTCTGTTGCATGGTGTACGTGGTTATCTGGAAGTTAGAACAATTCCCCTTAGAAGAAGTTGCCTTTATCCTAGAAGATTTGCATATCACTGACAGCTTTTTCCATGAAGATGTGTGCTGTAAACTGCGTCTTTGATGGAGCAGATTTCCTGGCAAAGCTTGTGTTTGTAACTTGCTCTAGTTTGTGTGCCCTGCCTGAGAATCACTTTGCATCTTCTGCTTGGCATCCTGAATCTTGCCAGTGGTTGTTTGTGTAACCCGTGCAGGGACAAGCAAACAGCCAAACTGAGAATTTGTTTTTTAGTTTCTCTTTCCCATTTCTTTCTCTGCCTGCTTTGATACAGAGCTCTCCCTCTCACACACACACTCAGCTGAGCTCTATTTATGGGTTCCTGCAAGTTCCCAGCACTGTGGATTGGAGCATGCCCTGTGCCCAAAATCCAGCTGGCATGCTGCTGTAGGCATCCCTTGGATCTAGTTAAATGTGCATAATGCCAAGCCCCAATGGGAAGAGGAAAAGAATGGCTTTCTGGTATTTGCACATAGTTGCAAACTGTAAACACAGACTCACGACTGCAAACAGAAATCTGTATCGCTGGCTTCATCATGACTTCACTGTTGTTGTCCTGGCTGTTTGCTAAAGCTGTTCCTTAATCCTATTCCAGGCTTTTGCAAAGTCTGCATCCACCCAAACTTAGTGGGCACAAAGATTTTGGCTGGACTCCAGGAAGGGGTTTGGTTATTTCTTTCTCTACTAGTTGTCGTTTTCTGCCTTGCAGCAGGCTTGCTTCACGTTTCTGCAGATGGGGCTGGCAATAAAAGGGGGGTTGTGAGGACAGACCCTGTGCTCTTGTGAGCCTTGTAGGTCTGAACAGCAGCAAGAACTCCACAGAAACAGCATAGCTGCAGATCTGTGCTGGTGTTAGCAGTGCTGTAGGGAATGTTAATCCTGCTGTGACCCTGGTGTGTGCTGCTGTTGGGTCAGCTCACCCGGCTGTGAATGGCAGTGTCACGGTGGGGAAACCTGCTGACAAATGCTAACGTGGTGCACGGCTGGGATGCAGATTTTTAGAAGAATAAATCTGCTTGCATGTGTCAGGTTTGGCTTTGTTGAAATCTGCTAACGACCAGGCTTTAAACCCGGCACTGTCAAGGCTTGCAGGAGCCACGCAGAGGAATTACAGAAAGGCAGTGCTGCCTGGAAGCTGGGTGCAGTTGGGTTTGCAGGGACCTAATACAAGATGCAAGGGAGACTCTTCCTGTTGGAGCTGGGTCATCTTGGTACAAGTGGGATCTGGAGCCTGACAGTGATCCAGAGAGGGGCTTTCCAAAGCCACTTGGCCCTGGAAATGGTGAACTAAGAAATACAAGGAATGTCAGGCATTTGCCACCTCGAAGAGCTGGGTTCAGAACCAGACACAAATAAGGTGTCAGAGCTTGAGCATCCATATGCCCTTCCAAATCCAACAGAGGGAGGATTTAAGTACACTTCTTTTGGGTGCTAGAGAGCTTGGGGTTCCTGAGGCTTGTGAGAGGCATTCATCATTGGCACTTGGCCATTTAAAATGAAAAGCCTTTCGAGCTTTGGTGGCAAGCTGAGACCTCTCATGTGCCAATTTTTAGCGAATTCGTCCTCTTCCGTTTCCTTCCCCTCCTCACCCTTCCTATGCATGCAGGTTTGTGACAGGTTATCCCCTTCATCCAAGGGAATTGGGGGAATACTTTCTTACAGCATGGCCTGCTGTCAAGCTTGCTTTGTTCTCCTTGTCTCTGAGGGAACAGCCCAAGGAAACCCTTGGAGCTGAAGCTAGCATGCGACTTGGAGTGGATTTCCTGCAGCTCTGGAAGTGCATGACATGTGGTTTTGTGTTTTTTTTTTTTTTTAAATCCCATAAATGCAAGGAAAAAGAGGACTTGGGTAGGTTACAGACAGGTAACTGGGTCTGAAATCCTCTCTTTAATGGGAAATGGCTGTGTCACAGACACACAGGTTGTGCCTTGTCAAGGTTAAAATGGGTCTTGGGGTTTTTTTAGTTGAATGAAGAGCCGAGATGCAACAGGCCTGGGGTTTTCAGTAGAATTCAGTTTGTGGTGAAGATGTTGGTTGACCGTGCACCATTCAGTGTGTTGTAGCTGGAGGCTCTGCTTAGCGATTCCCGAGTGCTCCAGGAAGGCATAAGTCATTTTTGTCACAAATTCAGAGCTGTATTGATAATGGCAAGAAAAGTAGAGAATTGAAGTGTCTGGGACTTAACTCCTTGCTGTGGCCAAAGCAATGATGTCCAGGGCCCTGGGGTGTTGTATAGAGAGGGTGAGACAGCTCTTCCTCGCTGTGGTGGGCTGACCTCTGGGCTTGTGCTCTAACACCTTGCTCTGCCCACTGTGCCCTGTGGGACACAAGATTTGGCTCCTGTTTGGCATAGCAGATCAGGTGGCATTTATCAGTGTACATACTGTGTTCTGGTGAGATCCTGACATCCCTGCCCAGGACCTCCAGAAAACTGGGGGTGTCACCAGACATTAGATCAGAGATAGAATTCACTGTTGGCCACAGAAGAAGCAGATGCTGTTTCAAGTCTCATCCAAAGCCCAAAATGCTGTTCGTACCCAATGGAAGGGTATTGAGTGTTTGTTTTTTCAGCCTGTGATTTAGCCAAGGGCTTCCTTAACAAACTTAGCAAATCAGCAAGGCTTTGGCAGTACTGAAAAGGGTCTTATTATAGCTCTTTTATAGTATTTTTTTAAATTTTATTTTTAGTACTGCAGAGCCTAGGATGTCTGGATGGAGCAGGTCCCAGATTTGTACAGCTCCCAGCATGCTCTGGAGAGCCCGTCCCAACAAGCTTGTGGTCCTGACTGATGGAGCTGTGCTTGTAAAACTCTGGGTGTAAAAACCAGCCTGCAAGCTGTCTAAAGCACAGACAAATATTCTTTTGTCTGGCTTCTCCCTTTTAATTCTAAACTGGCCCAGGAACTCCTCTAAGAATATTTAAATACCTTGTGCAGTGAACCTGTATTGATCTTACTTGCTACAACTCAAACAACCCATAGAACATACAGTCGGGAGCATTTGTTTGCTCTGGATGGTAGGAATGTCCTCTTGAAAATGTACTATGCTTTGGTAAGAATGAATAGAGGGTTTTTCCACCCCCTCTCCAGGTTTCTGAAGGCCAAAGTCTTGCAATGGGTTCGAAAGGCTGCTGATAAGATAGGCAGCAAATGTGCTTGAGAGCCTAATGCAGGAACAGAAATGTCTGAGCTGTTTGCTTTCCCCTTAACAGTGTGAAAAATTAGTGTGTCTTATTAAGGAGCCTGGGGAATTGTGTGCTCAGAGTAAGGGCTGTGCTGAGCTATTTCTCCTGGCTTGTGTTCTCCCTGAGGCTGGCAGCTAAAACACTTGGAGTTACTGGGTAGGAGAGTGGAGCTCGTCTGGACCCTGCAGAGCCCCAGTTGTTGCAGTTTCGTTTTTAGCAGGCTCCCTCTGGCTCTGAGCTTGCTGCAGAGATGGGATTGCCTCTCGCTAGAGCAAGGCCTGTGTTTGGAGATGTGATTTTTCTATCCAGTTTATCCTTTATTTTCTTCCCCCAGCGCCTCGTTGTTCATGTGTCTCATTGCTGAAGGAGGCTCTGCAGCACTTTTGGGAGCAGGTCTGTGCACCTGCTAGAGGAGTGTGCTGGGAGCTTTAGGTGAGGCTGTGCTCACACACCATCAGCCAGGTCAGGGGGAGGATGCTGCTCCACACTGTGTATTCTACACCAGTGCTGCTTTTTGCCTGAAATGTGAGAGTGCCCACTCTGGGCTGCTCTGACATCCCCGAGGCATCTGCAGAGAGCCACTTCCATGAAGGCCAGCTGGACGTACTTCTTCAGGATGTGGTGCCATGAGAATGACAATGTAGCTATTGCTTAAAAACTTGTTTTTTAACCTCTGAAGTCAGACACACCTGTGCTGTGCCCCCACCCTGGACAGGTGCCATCCCATATGCCTGCCCTTCTTTCAGCAGTGGTCTTTATTTCAGTGGTGTGTGCTTACTCACCCAGACCTCTTATCTGCACTAAATCAGAGCTTTCTTAAGCCCTTGTGTTTTCTGTAGCACTCCCCTTATCTCTGTTCCTTCCCAGGGCTGGGCAGGGGGAGCAGGGAACCAGGAGGGGCTGAGCAAGCTGTAAATGCCTGTTTGCCCTGCAGTGATGCTGTGGGGCTTAACAGCAACAGGCAAGGCTGAGAGCACCTGTAGGACAGTTGGGTTTTCTCAGATTGCTGGGCAGCTGGGGCTTCTTCAAGGTGATTTTATTCTTTAGGGTCCGAGGCAGTGGGATTTGTAGTGCGTTGACGCAGTCCAAAATTGCAGTTTCTCGTGTGGTTTGCAGGTAACAGAAAAAGACTGAAAACTGTCTTGCAGGTTGCTGTCAGATGTATCCGTGGTCTTGTCGCTGCTCCCTGTCCCCTTGTCCTTCTTCACAACCATCAAATTAAGGATATTGTGAAACCCTGTGGGAATTCGCCATCCCCAGGGAAGGACAGCAGCTCCACAGCTCACCCCACCTTTACCCCATCTGCAGCCAGAGGTGCAGGTTTGGGCCGTGGCACCAGGCTGCATCTGCAGGTGCTGTTTTGGGGGAAACCTGTGCAATGTGAGTACCCCTGGAGGAGGTATGAATGCCTGCTGTGGTGCAAGCAGCTGTGTGGATGTGCATATCCTTGGAGTAATGTCTGGACAGTTGTACAGCACTGTCAGCTTTGTGTTTGCAGGGCATCTGACCTTTCTTTTGCTAAGGCTTTCAACAAGTCAATTTACAGTCTTGGAAGGGACCACCCAGAGCATGGTTTTGTGGCCGGGGAGAAGGAAGGGAGGGAACTCTTCAAAGAGCGAAGGAGACAAAACTACTCCGTGGCCTGTATATTGATTTCATGGACCGTGAGGCTCCGAGGCAGATGCCAGTCTGCTTTGCTGTGATCTTGGCAGAATGTGACCCGTGTCCCTCAGCAGCAGAGGAATGGAGGCGATCACGTTTCCCCAGGCAGATCCGATTTCTGGAGGCTGTGAGGGTGATGTGCCCTGTGCCTGGGAACAGGGCTGGGAGGCATTGCAGGGAGGGCTTTGGCTGTGCCTGGTAGACACTCATCTAGTGCAAACACCCACCTCAGCAGCTCTGGAGAGCAGTGCCAAACTGCATTGCTTGTAGCTATGCTGTTTGCATGAATGGGTTTGCCTCTCTGCCTTTGAAGATGATGATTCTCTTTTGAAAACAGGAGATCAAGAATCTGTTCTCAAGACGTGTTGAAAGACACTATTTACAAATGTTTATCCTGGAAAATATTTATAAAGCTCCCCTTGGGAGCAGAGCCTTACAGTACCGTGGCCTCCTATGGACTGAAGTACAGCTGTCTGACTGCTCCTGAGCCAGACCTGCTCAGGTTGGTGTCCTGCTGAGATCCCACTTCTTCCCAACAGCCACTTATTGCAGACCCCATGGTGTTTATGTCGCTGTTACATATGGGGCTGTATTCAATGCCAAATTGCACTCAAAGGGTTCTGCCTCCAGAAGAACTGCAAGTGTTTAGCAAAGGGTAGAAGTTGTTTTGCTGCTCTAAAGTTATTTTGGAATATTCAATAAAAGATCAATAGAAGCTTCTTGCTAATCTCCTAGTGGCATGATGTGCTACAACAATGCTGCTGCCATCTGCAGAGTATCAGCCTCGTGTCCTTGGTTCTTGCTCCAAGGAGCAGCACAGATTGCAGATTTCAGCAGCAGTGTGGGGTGCTGTGCACTGTCCCTGCCTGAATCAGAGCAAATCCCAGAGCCTGGTCAAGATGAACTCCCTGTGCCTGTGGTGCTGATGGTTGCACACGTGTCCAGTGAGGACATGCACTGGGTGTTCCAGGCATGCTGAGTTTGTAATCCCCTCTTTATGCTGTGTCCATAACTAGTATCTGAGTTCCGGTCCTTTTTTTTTTTCTTGTGTTGAGGGATAGTGAATCCCCCCGGTGGTGTTATTTTCTGGGCAGGGAGTGGGGATAAGGACTTGGATTTCTGCAGTGGGGGGACTGATCAGTTATGTCCCTGCACTGCCGGGAAGGAGGAAACGTGAGCTGGCTGGGGTGTTGTCTTTGGTGCCGGCGTTGGAAAGGCTTTGGGGTTTATTTTCCCCACATCCTAACGTCAGCAGTGAGTCTTGGTGCGGCTCAGCGTTCCTGCCCTGCGTGCCTCAGTGTCCCCAGGGCTGGGACAGGATGTGAGCGCGTTCGTGGTGTGGTGGCCCTGGGTCAGGTTGCTGAAAGGGAGGGGGGTGACAGGTGCCTGGCCGGCAGCGCAGCCGGGGCGCGGCACAGCTCCCCGTGCTCTGCAAATAAAACCCACCCGGATTTGGAACTGGGTCAGGAGCGTGACCTGAAACACCCCGACGGATGGGCTCGAGGAGCTCTGGGCTGTGCCGCTTCCTCCCGCCCTGGCTGCTGCCTCGGCCAGAAATTCGGTGTGAGAAATGTGGGCAGGTGGATTAGTGCTGCCGCCGGCTCGGCGCTGACTGAGCGGCAGCACTTACGGTGATGTGGTTTGCAGTTGGCCCCTTTCTCCTTCCTGTGCCAAACCCTTTCTGACCAGGGTGGCTGGAGGTGTGCTCAGAGCATCAGTCCTCAGCGAAGTGAAACTGTTGCACTTGGGCTGGGCTTTGCTGTCAGTGGCAAGACCTGCTTTGGGCAGCCCTGGGGCAGGTCAGAGGAACCTGGGGCTTTACAGGGAGCAGAGTGAAGCTGCTGTGGTTGTCTGAGCCGCGGGGCCGCTGGGCTGGAGAGCAGAGTGACCACACGTGTCCACAGCGTGCGTTGTCTTAATGTGTTGTTTATTTGATGTGCTGTTTGTTCTGGCACAGCCCGGGTGCATGCTGGGGTGGATAATGCTGGAGAACAGCGTGAGCTAACCCTGCTTCTCAAAGAGAAGTCTTGAATTTGCCAGAAGCATCTCTTCTCCCAGTGGCTGCTTTGTGGCAGCCAGGGATTCAGGAAGGGAGGGGAGTCTCTTTGCCAGTCCCCAGGGCAGGGGATGTGGTGTGCTTCGTTTTTGGAAGTGCCTTTGGTGTTCAGCATAGCTGCCACAAACCTGCACAAAGGCTTCAGGCTTCAGTTTCCCCACAGCTACGGGACACAGAGTGCATGGGATGGGGCATCTGGAAAGGCTTTGGCTCTGGATTCTGCCTTCCCTCTTCCCCCACATTTCTGCCATCCTTTGAAGGGTGTTGGGTGCTTTCCGCAGGCAGCAGTGGCAGCCAGCACACAGGACGTGGCCATGCTGGGGACAGTCAGCAGCCTGCCCCGGGGGGACTGCCTTCTATCCCACCACATAGCGAGCTATCAATTTCCTGTTATTGGTTACAATAACACAGCGCCTGTTTAAAAACAACCCGCATTAGCCCTCCCTCTGAAAGAATTTGAACCTGTCATGAAAGTTAGAGGAGAAACATTTTCCCAGACATCTCATCCAAAGTGGAGCATTTCTGTTCTCGTCAGCTGCCTGTGCTTCCGGGAAGAGCACTCTGTGTGTCCAGAGCAGGATGAGGTGTGGGGGCAAGGAGCACTGACCTGGGGAGTGCCCATCCAGCAGGACCTTCTGCAGCCTGGAGCAGAGGCAGATTTGGGCAGCCTGGCATCTGCTTTAGGTGCTGAATCAGCCATGGCACAGGGCTTCCTTAGCAGATCATGTGTAGCCCTGCAACATCGTCAATGACTGCCTCCAGACCTCGAGGTGCACTCAGTGGTGGAGATTAATGGTGTTAACATGCAGGGAGAGAAATAGGGATCCTCTCATCCTTTGGAAGGGTTAGTGTGAGGCTCTGGCCTGGGTAAAGCAGTGTTTTGCTTGCAAGCACGTGTGCCAGGTTTTATTCCCTGTGTTCGTGCTGACACAGGCTGCAGGAGTCAGTCCCAGGGACAGTTTGAAGCTGAGGGAGTGGAGGGACCTCGCTTGTCATCCCAGGGGGTCAGTGACATGTCAGCATCCCCCAGAGTGTATCAGCTGAAGCAATGTGGGGTGGAGATTAAAGAACTCAGTGGATGATCGAAACCATACTGAAAATCTCTGCCAGTGTGAGCTGCTGCATTTCACTAAATCAAAACAACCTCTCTTCATCCTCTTGGAGTCGAGCTGACAGGGGCAGACAGAAACCATGTTGTTGATATCACACCCACAGTATGATCTTATCAGCCCCTGCCTGTAAATTGTGACCAACTTTGACTCTTTCCTTGGATTGATTTAGGAAGGTTCCTCTTCCCCAGAAATTTGTTTTCCAGATGCTTACTTTAAAGGAAAAAAAAAAAATAGTTAGGGATTTTCTTTGGCCACCTTTCCAGCTTCCAGCTGTTAAGTGCTGGAAATGTGTTCTTCATTATGTCCAAGAGAGAAATGTTTCTTTTTTCCGATCGGGGAGGCAATGCACATTTCACAACACAATGTGCTGTGGACAGGTGAGTTAGTGTGGTTTGTTCTCTGGGCAGCAGCGCTGGTGTGATGGACGGGGCAGGGATTCAGCTGTCCCCAGGCTGTGCACGGTCCCTTCACTGGGTTGTAGATGCCACAGCCAAGTGTCTGGTTCTGCCTTCAGAACCCAGCCCCACAGCAGAAATCAGCAGCAATCCTTAAGCAGCCCCTTTGCATTTAACTTTTCAGTGCTGCCACTTAAAGCCAGCACTTAAAGCTGCTTCCTATGGTTCCTTTTCTCCTCATCTGACCCCAAAGCAGTTGAGTTGAGCCTGATGAGCCAGCAGTGGGGCTATTCTGGATTAAGAGAAGGAGGGCTGAATTCCAGTTTTGTGGATTACTTCATCCTCTGCCAGTATTGGCTTTGGTCCTAGCAAGGATGTTCCAGCTTGCCTCTCATGGTCTTGGCCAGCATGGCCTGGGCACTTCCACAATTAGAGAATTGCAGGATTCCAGCTAATGCTAGGTAGTTAAATTGCCAAAGTTTGGCACATACTTTCCTCTTTGGTCAAGAAGGTGCATGGGGTTAGAACAGATAAATTTGGGCATCTGCAAGAGTTTCTGTCTGTAGTCACTGCATCCAGCTTGGAGGTGCCCAAGGGATGGTGATGACACTGTCCAGATCTGAGGGGATTTTCATGGGAAAAAATGGAGATGGGAGCTGTCATTGATGGTAACAGCAACCCATGACCTAACTCCTGGAAGTGGTGTTGTAACCAGGGTGCATCCGTGAAGGAGTTCTGGGAGCAGAACAGCAGCGGTTGATGCTGTAGATGATAATTCATAGTGTGAAAGGAAAAAACATAAAAAATGCTGTGGGCTGATGAAAATTCGAAGGAGTATGAGCCAGCATGAGCCCCAGCAGGGAGATGAGATGACTGAAAGAGCTGAGCTGGAAAATAAAACTGAAGTATTTCTCGGACAGGAAATGAAGGAGCAGCCCAGTGGGTGGGGGAAGGTGGCTGATTCACAGGGTTGGGAATTCTCCCGGGTCTCTGCTCTGATCCCTGTTCTGCACCTGGGATGGGCAGCTTGCACGCAGCCCATGTGGCCTCTGGGGAATGTCAGGAGGCACAGGTATCCACATTGGAATTTTGGGCTTGTTACCCCCTGTAACGCAGCTGTTGGTGTTGTAGTTGCCACCTCTACAAAGCCTAACCTAGAGCCTAAATCACCTGTTGTGCTCTGTCCTGCCTATGTACCTTTAAAAATTACTCCATTCTTTTTGCTTCTCACATTTTCTGTGGCAACGGCTCAAAACTAATGGGAAAGGCAAGATGGGACTTTACAGATGTTCTAGACCTTTATTTCCAGTATGGGAAATGCTTTAAAATAACTGCTTTGACCACAAAAGCTGCAGTGTATTTTCACTTTAAAATAATGTTTAGTAAGATTTTTTTTAAAAACTAATTAAAATACCAACAGAAGCAGGGAGGGTATAAGCCAAGCATTGAGAAAAAACCCTTGAGAATAAAATGAGTTTGTGAGCAATTTGGTCTTGAACTCTGTGGGAATGGGACTAAATCTGTGAAGTCTTCCCGGACATCCCGACATAATTTGGAGCCCTAAAAATAGCCCAAAACTTGAATAGCCTGGATGATCTCGAAGCTGCTTTTCGAGAGACTTTTAGTGTAGTCAGAGTAGGTGAACACCCGGCAGCACATCCAGGATTCAGGAACCCCTGATGAGTCAGCTGGGGGATTGCTAATTGGTTGCTGCTCTTTGTTAGCATCAGCCTTTGATGGATGGGGCTCCCGGGTTTGCTCCTTCAATGAGCAGATAGTGGTGGGGCTCAGTGGCCTCTTTTGGAAATGTGAAGTGAGTCTAAAGGGCCCAATTAAGCGGGTCCCAGGGAGGGCTGTTCCACAGAAGGGCACAGCCCTCCCTGCTGCCGGCTGTGCTGGCGCAGAGCCCAGCCCAGTGATTTATTCCTGGGCTCCAGAGCTGACCCGCAGGGCTGGAGGAGATGCAGGCTATGCAGAAAGGTGCTTACGGGGGAGCTCTGCTTTGACACAAAGCAGCCAATTTCCTTTCACCACAGACAAGCCTTATCTTGGGAGATTATGCTGGTCTCCAGTGGAGCCTCTGGTGTCCTAACCGTGCTCTTCCTGGGCAGATAGGTTTGTGCAAAAATCCCATACCAGCAGCCTGGGATCTGATGTGGCTATGACTCTCAAGCCCTGGGCTGTGTGGGAGGTGCTGGGACCAGGCAGTTTGGGGCTTTTTGGTTTGTTCTTGTGCTTCGTCTTTTTGGTATTTTTATTTTTAAACTGGCAGATGAGAAGAGCTGCAGGACCTGTTGTCCTGGACATTGTGGAGAGGCTCAGCTCAGGTGTGTTTTGAGGCATCATGGGTGCCTGACTGCTGTTCTGGGTCTGTGCAGATGTGTGGATCCTGCTGTGCTATCAGCAGAGGGCTGCCCACCACGTGGGATCTGTCTTGCTAGTCTGACAAGTGTGGGGATTTCTCCCAGTAGTCATGCATGGATGTTCTTTGCAAGGAGATGATCTTCTTTGGGACATGTTCTCCTCAGCCCGACAGAGAAGGTTGTTTTCTCCACCTCCTGGGAAACACTTCTCAGTGCACTCTCACAAATATAACTGCAGGAATCAACTGCTTACAGGGTTGCTGTCCAAAAGGTTTGCAGTGTGAGTTGTAGATCAGCTGCTTAGTCCATCATACCCGAGAATGGACCATAGTTTGTGTTCCTGGCACAAACATAACTCAGCTGTGTTTGCCTTTTTCCCTGCTCCTGTGATCCCAGTGGATGCTGCCTAGCTCGACGTTACTGATGGGCTGCAAATACGTTGGTCTGGGGGAATTTAGTAGTTACCCTGTCCACATCAGCCTGGAGAGACTTATTTCTCCTCATCTCTTCATGCAAAACCCCCTCCTGCTTCTCCAGGTGTACTGGGTAGCCCAGTTGATGAAGATTTTGGACTGGTGTTTATATATATATAATTTTTTTTTTAGCTCATTCATATTGTTCTGTAATGCTCTATGTTCTTTTTGAAGCTGGGGCAGGAAGAGGCTGGAGATAAAACAACAATGAAAGGCTGGAGTAAACCCTGCAAGTAGAGACAATGTACTTCAGAGAATATGGGTGAACTGGCAGACCAGAAAGTTCAAGGAAATTTGAACTTCTGGCTACTCAGGGTGATTACTTTTCCCACCAACTGCTCTGCACAGCCTTGGCTTGTGAGGTACCTGAGACAGCTTTTAGTTTAACTGGGACCACCTGTTAGATACAAGTTCATTATGTTCAGAGTTGGATGACATCATATCTGTTACTTTGCTTTTTTTTTTCTAAATTGGTCCATTTAAAGGATTTTGCTCTTAATACCTGGCCTAAATCAAAAGGTTTCTCATGTACCCTCCTCAGCTTTTCCTCCCCTGCATTCTTGTTCCACTAATCCATCTTGTGATATCTGACACTTCTCCAACAAGGAGAAATTAATCACAGTGCATTTTGTCTTGATTTTGCACCCTCCCACTCCAGCTTTTTGGGAAGTTGGTGTTATATCATTAGGGTTTTGCTAACCCTGTGGAGAGAGGTCTCCTTCCCATCTGCATTGCAGGTTTCTCTCTCTAAATGCCTGGGTTTGGGAGGTTTTGAAGGCAGAGTGATGATGGGAAGATACAGTGAGCTACAGGAACTGGTTACAGGGTCACACTGGCTCCATGGGGTTTCAGACATGTTCAAACAAAAATCCTTTCTTGAAGGATAGTTTTGAAAATTGCTGAGTATTACATCTCTCAGGACCTCGTTTCTCAGGTTGAACCCAAACTGAGAACCAGGCAGACTCCTTTCTGACTCTGCCAATTTCTTTGCTTGGCTTGAAATGCCGTTGGGGGTTCCATATTTGTAGGATCCCCATGTTTATTGGGGTGTAATTTACCCACAGACATGGTTTGATAAGTTTAGACATCAGCAGTACAGTCCCAAATCCTCAGCAGCCCACGCTGCTTCCTTACAGAAACGGTGCAAATATCGATGTCCCGGCTGTGCCACTTTTTAACTGCAGAGCAGAAGAAATGATGTGGTATGAAAGGCCAGACCAGATTTTTTAGTGAGTAGCTGTTTGGAGGAAATGGAGGAATTTTGGCCCGTGCAGGCTGAAATTCCTGCTTGGTTGTGTGGGAGCTTCAGCTTGGGGGAGGCAGCTCCGCTCGCAAATCCATCGAGGCTTCGCCCGGGCTTTTGTTTATAAGGGCACGGATGGCTTGCACCTTGCAGGCTGTGTTGTGGTGGCTTGTGAGGATGGGCATTGGAGGAGGTGTGAGAAGAGCCCCTCTGCCTCCTTCCAGGCAGGCTCGGGGAGAAGGAGGAGAAGACGCGAGCGCGGCAGCGGCTCTGGGCTCTGCTGGCGGGCGAGGGCCGGCGCTTTGTCACAGCTGTGCCCATACATCTGGTCTGGAATGTGCCCTGGCTTCATGGCTTGGTTTCATCACATTCGCTGCCCAGGTCACGGATTCCTCCTATATGTTTTAAAAGCAAACAATCCGTGACTGCGGACGCTGTTCCCTGTGTGTCAGCACGCAGGCAGCTGGGGGAACGCTTAAACCAAATTAACCCCGAGCTGTTAAATTATTCTCCAGGGGAAATGAGGAAGATGAGTAGCAGCGACTGATGAACTCTGGGTGAAATCCTCTCACGGTGGTGATGTCATTGGCAGGTACAGGAATGAAGGTGGACTTTTCATGGAATTCCTTTCCTTGTGCTCAAGGTCATAGTTTCTTCTGTGAGACTGCACACGGATAAACAGGAGGTACCAGGCACGGCTGTTGTTACTAAAAGTATTACAGCTCTTGACTTCCAGCCCATTCCCCTCTGTCCCAGCAGCAGATGCCCAGGGAGGCCTTACAGACAATATCTGCAGCTGCTGGGACAGTTTGGCAGTAAGGAAGGGCCTGAACTGGGCTCTCCTCCCAGCTGTGCTCGCTGTAGAGCCACAGCCAGTCACTGCAGAAGAGAAAAGGGACAGGTTTGTCTCTAAATCTGGAATTTCTCCCCAGGAACTGATGGATAGATCAGATTTTTTTAGCCACGTGGGGAGAAGTTGTGTCAGTGCCGTCCTCTCCTTCATGTCTCCTCTCTGTTGTTGGAGTCTTCTTCTCAAAGCTCCCAGCTGATGTCCCTGAAATACAAGTGTGAGATTGTTCCCTGAGCAAAGGCAGCACTCTTGAGGAGTGTTGTCCATGTGAACAGGGGCATTGGAGGATGGCCCAGATGGACTTAAATGTTCATTTCCAGATCAGTGCCATGCTGGAGCTCAGTGTGGGGTACTGAGCCCTTTATCCTGGGCACAGGGACTGGTCATCTCCTTCCAGGACAGAGATGTGCTCCTTGTGTAGAATTTGCCATGGCAGAATGGGGCACTCCAAGGAGATTTGTTCATTTCCTTTCAAAGTCTATCTGGCATTAAAAGCTGAGTCAGTTTTTTCTCATTAGTTACAAAAAACCCTACTCTCCCTGTGTGTGGAATGACAGCTCCCTGAAGAGACTCTGCTTCTCACAGTCTCAAATAACTGCAGTCAGATGACATCCCTCAAGTCAGGCTTTTTCTTAGCAATTGCAGATTTAGGCTGTAAGCACACCAGTTAGTATTAGCAAGCTGGAATTCCCCGCTTTTTCTATTTATAGGAAGGCATTTTTTTCTGTATGTTCTGAGATTACGAGAGTTTCTGCTATGGTATAGTTTTCATTTTGCTAAAATTAGTCTCAAAGTCCTGTTAGTTTAAGGGAGGACAGTTAAGGCAGTGGACCCAAGGTCCTTTGAAAATCAGCCTTGAGAACCATGTGGGTTTTCTTCTCTCTCATGAAGTAGGTGGCTGGATTTTATTTAGCTGGCTGCATTTGAGTGACTTCCAGTTAAATTCCTTTAGAATACCAAGTCTTCCTGGGACACCTGCTTATTGCTCACCTGTCTGCATGAAGCTGCTTGCAGGAACTTCAGCTTTTTCACTTCTGCACATTGGACAGCACAGTACAAGCACGTGGTTCTTCACAGTGGGGGCCACCAGGGCACTTTGTGTCTCTGTAAAAGTTTTTTTTTCCTTTGAGTCACTTTTTTCTCTATCCCTCTTCTCATGTAATACTGTATTTTACTGGGAGGAAGACCCTGGTATGAACTGCCACTAATCCTGCCAGCTAATTATTAATTCACTTACTTTCCCAGAACACCCCACTCCTTAAAAAAAAAAATCCCCACACATTCCCAGAAGCTTCCTAGAAGCATTTAACCATCAAGGACAATTGACACCTCAAGGTAAATAGTCTGAGAACCTGAAATCCTGAATGTAGTTATGGTGTCTTATCTCTGCAGCACCAGGAAGTTTTAAGGGCCTCTTTACAGCCACCTCTGTGCTGGGTTTCTGATGGTGTTTGCAGGAGGATTAAAGCAACTGGAGAGGGTGGGAGTCCTTGTGGAGGCAGCTGACCCTCTCCACATTCTCTGGCCTCAGTCAGCTCCTGGGCTGAGCTGGCCTTGCAGACCAGTGCTTGTACCCCTTTACAGGGTGTCCAAGGACAGGGGAGTCCACTTAGCCATTCCCTGAGGGTGTGGTAGCTCAAGTTTGGGCTAAAAGACAAATATTTAAGTCTTGTCTTTAATGGGTTACTTAGCACTTTGCCCAACAACCTAGAAAGTTGCAAAGGCCATCTCAGTCAAGTGCAAGGAATCTCCTACTGCACAGTGAGAGGCTAGTGTGGGCAAACTCCTTCTCTGTAAGTGGCTGAAGCCTCATCCCAAGGAATTCCAGCCATCCTCCTCTGTCCTGACCAGTTTTGCTCTGCTGTGATGCCTCTGGTTGCCCAGGTCTGGCTGCAGTGACCTTTGGGTGGCTGCTGGGCACACACAGAGGGCTGATCTGAATTCACAAGGGACCCCCCTTGCTGGGGTTTAAGCCCAGGCTCGTGTTTGACCGTGTCCAGGTCGGTGTGTCAGCATCCCTGAACGCTGCACCTGCAGCTCTGTGGCATTTGCTGTTTGCAGCTCCAGGTAGGCAGGGGTTTAACAGGATCTTCCTCTGTGCCTCTCCTCAGTGCCAGCTGGCTGAGCCTGCTGCCAGTCAGGCTCTTGCTGCTGCCCTGTTGGAGGTCATTTCTAAAACCTGGATGTCCAGATCTTCAGCACTGTGCAGGCCACAAGCGATGGCACTGCTCTGCCCTGCCGTGTGCCAAGTGCTGCAGATTTGGTCCCCCGGGGATTTTTGGCAGGAGGTGTGTGTGGCACTGGCAGGGGAAGGACAACTTGTGCAGGAGGATGCTGCGAAGATAAAGCAGCCCTGTGTGTGAAATCAGTGGACGAGCCAAATCCTTCTCAGAAGTGGTGTTTAAAGAAAAAGTCCTTTGTGGAAAACGCTCCATCAGCTGTTCACCTAAGCCAAGCTGCTTAGGAAGGGAACAGGCACTGTTTAGAAAATAACATCATAAAGTATTGGGCTGCTGCTGCTGCTTGTTATGACACTGAGCAGGTCTCATGCTGGCTGGTAGCTCTGAATCTGTGGTTTCATGGAGAGTGTTTTCTTTGATCTCTCTTAGTAAAACTCCAGTGTTTTGAGAGAAAAACTTGAAAACAGGTTGGTGCAAAATGGTGCTCACCTCTCTCCCCAGCCCTACCGAGGTGTTTAATAGCTGCCACTTTGCACCTCTGTCCTTCCCCCATGGTGAAAGGGATGGATGGTTGTTTCTAAAGCCTGGCTGTCAAAATCTTGAGATACAAGCATAGGGAACCTTCTCATTCAGAACCCTGTAATCCTCCATGAATAACTTGGAAAAACATAATTTTTGGGAGTGAGGATTTGAGACACAGGCATACAAGAACAAGCCAGGAGTTGCTAGTGAGGAAAAGAACAAAATGGGGGCAAAGCATATTTCAGTGCACACCCCTCTTTCAAACACTGACTTTTGTGCTTTTATATGTGGGGTTTGTTTGCTCTCAGGCACTTGAGTATTTTTTAAAAAAATGACTGGATAAAAAGCTGTGCCCACTTGGAGGGGAAGCACCTTTGTTTGCTGCCTGGAAGGGTTGAAGTAGTTCTTGTGTGATTGAAAATAAAAAGTAGGTACACATTAAATGTGAGAGATTTTATTAAAGGATTTTGATGGATGGGCTGGGGAGAAATAAATCTGCTGTAGGACCGCAGAAGCTCAGCAGGGGCACAGTCAGTTGTTAATGAGTAAATTCACTGCTTCCATGAGAATAAATGATTACAGGCAAAGGATGCAAAAGGGGCAGATCACTGACCTAGAGAAATTCAAAGTGAGTCAGAAGCTCTCTGCGTTTCCAGGGCTTTTCCACCTCCTGCATATTTGTTTGTGGGGATAAAAGGTGCACAAAAAGGCACCTTATTAGCTTTAGCTGCTGCCAGTGATGTGGTGCCAGCGCTGCCGAGCGTTTCCAAGGCTGACTCGTGGCAGCTGAGCAGCCCCTCGCCCGGGCTGTGGGCAGAGGTGACCTGTGCTCCCAGAGAGCTGTTCTTCCCTGGCACTGAGGATTGATAACCCCATCCAGGCTCTGACATCTCCACGTTTTCCAGGTGGGCTTCTGGCTGCAGTGATTGACCAGGCAGTGCCTGGGGGGATAGATGGGCTTGGGAGGGAGTAAAATAATTTGATTTTTGAAAGTGGGGAAAAATAAATTAACACTTCCCCGCACTTTCCATAGCAGTTCTTTCTCTGCTTTCCCTGCTTCTAGGTTTTGCAGATGTGTGGAGCTGCTGTACAGTGACCCAGGCTGGGGTGCCAAACACCCCAAAACGCTGCAGGTGCTGGCTGAGGGTGTCCTGAAGCCCTTTGCAGTGCATACCTAGGAGGCTTCGTGTGCCCCTGGACAGGGGGAGTTACTGCCCACGCCTGGTGTGGAGCTGCACCTGCTCAGCAGGTCCAGCCGAGCCTCCCAGGAGATCCTGAGCAGGGATGAGCAGGGCTGGTAAAGCACACACGCTCCACGGGGGTGTGGAGCACTGGGTAGGGAGAGGTGAACTGCTTTGTTTTACATGGTGCTATTTTCATAAGTCAGCTCCAAGGGTAATAAACCTGTCCTGTGGAAAGTTAGTGAGTGGTTTACAGTATAAACTCCTCCTGCAGGGTCAGGGGCTGGGAGCAGAGCTGGGTTTAGCTCCCAGCCAGCACAGCCTGCTCAGGCCTTTTAGTCCCAGAACCAAAAAGAGCCCCTCTTGCTGCTGGTGAAAATGCAGATGTCAATATTACAACAACGTGAAGATTTATTTTGGTTATTGAGTGTTTCTGTGTGGCTTTGAGGTGCCTTGGAGTATCAGTGAGCCTTCCCCAGAGCTCCCTCACCAAAGCAACCCACGATACAGACCTGGTCCAGCTTGTTGTCTTCTTCCCACATGTACCTCCCAGAGCTGGAAAAGTGAAATCAGTGTCTTGAGGAAAGGAATAGAGAAGAAATGTGTGTTTGCCATCAAGTGCTGCTTACACAGAAGGATGGATGAACAAACAGACAGAGAAGATGCTGCTCCAAAAGCAGCTGAGTTTCTCTTGACTCTCTGGAATCTGTTTTTACTCTTTAAGTCTTTGCACTGTCACACTGGGCAGTAATCAGGATTATATTTTAATGTTATTTTAGTGCTGGATAAAGCTGCCCACCATCTAAAGACACAAATGGATGGAGTGTGGGACACAGAGGAAATGCCCTCATCTCCATCTTCCCCTCCTGGCTCTGGCACTTGTTCCATCCTTCCAGGCACTGGGGCAGCTGCAAGTGATAGTAACTAAGGAAACTTGCTTCAAAACCACTAACAGAAACATCAACTCCACGTAGAGATGTTACTATTTTCAAAGAAATCTGGTTGCTAATTAAAGTAGTGTCAGAATTTCCTGGCTGGAAGGTCGTTTTATGAAATTCCAGAGGCTGGTCAAAGGTTGAGCTGTACCTGGCATGTTTTCAGAGGTAGGGAAAATAAGGGATCTGCCTGCCTGGGGACAAGTGTGAGCATCAAGTCTGGTGTTTCACCTCTTTTCTCCATGAGGAAGGGAAAAAAATGTCCGAAGAGGCTGGGAGGATAGAGGTTTTTATTCATCTGACTGATAATAGGAGCTAAATAAAGGCTTTGGAAAAAAAAATCCAACCATTTCCCTTGCAATATTGGTTGGGCAGAACTGTACTGGAACTAAACATGGAATGAAAAGTCTGGCTTTTCTGCCAGCTCTATTTTTAGAGCTACTGCTCCATCTTTGCATCTGAGTTTTCTCAGCAGATGCACTGGAAACAGGCAATTTGCTGTTATTTTTTCTGTCCAGGCTGTGATAATCTGCAAGATAAGGATGTTGGATGGAGGGGCAGGGGACTCGCCAGAGTGGACAAAAATCCCCCTGAATACCAGGACATGGGTCTTGTTCCAGGTTTGGGGTCACTGTGGTCACAGACTCCTGAATATTTTCTGTGCTCCATTAGGAACGACCCTTCCGTGCTGGAGGGGGAGTGCTTGTGCAGTGTTGGCTGGTTTATTTGTGTCCCAAGATTGTGGTCACAACTGGAATAAAATTTAGCAGCAGTAACAGCACACAGCAGTGCTACAGATGGGTTTGGGTAAGGAGAGAGGAATTGTGTTTGGCTTTGAGAGCAAATATCTGCCTTGTCTTTCAGCTGAGGTATTGCAGATGATCCAGACATATCCAGCAAGAACCAGAGGTCCTGGTGCTTTTCTGTGAAAAGCAGGAATGGAAGATAAAAGGTGTGCTAGCCCTGGTCTTGGACATCTGACTCTGCCCGTGGGGCTTGGACTGGCCCTTCAGAGAACTCCCAGCAGGCATGGACACAGTTTTATCCCCAGTGCCCAGTGTGTGTGTGTCTCCCATGACTCAAAATGTACTGAAAGCACCTCTGCCTCCTCCTTTCAGCCGGAGAGGGCTCAGAGGGGTCAGGAGCCTGTGGCTGCCCGGCCCTGCCCCACCCTGCCCCAGGGCCACTTACACCAGAGCTTGCCCTGAGGGTTTTTCTGGCTGTTGTTTTCACTTCGTGAATCACTGAGCCCGAGGCTTGGTTTTCTGTCAGATTTCACTGTTGGGCAAAAGCTGCCCCAATTTGCCTGCATGGTAGCTCATGCTCTCCAGAGGGAGGGGACTTCCGAGAACCAGAAGCGTGCGAGGAGTTGGACTCCAGCACATTTAATTAGGAACTCTCTGTTCCAGCATAAAGCTGAAGAAAGAGGATGGACCCCCTAGAAATTCCATGGGATTTACTGGTGATAAATTCATTACTGGCTTTGCAAAAAGAAAGGCAGAAGAGGGGGATGCACCTCACATTTCTGAAATTGTGTTTGTGGTTGCTGTTCATTCAGGGCAGAGAATCCCCTGTGCCTGAGGCAGGAACACGTACAGGTATTTTTGAGCCACAGGGAATTTTGTCCAGCTACAGGCAGTGCTAGATTCCAGCAGGAGCATAAAGCTGGAGGAGGGTTTAGAGTAGAGGGAAGGTGTAACTTCACAGGCTGGTGTTCAGCGCTGTTCCCATGCCAAGAGGCAGATGTTGAGCTGTGAGAACTGGTCCTGCAGAGAAAGCAGCTGCCTGAGCTGAAGCCTCTTGGGCTTCACTATCAAATAACAGCTCTGCTGAGAGGGTAAGCAGACAGAAAAAGCTGCTCCTCAAAAAAAGCGTAGTCTTGTATGCCTTGATAACATGCACGTTGCAGAGGGGAACTAGGGCAGCACTGAGGTCTGTTTTCCCTCAGTTTTTGAAAAGGATGACTGTTACCCCCTTGCTGGGCTTGACAGTCTTTTGGCAGCAGAGAACTGAGTTGGGTGACCACATTGGTTTCTTTATTCTGGATGGTACCAGTCCTTAGCAGTGCAAACCCTGGGAGTGGTGACAAATCCCACCCTCCTGCCCATTCCCAGCTGGAGAACAGCCTCTGACCTGCTGTGCTTGATCTTCACGTGGATTTCCCAGCTGGATCTGGTTCACTCCTCCCTGAGCATCTCCCTCAAGCCCCCCTTAGTCTACACCCTGCTGTGTTTTCAGGTGTCACCAGCCTGCAGTGGGAACCAGACCAATCCCCCTGGTAAGGGGAGGAGAGGCTTCCCCAGAGCCAGAGGAGCATCTGGGAGTATCCTGAGGAGGTTTTTGCCTGAATGTGCTGCTGAGGGGGGAACTGAGGTGGTGCCAGTCCTCAGGGCTGCCCACATCCCCTTGCTCCATATCTGCACACCAGCACTTGGACCCCTTGTCTGACTGACCCCAGCAAGATCTGTGCTTTATACATGACTTAGTAGATGTAAATACCTCTTTCTTGTTTCTTCTGCCCTTTACTTGCCCCATCTGTGGACTGTCAGGGCTGTTTGGGGGCATGTTATTATTAATGTATGTCCTCTGGCTCAGCAGTGTGTGTGGCTGGGGCAGGGCTGAGGTGCTGGCTGCTGTTCTGGCTCTCCTGCATGGCTGAGATGGGCACAGAGCCGTCCTCCTCCCCTTGCAGAAATGTCCCTCTGGATACTTGTCAGTCTTCAGGGGGTTGTGTGCTCATACAGCCCCAGCTCTGCATGAGGAGGGACTCCTGGGCTATAAATCTCTGCCTTTCAAGCACTAAACTCCCTTTTGGGTTGTTTTTGACATTAGGAATTTCCTCTGATAAGAGAACTTTATTTGCCTTTAAATATCACTTTGTGACAGGATGATGGAGTGGGGATTCTTGGAGCGAGCCTGTGCCAGCCGGGGAAGGGAAATTCTGCTGGGGCTTTTGTTTCTCTCTAGCACTGACATTGTAGCTCTTTAAAGACTAGGTTTATTTTATACTTGGCAGGAGAGTGTGTGCATATGTCAGTGTCCACACAAATGGGAGCAGCCCCGTGCTGGCCCTGTGCTGGAGCCAAGTGGGTCTCCTGCTCTCCCCTCCCTGTGGCACCTGGGGAAGAGGAGCTGTGCTGGGGTTTTTCTGGAACAGGCTTCAAAGCACAGGTTGTGTTGGTGAAGCTGGGCTAGTATGTGGAATGCCTTAAAAGAACAGAAAGAAGGGTTTTGTGGTACTGTCTGCAAGGTACAGTGGGATGTTCCCTGGCTGGCAGGCCAGTGTGTCACCTGTTACCCCAAGAACAGCCCAAAAGCCAAGTCCCCAGGGCAGCATTGTAGCTGGTTTGTAGTGCAGCCTGCTCAGGCTAAGCCTGAGGTGTCTCCCAGCACAACCTGAGCACAGCCTGTAGCCACAAAGTCTGAGCTGTGTTTGCAGTCAGTGGGAGCTGAGCTCCCTAATCTGGCTCTCTGCAGCAGCCGTGTCGTATCACCATCCCTTTAGACACGGAGGATTTCACTCCACAGGCTGCTTGTGAGCAGCAGGAGCTGCAAAGTGCCAGCTCATTTATTCCACTTGGATTCCATGAAGTTCTCTCTGCTTTTCAGGATGCCTCAAGCAGCCAACTGACTCTGTGTTCCTTTCTTTCAGCTCTTCCACGTAGCGTATGTCCTGATCAAGTTTGCCAACTCCCCTCGTCCTGACCTCTGGGTGTTGGAGCGATCAACTGATTTTGGCCTCACCTACGAGCCCTGGCAGTATTTTGCCTGTGAGTATGACAGGGAGCTGCAGCTCAGTGCCAGTTAGTGATGCTGTGGTGAAGATAGCCCTGTGCAGATACAGGCTTGGGTTTGGAGCTGTTCCTGTGTCATTGCTGTGATGCAGCACGTGTCTTCTGTTTCATCTGCTCAATAAGGCTGCAAGAGTTGAAGGTTAAATGCTCTTCAGGACAGGAGAATTATTTTGCTCTCTGGTACTAAATGTATTTTTTAAACCATTGTCATGGCTTGTAGGGGGGTGCCAAAGTTGGTACCAGTGTCCGCAGCTGGGTGTTGTTGATCCAGGTCTGAAGGTGAGATTTCTTATCATTTCCTCCCCTGTACCATCCCAGACTGTATTTCAGCTCCTCCAGAAGCCAAGCAGCAGCTCGCTTCCAAGTGGCTGCTATCACAGAAAGTCTGGATGCAGAAAACATTCCCTTGTGCTTATCAGGACCGGAGATTGGATCCAGCCTGTGCAGGGCAGGGAACTGCTGTCCTGCTGCTGTGCAAGGTGGGATCAGAGACAGCTGGCTGGAAGGGAGATCCAGTCTGTGCACTGGGCTTCCCAATTCTCTGATTAAAACCTTAAGAAACAGCTGGTTCTACAAAACTCCTCTCCCAGAGGGTCTGTGGGGTAGCCGGATGCTGAGGAACTTGTTAACCACCAGCTCCTCCCAGAAGCAGCAGCAGTAATTGGGAGAAGATGTGAGTTAAGATCTGCAGCCAGAGCTTAAAACCTGGCAAGAAAGGACTTGGGAGCACTCAGAGGCCTTGCCCTGGGCTGTCCCTAAAGGCTCATATTTCTGGCTTACCTGTCAGGCTGTGCTTTGGATTTCTGGCCTCTTCTTGTGCAAGAAAGTGCTGCAGACATATTAGCACTGTGTTGCCTTAGCGCAGTAGCTCCTCTCTGGGGCGGATGTTTTTCTCTCTGCTGTGTGCTGGTAGGGAATTACTGCTGTCAAATTCCTGCTTTGCTTTATTCTGTCTTCTCTGAGAATTTCTCTGCCAGCTCTGAAGCCTCTCTTGGGGCCCATTGCAGTCATGTTCCTGCATGGTCTGCAGTTGCACAGGAAGCTCTTGCCCCACTGCATGTTCCTGTGTGTAGTGGCAGTGCTGCAACATCTGGAGTCCCCTTCCCTCCCAAAACATCTGGCCCTGTTACCACTCCCCTGGAGAAGGGAGATGCAGTGACACAGCCCAGTGGAAAATTCCCATGGAAATAAAGAGGTGGCTGCTCCAAAACCTGCCAGATTTGCGAGCACAAGAAGTCTTCTGTGGAGGGAGGTTTATTTTTATCACGGGGAATTCTGTAGGTGGTCTAATAAAAACACTGCCAGGTCAGTACCAGGGTTAAAAGCAGCTGGCAGAAATGCAGGGTTTCTTCAGAGCTGCCAGTGAGCCTTGCCAGGGATGACACTGGCACTGTCCACCCTGGCTCATGCTGTCCCTCGAGCTGCTCATCATGGGAGGTGCCAAGGTGCTTTTGGGCTTGGCTCTGTGGGAGGAGAGAGAAGTGACTTTGGGTGAGGCTCTGTCCTTGTCTGTTTCCTTAAAGCACTGCTAGAGTTTAAGGCCAGTGGGTTACTCTGTTTTAGCTCAGAGTGCCCAGCTTCTGGCTCACGTGGTTGTGCAGATTTTGCAATAACGGGAGGAGTTCTTTGGTTTTCCTCAGTAGCTCCTTGGGCTGAGCATCCTGTCTCCATGCAGCCATTGCAGTGCTCTGGAAATCAACCATCTTGAGCCAGTGGTGACAGGTTCCTTGCCTGGGGCTTTAAAAATAAATTGCCTTTAAAAAAGCACCTGGTGAAGCAAACCTTGGCGGCCAGAGACCTGATGTTAAATATTTCCACATCTTCCTGTGGATGCAACTGAGCTCTTGCTGTTGCCAAAACAGTGTTTCCTGGAGCAAGGCCACATTCTGGAGACAAGGTGTGGATGGGTGCAAGCCAGAGGTGAAGACAGGGGGGCAGAAATTCTCTGCTCCCCCTTTGCTGTTCCTTCTGCCTGGCTCAGCCTACCCATGCAGCACATGGAGTGGGGGACCTGCCTTCTGGAGGCACATTGAGACAGATTTTGGAGGATTATTCCCATGAATTGGGTTAGCATTTCCCCTTCAGTTTCCTGTGTGAGCTGAGCAGCGCTGGCAGGAACAGGAGATTGTGTTGGTTGCCTTTTCTTCCTTTTTCTCCCCGTGGAAACACCTTCAGGAGCACTGCAGTGCCATTCACTTCAGCACACTGCTGTGAGCTCCTGGCACACATGAAAAGGGAGTGGGAAGGAGCAGCAGCCTTTGTCCAGGCTCTTCCTGAGGGAACAGTCCCTGAGAGTCGCACTGTGTAGGTTTTTGCATGGGTAGATGCAGGTGCTCACTACCCTGCACAATCAGGCCCTGAGCTGCCCCAGCAGTGGTTTGGTTGGCTCTGCCAGCACAGGGATGTCACATGTCCTGGGGACAAGGGTGCTGGACTTGCAGGAGCAGTCATACTGGGAAGCCAGGCCATTCCTGTAGCTGCAAGGAGAGTCTTGGCATTCAGTGTCCCCAGAGCAGGTCACCAAGCCAGCAGAGTGGCTGCCTGGTGATGCCTGTTCCCTGACTTTATCCAGCCTTGCATTGCCACTTAGTGGCAGGAGCCCTCGTTTGCTGTCCCCAAGGAATGGTTCTTGGTGGCTTTGGCATTTCTGGTTTGTGGCATTGGTTTAAGAGCAGAATTCAGAGTAAGGTGTGAGGAGAGGACCTGCAGTATTTGGGAGATGCAGAGCAATGGCTTGCAGGATGTCTGCTTGTCCCCCCTGCCTGGTGGGAGATGTCCCAGCAGTGACTGTGGCTTGTGGTTGCTCTCACTGTGGGTTCTGTGCTGGCTTCAGGACTGACCCAGCAAGTTCAGGAACCACATGAAATGATGGTGCAGCTCCTACATCAGGAGCAGAGCCCTGGCAGCAGAGAGCCCTTCTGCAGTTCAGTGGAAGCAGTGTAGCAAATCCACTGTCAGCAAGGCAACAGACTGAGACCTGAGTTAGATCTCAGGCTGGTTAAACTGTGAGCTTAGTGCCAAAACTGAGGGTGGGTTTCTCTGCAGGTGGTGGCAGTAGGTACAGCAGCTATTCTGACCTTCCTCATTTACTGCAGGGAGGTGATTTGGGGAGTTTTCTGCTTATTACTGCTAGTGACCCCCTCCCTTAGTGGAGGACATGTATTTAGCCATGACAGAGTTAATGGTACAAAGCAATCTCTACGTGGTAAATGCTTAACAAAGATCATACACCCACCTCGCCTGTGGTCAGCGTGGGAAAATCCATAGAGGGCTGGGAATTGTTCCTTTTGTCTTACTGCTCTCATGTCTGGTTGATGAACAGCTTCCAAGAGGGACTGCATTGAGAAGTTTGGCCAGCACACTGTGGACCGTATCACCAGGGATGACCATGCCATCTGCACCACTGAATACTCCCGGATCGTGCCTTTGGAAAACGGGGAGGTGAGCAGTTGCCTGTTCTCATCCCCTGGAGTTTCCAGGGTTACTCAGTGGCTGTTGGTGCTCCTCCCTCTCGATTTTCAGATAGAAGTATTCAGTTAAACCAGATGAGATTGACAGAGAGCTGATCCAGTCATCTGGATGACTGGGTTCAGCTGAGGGAGAGATTATTTTCCTCCTACCCCACAGGATTACACAGATTTGTTCTCACGGATTCGCAGAATGGGGTGGGTTGGAACCACCCAGTTCCAACTCTGGAACTGTATCTGCCGTGAGCAGATACACCTTCCACTAGACCAGGCTGCTCAGTGACCAGTCCAACCTGGCCTTTTCCCTGCTCCCATTCACAGATTGTTGTCTCTCTGGTGAACGGGCGCCCAGGAGCCATGAACTTCTCCTACTCTCCTCTCCTGCGGAATTTCACCAAAGCCACCAACATCCGACTGCGCTTCCTGCAGACGAACACTCTGCTGGGGCACCTGATGGGCAAAGCTCTGAGGGACCCTACGGTCACACGGAGGGTAAGGCAGGCCTTGGTACCTCGTGCTGGTGAGGTGGAGCTGTTCGAGGGCCGTGCAAGCCACCTCTGGGGAGAGGACACCCTGGGTGTTGCCTGTGGGGATTTTCTCTCTGTCTTGCACCCCCTAAAGCTGAAGGTATCTGCAGCAGATGCTGCTGTGGCTGGAGCTGGAGGCTGCTTGGGAAGGCACCAACGATGTGAAACTGGGGAACACCTCTTGGTGTCACATGTGGCTTTCTGGCTGTGCTGGGAGCCCCCCACGCATAAGCAATGGGCTCTGTTAGATGTGGTGCATCTCATCATAGGCAGATACCGCAGCCTACAATGTCACTGTAAGGAAAATATCCCAACACATCATTTTACGGGATAAAGTCCTGCTGAATCTTGAGCAGAATGGTTATGAATCTGTTTTGTAAAAACAGTAATGGCCAACTTTTCTTGTGCTTTGCAGTATTACTACAGCATCAAGGATATCAGCATCGGAGGGCGCTGTGTCTGCCACGGCCACGCAGACGTCTGCGATGCCAAAGACCCCAACGACCCTTACAGGTACCTTCTGCAAAATCCCAGTTCTGTGTGAAAGCATTGGAATTACTGTTCCAAGAATGAAAGATGATACCTGTGTTAGTTGTGTCCTGTCCTGAGCTAGTAATGGTACCATCACTGCTGTTTGTGTCTCTGCTGAGAAAGAAGCAGAAACTGCTCCAGGCAAAGTAGCAAAAACCACACATTTTGTCAGATTATTTTTCAGCCAGAACAGCTCCCTGGTTGAGTTTTCCCTGTCCACAACTTTGCCATCCTGCTGGAGCAGAGTGTGAGAATGAGAAGGAGGGATACTGATGTAGAACAGGGAGGTTTCCCATCAAAGTCCTGGGATCATTTCTGAACTTGTGCAGAGAAGTCTTTTGCTTCCCATGTGGCTTCTTAAGCAGTGGGACAATGCTCTCATAATTAGATGGTCTCCCATGAAACCAGAGGTTGCTTCCCATTTCTACTCATAAGAACCATAGATTGGTTATGTACATATCTGAACAACTCTTTGCAGAAGAACAAGAGTGTGTAAAGAAGTTAGATTTTGGCTAATGGAACTTCCCATCTGCCTTGGCAACTTGGAATGCCAAAGAGCTGCTTCAGGCCATGGAAGGGTTGCTTTCAGCCATCTGTTTGCAGCTTGAATGTTGCCTTTATGAAAGGGATGGGTAGATTCAGCTGGACGAGGGGAGCTTGTATTTCTTTCTCATCAGGATCATGTAGAACTTTTGGATCGTCTAAAATAAAATTCCAGAGAGTCCCAGCCAAGGTTAAAGCTGTTAAGTATTAAAACAAAGAGGTATTGGTAAGCAAGCCTGCCTGAGTGTGCCAAACTCTCTGACAAAAGGAAGTTCATAAATATTTGAATGTACAGTTCCTTGTTTTTTAGACTTTGGTGTTGCTGGATGCAAAGTGGACCTGTGTGCTGGGGCAAAAGGCTTCATGGGGACAAGTGATTGTTTAACATGGAAATGCCAGGACCTTTCTTGGGTGTATCAATGGCTTGGGGCTCTCCAAGAAGGGAGGGAAAGTTGAACAAGGAGAGATATGTTGGATATCCTTGTTCAGTGCCACTTCTGCTTGCAACCATCTCTGTCTCCTGAAATTCCTGTCCTCCACTCTCATTTGGATGCATTTGGCATCTTCACTCTTGGCCCCAGCCTGTTGTCTGATGTTGCAGCACATGTTGGTAAGCAGCTGTTGCATTTCACCCAGAGCAGATCACGCTGTCCTGAGGGAGAAAACATTTCCTACTTGTGTGCTTTGTGCAGTCAGAACATAACAGCTGTAAGTCCTTTGGGATACAGCAGGAAAAGGTCCTGGATAAATAGATCTTCCTGTGGCATTGCTGTACCCTTCAGCAAGTCCAGGAGCACAGGCAAGTCAGCAGAAATCTGATACTTTCATTTGAGAAAATGAGTAATAGATGAAATGCTGCCGTTTTCCAGGCTCTGGCAGCAGCTGTGTCCAGCCTTCCCACTGAAGTGGGCACTGCTGGGCAGGATCCCAGCCCTCCTGCCCTGACACAGCACAGAGCCAGCATGGAGGTATCTGTAATGCCACTTCAGCTGGGGCTCAGACACACTGTCCCCTTGAGACACAGGCCCAGCTACCAGAAACTTGTCGTGT
This sequence comes from Promerops cafer, assembly GCA_013398275.1. Taxonomy (NCBI): domain Eukaryota; kingdom Metazoa; phylum Chordata; class Aves; order Passeriformes; family Nectariniidae; genus Promerops; species Promerops cafer. The sequence goes on from VZSE01015292.1 coordinate 100,208, forward strand.
CTTCAGCAGTCTGTGTGGTGTGCCCTCTGCACATGTCCTGCCTCTTCAGAATCTGGTGTGTGACAGCAGCTGGGCAAGGAAATGCAAATAAAGGGATGCAGATTGGCCTGGCCCTGTTAAAATCCCACAGTCTCAGCCTGGTGTGGGGGCATCTCTGCTGTTCATTTTAACTTCTCTCTTCTGCACATCCCTATGTTTCTTTTGCCTGTTGCTCAGAAAGGCAGGATGAGCACTTCAATAGGGGTGAGGTGATCTAGAAATCTTGGCAAAGACTTCAGGACGTGATGAAGCATGTCCATGAGCTGACTTCCTGGCCATAAATGATAACTGGTGCAACTTTGGAAAGTTTGTGTGAAGTGCCAAGCTACAGAGACTGCACATCCAGCTGTGTTGAGCTGGCAGCACATCTGGGCCCTGTGTGAGTGTTTGCAGGGACCTCTGAGCAGGTACAGCCTCCTCAAGGCTCTCTGCACTTCTCACAGCTTTCTCTCTTGGCCCTAAGTTGGAATGGGCTGAATTAAGCAGAGGAAGGAATGTTCTCCTGGTTAAAGGTGAACATCAGCAGGATGAGGCACAACTCTTTCTCCTTGAACAAACACTTGGAGCAGTGAGATAAGAATCTTCAGGAGCCTGGCTTGGAGAACCCAGACAAGAGTAATGTGTTAACAGCCTGAGTGAGCTCAGGAGAACCCTGCAAGGGTTCTGCATCTGTCTGATGTGAGCAGCTGTTTCCGTGGCTTCACTGCCCTGTCACACATACCGCAGTCAAGAGGGGAGACAACCAGAGAGTCCAGCTGCTCCTTCTGTGCCTGATGCTGAAGATAACCACCAAGACAGCAGCAGCCTGGCTGGTCAGAAGCACATCCACAGATGAAGGATGCTTTCCCACTGCTGGATCCTGAACTCCAGCTTCCCCTTTCCATTTGGAAGGGAAAGCACCATGTATGCCAGTAGATTTGTGCCATCTGTCAGTCTCTTTTTGCAGGTGGTTTTTTCTCCCTACAGTCAGAAACAGAGGAAGGGGCTTTTTTTTTCCCTTGATAGTGCTCCTCAGATGTCCCAGCCAAATCCAGATGCTGTAGTGTTTGTGTGCTGCTCTCAGTTCTGCCACAGCTGCTTGCTGGGAACTGTTTAGTCTCTGCTATTGAGCATCAATTCCAGCGGGAAGACTGCGGTTTCATGTCTTACAGCAGGATGACCAGGAAATATCTGCTGTGTGGACACAGCCGCTCCCTCTCCTGCCTTGTGTATACTCAACCAATGAAGCATGTAAATATTGTGGTTTATGTGCATTTGTCTGTAATTCATTAGCAGCACAGACTCGGCACAAGGTGCAGTAAAGCCGTGATAGATGAGCTCTCTCAGAGGTCGGCGCTAACTCTGAACAGCAGAGACTAAATAAATACCTCCTTCTCCATCTGAAGTGAGCATCTTTACTCATGCAGTGCCATCTTCTTGCATTCTGGGAACTGAACCAGTACTTTTCAGACATCTTGAACGTTAAGGAGCCTGGGGTGTGTGGCTGGAGCCACGTCCTCCAGTCGGGGAGATTAACACTGCCCAGCAGGTTTATAAGTTCCCTGACTCAGTGACCATCTTTCTCCACACGTATGTATATGGATCTTAATCTTGATCTCCAGCTGCTGCCATGGAAAGAAATTATAAAATTTGGTTTCCTTGAAAGTGCTGAGTGGTAGTCAGCCAGGTGAGAGGTCCGTGGGTGGTTGCATTCCAGAGACATGGACAAGATTTGCCTCTTCATTGGGTCTGCAAAACACTAGAAGAACGAAGTTCCTAGTGAATATTTCAGGGCTGTTTTCTGCCACTTAAGCTCCAGCCAGGGGTTCAGTTTCATGCGTGGACTCTGCCAGCTACAGCCCAGCCTGTGAATGTGGGCAGGGACGGGGCATGACGAGTGCTGAGAGAATTTGACTGCAGCCAAGTGTCCCGTGGCATCTGCACGGGAAGGGCTGGGAGCAGCACTGGGACCTTCTGCCTCTCAACCCCTCTGCCTGAAGCAAACATACTGAGTGTGGATCCTGCTTGCATTGCCCCAAACTTTCAGATCATCCCATTATTTTCATTAAAATGAGGTCACTTGTCCAGTGCTGCTGCCTCTATCTGGCAATTCACTATACATAGACTTGCAGGTCCCACATCTTAAAATTACGTGTAGGTGGAAACTGTGGCACTCAGCTCACTGCAGAGTGTCTGCACTCCTACACTTCACCCTGAATGACTGCTCCTTTTGTTTCTAACGTTTAAAAAAAATTACATTTATTTTTAAACACACTGCTTTTGAATGGAAAAGCATTGGAAGAGGGAGAGATGGGATTGGCAGACTCGCCCTGAGGGGAAATGAGTAATTGCACAGATAAAAGCTGGAACATGCTGTATTATCCATAAGTCTAATACAACAGAAAGCATTTGTGTTGGATGGGAATGGCCCTGTGCTAAGTGGAGGTTTTGGGGCTGATGTCACTGACGTTAATGAGTCACCCTTGGGTCGGGCAGGATGAGATCCATCGGGTGCCTGTCGAGATTCCTTGCCCGGCGCCTCCGGAGCCGCCTGTTTACCCAGCACAGCCCTGCCTGGAAAGCAGGAGGTGCCGTGCACAGGGAGCGTGGGGCCAGCATCTACTGAAATTCTTAATTCAAATTTCATGCCCTCCTCCCTGCAGCACAGGCGTACCTGGAGGAGCAGATAGCACCTGTGTGGCCCCATCCCTCTCCAAGCTCTGGTCTATAATTTTTTCCTTTCATGCTGCACAGTGGTGGGGACATCTTTGTGTCCCTGCACCATGCTACATTCTCTCAAATAATCAGCCTCAGCTCGATTTCTGCCACTCCAGCCATTTCACATTTTATTCTCTGCAGAGTTGGCTAGGCAGTGGCACACTGATTGTTCTCTTATCCTCATCTCCCTATGAAAGAAAAAAGGAATGATGGTGGAGGAGAAGAAAGGGAGAGAATGCATCTGGAACAGCAAAGTTTGGTGTTTGGCTCAGAAAAAAATAAATCAATTAAAAAGTTGAAAACAAAACCTTAGAAGCCTCTTTTCCAAGATATTGCGAGTAGCAAATACCACTCGTTCATGTACGAGATCAGTGACAGTGATGCACGGCAGGGTCACACAGCAGCTCCCCATCCCACACGTCCCTGTCATCTCCCCAACCTTGTCTGTGCCCCGTTCCTGTCCCCGCAGGCTGCAGTGTGACTGCCAGCACAACACCTGTGGTGGCTCCTGCGATCGCTGCTGCCCCGGCTACAACCAGTTCCCCTGGAAGCCTGCCACCGCCGACAGCGCCAACGAGTGCCAGCGTAAGTGGGAGCTGGGCTTTCCCTTCACCCAAGCCCAGCTCAGTGCCTGCTGCAGGGGAGCTGCTCACTGCACCGGGGGGGCTGGGGGAACTGGGGGCACTGACACAGCAGAGGGGACTCTGCACATCAGGTGATGTTCAGGTGAGGCTCACACAGGGAGGTCTCCAAGGTCCGTGTGGGACTTTGGCTCTGCTTGCGTTCCAGTTCCTCCAGTGTGTCCAAGGGCTCGCGCAGCCGAGTCTCATTGCTCAATTCTGTCCGCAAGATGAATTAGGTTTGGTTGTGTTTACATACAGGACATCTTTATTTGTCTAGAGAAACCTTTGGTCAGTGCCAGCAGTGGGATTTCTGCTGCACTGGGAGTGCAGAGCACAGAGCTGCACCACACAGTGTCTTAGAAACGCAGGGTGGCAAAGGATCTTAAATCCTGTGAGTTTCTAAACCCCCTCACCTGCTGCTGGATTTTACAGCTCACCTCTATCCAGGGTGGGATGAAAGAGGCAAGAATGTTGCTCTCTAAACCAGACTACTCGAGGCCCCACAGTGTGGTAATTTTTCTTTCTCGTCCATACATGCCTGCACATATTTTACTTGTGATTTTGTACCCGCTGTGCTCTCCTGGTTGCAGACCAGACTTTGTGAAGGAGTTGCTGCTTCTGTGCTTTTGAACTGAAAGACTTCAGAGAGCTTGGGAGATCTTGTAATCCCCCAGATGCATTCAGGCATCTTTCCTCATGGAAAAGCAACCCATCAAACCCAGGAGGGAGAGTTGACATCCTGAGATGCAGCTGCTGATGGAAGGGCCTCTGAGGACGAGTGGTTTAGCTCCCATCTCTTTGTATTCCAGCCTGCAATTGCAATGGCCATGCCTACGACTGCTACTACGACCCGGAGGTGGATCGACACAAAGCCAGCAGGAGTCGTGAGGACAAGTTTGAAGGGGGAGGTGTTTGTATTGACTGCCAGGTAGGCCCAAAGAGCTTCTCTGGAAGAGGCTGTTGCAAATGTTTGTGTTTGTTTCTGCTGTCAGCCTGGTGTTCAGCCTCCTGGGACCTCCACCATGCCCCTCTGTTATCTAAATTAGGTCTCTCCCTGGAAATTTAGTCTCTTTGCCATGGATTAAAGGCGTGTGCACCAGTAATGAGAACAGCAGTTGGTTTCTAGCTGTTCCCTGGTAATACCTCCTAAAGCTGTAGTTTGCTGAGACACCGGAATTGGGAGGGACAGGTTGATGCCCAGCACTTTGTGTAATCCCTACCTAGTTCACAGTGCTCTGGCATCTCTCTGGATGTCTCTCTGCCCACCAAAATACCAGTCTTCAGTCTGTAAAGTGGGAAAGTAGCTCTTCCCTTCCCAAGGTGACGGTGACTGTGACATGGTTAATTCATGCACTGGCATGAAACTTCTGGCTGTGCTTCCGTGCTGGGAGGAAACAGGTTGCTCCCATCCTCAAAGCACAAAGTGATCAGGACATTTTACCATCTGAAGGAAGTGAAATGGGCTCGAGGTCAGATATGAACCTGAAACTCACACTGTGTTTATGGGAGGATACAGTTGGCAGGAAATGCTTGGTTCCCAAGTCGGTGTATGTGGAATTTTGAGCAGATTTAGGTCTTTGATGCGCTGACACTGCTGAGCTGCTTCCTCTGTAACCTGGAGCTGTTAGTGAATCTGGCAGATGACTGTGAGTCCTGCAGGCAGAGGAACTGATGCCTCTCTAACCCCCTGTCTTTCAGCATCACACCACTGGCATTAATTGTGAGAGGTGCATCCCTGGGTACTACCGATCCCCTGACCACCCCATCGACTCTCCGTACATTTGCTACCGTGAGTGTGAACTCCTCTGCAGTGACATCCTGATGGACTTGGTGACACTGGGGAGGGCACTCTGGAGGGTTGGGCTGAGAGGTTTTCCTGCTGCAGGGAGTCTGAGGCCTCAGTCAGTGACACCGCTGGCTTGTCCCTCTCCGCAGGCTGTAACTGTGAGTCTGACTTCACCGATGGCACCTGCGAGGACCTCACCGGGCGCTGCTACTGCAAACCCAACTTCACTGGGGAGCACTGTGACGCCTGTGCTGAGGGCTACCTCAACTTCCCCCACTGCTACCGTAAGTGGGGGTTCACATCTGGGAGCCCACAGACCCAGCAGCTGTGGGAAGGGCCAGCAGCTCCAGTTGTGGCTCCTGGGATGTCCTTTCCCCATGCCACGTGGCACTCCTGGCCCAGGAGGAGTTCTTTCAGGTGGGCACAAGTCCACATTTGGCTTGGGTGGAAGCTGCACCAGAGAACACAGAGTCAGCAGGAGCTTCCCATTTGGCTGGGGTTTCATGTCCCACTTTCTTATGAAAGACAGGCTATAAAGGGCTGTAATGGTTTGTTGTTTAGTGGGACGTCTGTGCTTTGTTCCATGCTCCACATTTTTATTCAGCCTCATCAGCTTTGGGACTGTCAAGTCCCTGATACTCCATCAGGATTTCTCTGAGTGTGTGTGATGACCTGTGCAACGTGTCTTTCTCTGCACAGCCGTTCCAGCTTTCTCTCACAACGATACTGGAGAACAAGTGCTTCCTGCAGGACAGATAATAAGTAAGCAGTGCAATTTTCCTTGATGCTTTGGCAGTGCTGTCATTTCTGTTACACCTCCCATCCAATGCAAGATCAGGTCTTCAGCCTACTGGGCACATACATTGTATGAGACAGCTCTGAGTCATTTTAATAGAGTACAACCAGCAGCTAAGTGGTGGGGGGAAAGGAAGTTTTATGATTCCCTTTTTATCGATGTGGAAACTCTAGCCTAGGGTGACAGTGTGATTTTTTTCTGGGGTCCAGGCCATGTGGGGATGTCCCTTCTGCTCTCCCTGTGAGAAACCTCCCCCAAAGGTCATGGAGGGACTGTGGCTGAGCTGGGAGCTCTGCTGTGGGTGCCTCTGAAGGGTCATGCACAGGCAGCCACTCGCTCTGTGACACTGCCTCTGCTGTTTAGAAAGCTCATCCACGCTCTCATCCCTGCTCCCCTCCACCTCCCTCCTCTCTCATGCTCACTCTTCTTGGTTCCTCTACTCCCTTGTGCTTTATTCTGTCTCTTTTCCCACTGAATCCTCCCCTGTCTCATGCTCCCCAGCACGCTCCAGATAACCTTTTCCTTCCTTCTGATATTTTGAAGTCTCTATCTTCCAGACAGGTTTTTTCTTTCCTGAGCTGGAATTTCTCACTTCCTTTCTCATTTCCTCACCTCCCCCTCCCTCTGGTTTTTGGATGATTGTCCTTGCCTCTCCCAGCTCAGCACCCCACACCACTGCTGTTGGTGGCAGCAGGGCTGGCTCAGAGCCTCACCACTGCCTGCCTGAACACCCTGCCCTGGAAGTGGAAAGGTCTCGGGTGCAGCTGAGCATGGAGTGACCAGAGAGAAAACCCAAAGTTCACCCTGGTTAGCCGAAGGCTCTGATTATTCCCACACTACACTGAATCAGCTCTGCCTGGGCTTGTGGAAGCAGCATTTGCCTGCCCTGTGTGCTGCCCTGCTGCCCACCCTGCACCTTCACACCAGCGTGGTGCTGAGGCCTCCCAGCCACCCTGCACGCCAGGCATGGGTTGATTAAAACATTCTCACCTGATAGGAAGGTTATGGAAGCAAACGCTTGAGCATTTGAGTTGCCTCATGGCGACTCCTGCCGTGTCCCGCGGGGCCTCGGAGCTCGGCTGACAGCCGCGTGTGGTGTCACCTGTTGTGTCCCCATCCAGACTGCGATTGCTACGCGGGTGGGACAGAAGGCAACGCCTGTCGGAAGGACCCTCGGGTGGGGATGTGCGTGTGCAAACCCAACTTCCAGGGAACACACTGCGACCAGTGTGCCCCAGGCCACTACGGACCCAGCTGCCAGCGTGAGTACCCGGCAGGCAGCATCCCCAGGCTCGCCCTGCTGGGCTTCTCCTTGTTCTCCACCCATGCTGGGGAGGAAGAATTCCACAGCTCCGCTTCCAAGTGGCAAATTCCCATGACATCTGCACTTTTGCTGTTGTTTTCCACCTAGCCCTGGCCCTCCAGCATCCTCCCAAGCTGTGGGGGGCTCTTGAGGAATTTCCTATGGACATGAGCTGTGGGCCAGGCATGCTTGCTGTCAGCTCTGTTCTTTCTCCAGCAACTTCTCTTCTACCCCAGAGGAGCAGATGCTCTGGTTCCTTTCCTGGGAAGGCTGAAGACAAAAAGCCTGCTTATTTACTAATGCCCTTGTTGCTTTGCAGCCTGCCAGTGCTCTGGCCCTGGTCAGTACGATGGCACCTGTGACAGCGAGACAGGGCAGTGTCTGTGCCGGACAGGATTTGAAGGGCACTCGTGTGACCAGTGTGCTCCAGGCTACTTCAACTACCCTCTGTGCCAGCGTGAGTATCTGTCCTTCTCGGGCCTGGGTGGGGACACACAGCCAGAGTCCTCCGGCAGGGGACGGAAGGACTGGGAAGTGGTTTTGTGGGTGCCATAGGCAGAGACTGATGGTTTGAACGCTTAGAGCAGCACCTAATGCCTGTCTGAGAACCCCAGGAAAAAGACATTTTGCCATGAGCTCTGGGCTCAGAACCTTCCTATCAGAAGGTTTTGCCATGCTCCCAGCTCAGGGCGGGTGGTTTCTGTGTTGCAGTGTGCGGCTGCAGCGCGGTCGGGACGCTGCCCGGAGGCTGCGACTCCGCCGGGAATTGTTTCTGCAGAGCCGAGTTTGCTGGGCCACGCTGTGAGCAGTGCAGCCCTGGCTTCCACTCCTACCCCCACTGCTACGGTAAGCACCTGAACCTTCTGGGGCTTTACTACACCTTCAGCTCCTGCTGTTCTTGCAAGGCTTCGGTGTTTCTCAGTATCAAATCCATGTGGTCTGCACTGTGAATTTCGCAGGCTTGTTTTGGAGGTCATGGATCACAGCAAAGCCTGGAAGACAAAGTGGTTTTTATCAGTCACACTTCCTCATCACAACCCTGCTGTGGCGTGGTGTCTCAGTTTCTGCCCCTTTTGTGTGTCATTTGAGTATATTAACCTACTAAACTGCTGGGGAACATTGAATGGGCTGTAAAGACCCCTCAGTGCATTTTCCTGGTATGGCTATGAAAATACTGCATAATTTGCCAAGGGGTTAAGAAATCAATATTTTCTGATGGAAGTGGCTAATTCCTGGGGGGCTGAATGATAGTTCAGACCAGCAGTGCTTGGCCACAGATCACAGGGATCATCCGAGTCCTGCTCTTACAGCTTGCTCCTGCGATTCCCGGGGTGCAGTGGACAGCAGCTGCAGCCCAGCGGGGCAGTGCCGATGCCACGGGAATTTTGCAGGACACACCTGCAACCAGTGTGCCCTGGGCTTCTACGGATACCCCAGCTGCACACGTGAGTAACACCTTACTGCTCTCTACAGCCCCCTGAGAGGAGGGCGTAGCCAGACCGAGGTCAGTCTCTTCTACCAAGTAACAAGACAAGAGGACATGGCCCCAAGTTGCACCCTGGGAGGTTTAGGTTGGGTATTAGGAAAGATTTCTTCACCAAAACAGTTGTCAAGCATTGGACAGGCTGCCCAGGGCAGTGGTGGAGTCACCATCACTGGGAGGATTTAAAAAACATATAGATGTGGCACTTGGGGATGTGGTTTAGTGGTGAGCTTGGAAGTGCTGGGGGAACAGTTGGATGGTGATCTCAGAGGTCTTTTCCAACCTTAATGATTCTCTGATCCCATCCATTTCCCTGGGCACTGCGTCACTCCTGGACTATTGCTGCAGCCCCAAATCCTCTGAGCAGCCCTCCCCAGCTCTGAGCAGCGTGTCCCCATCTCCCTCCCTGTCAGCAGTCCCAACTGGAAGCCAGATGTACTCTTATGTCTCCCAGCAAGAATTTATGGCTCATTAAAAAGTAATCCGTGATACAATTTCCGTGAAGCAACAAAAGAGCATCATCACTGTCTTGCACAGTACTAAATGTGGCCTCCTGAGCCATGCCAGCTGGCAGAACACTCCTCCCAAATGCTGATGCCGGCAATATGCCTTTGAAGAGGCTGGAGGCAGAGATGAAATGGTCTCACAGGAGTTCAGTAGTCACTTTTTTTTTGTCTCATAAAGCCTTAGCCACATTGCAGAGCTGTAGAAGGAAAGAAAAGAACCACCTGATCTTTATATTTTTTCAAAATCTGTTGTTTCCTGAGCAGTCTTTTGCTGTTAGCCAGTGTGGGGGTGTCAGTCTACAGTGTCTCCTGTGGCAGGGATTTGAGGTGTGCTGGCTGGGCAAGGAAGGCATGGACAGCTCCCTGGCAGCTTGCTGACCTTTCCTGTGATAGGGCAGTGGGATCTCTGTGCATTCATGGGCAGCAGGTCGTGCAGAAGCTGTGGAACCATTGCCCTGCCCTCACCCCACTGCCCACATCCAAAATCCAGAGGGCAGACCCTGATGGCCAAATGCTGCTCTTGAGTGTTTGGGATTTTGTAGGGTCTGATATGTCACTGGCGACTCACTTTCGGGGGATGAGATCACACCCCTTCTCCTCAACCAGAACTCTTCCCTGCCTCTGAAATACACATAAATGTATGTGAATGGGTGTGATACACATTGAGGCTTCTATTGTTTTTTCTTAAAACATGGGGTGGTTTTAACCGAAAGCAAAGAATGAGAATTTTATTTATAATCCACATGTCTGGCTGCTCTTGGTGAAGGTCGGGCAGACAAAAGAGGCTGTTGCTGGGAAGCCCTGAATGCCACTCCAGCAGTTCTCTCCCCTCCCTTGCAGCTTGCCAGTGCTCCCGGGAGGGGTCCCTGCACGGCACCTGTGACCAGGACACGGGCCAGTGCAGCTGCCGGCCCAGGGTGACGGGACTGCGCTGTGACAGCTGCGTGCCTGGCGCCTACGGGTTCCCCCACTGCGAAGGTAGCCCCTTTTCCCTGATCTCTTGGGACACTCCAGTCTCTTGGGTGCTGGTAAATGCGTTTATCATCCCCCAAAAGCTTTGCAAGGGGAGAAGTAACCCCAGCTAGGGACAGCCACAGGGTGAGCTAGTGCTGTAAATCCATTCTTTTACCCCTCTTTTCTAGTGGGCTCCTGTAACCCAGCAGGGTTGGAGACTGCAGATCCCTCGCTGGCCCCAGTGAGTATGAAATGAACCTACCACAACCCCTGCAGGTCATTTTGTATGATCCACTTGATCTCTTTTTGGACCAAGTCCTTCCTTAAGCTCAGCCAGAGCAGCAGACCCCACATTCAACCACTGTGCTGCAAATCCTCACCTGCTCTTTTCTCCCCCTGCCTTTCCCCAGGGCTCCTGTGCATGTCGGGCATACGTTGAGGGCCCAGCTTGTGACAGATGCAAGCCTGGATACTGGAACCTGACTCCAGAGAACCCCTATGGCTGCCTGAGTAAGGAAATGGCATTTGCACAGCCCACAAAAGTCCCCTCCATGGTGCAGGAGCCAAATCCAAGCCAGTGGGCACCATCACTGGAGGATTGGAAGTGATGGCCTTCCTTCCATCTTCACCCAGAAGTGATGTGTCAAAGCTGGAGTCCTCTGGGTAACCCTCATGTGGAAAGGGGAAAGGCCAGAGCCTGGAGCTTTTTGCTTGGGGTGAAATGTAGGGCTCATGCAATGAGTTATGCTATTCTCAGACTGCCCTGCAGACACTTAATTTTTCATGGTCAAATGTGCAGAAAAGGCAAATGTCTTTGGTGGTTGTGTCCTCAACAGTAGCTGTCTGAAATGGAATCTGAGCCCTTGTGCAGGGCTACCTTCTACTCAACCAGTTCCTGGCTCCTCTTACCCCAACCAGTGTCCTCTGGTGTGGGTGGGTGCTGACCCCATCAGGCTTCTTCTCAGGGGCTGATTCTGGCTTTCTTGTTCATCTCCCTCTCCTCAGGCTGCAAGTGTGACACCAAGGGCACCATCAGCGGAATCACAGAGTGCCGGCAGGTGGGTTTGTTCTCTGCTTCCAGGCTCCTCTGAGTGTGCTGTGTTGGGAGTGTTCAGCTCTGTCTCTCCCAGCAGCTGCTGGAGCCGCCCCAGCACTGAGCTCTCACCACAGTCTGGGCTTGCATGAGAATGTGGGATTAAGACCTGTCATAAATTAGGCACCTAAATATTTCTGGGTCTGTCGCAGGATGCCTGGATTTTTGTTTGCCTGCATTGTTGGGTAATTTAAGTTATCTGGCCCTTATCTGGCCCACCCACGCGCAGGAAGCCGTGTGGAGCTTGAATCTCAAGCTGCTGCTTCTGCAGTGTCTCAGACCAGAACCCAAATAACTGAGCAACAGCTTAGCCATGACAAGCAGCAGGAGGGAATGAGTTTCCATGCCTGCTTCTCTCCCAGGGCGATGGGCAGTGCTTCTGCAAAGCCAACGTGTGTGGGCAGTTCTGCTCGGCCTGCAGGGACGGCTACTTCAACTTGGAGAACGCAAATTACTTTGGCTGCCAAGGTGAGCCCCTTCTGTGATGTGTTTGGTGAGTGAGGGGGGCCACAAGAACTGACCCCACTGCACAGACAGACTGACATCACCAAAGTTGGTGACCTTGAAGAAAAGGGGCAAGAGATGTCCCGCCTTCTGTTTTGGGCCATCATTTTTGGGGTGATGTGGTTAAGTGCTTTAAGGGTTACAGTGCTGGGTTGATGGTTGGAATTCGATGATCGTAAAAATCTCTTCCAACCTTGGTTCAATGATTCTATACCACAGCCCAGAGCATGGGCTGGGAATTACTGTGGGTCTGGAGACCTGAGGTCATGCTTTTCCACTATTGGACACGTCTGTCAGGCTGGGGAGCGAACAGCCAGGTGAGGTACCCCTTTGGGTACCAGAAACTGGTGTGCTTGAAGCACTGGTCACATCCTTGCAGCAGTGCCCCTTCCTCCTGCTGGGAGAGGGTGGGCACGGATCCGTGGGGTTGGCTGCTCTCCACCGTGTCCGTGGGAAGAGGTGAAGGAGGAGATCCGGCTGCTCTGAGCCATCCCACGCGGTGCTGGCACGGCTGGGGAGAGGGAGCGGGCTGCGGCTGGTGGCGGGGCTGCAGCGCCCGGCCGTGAGGGTTTGCAGACCTTGTTCCATCAGCCGCCTGGAAATAGCTCGGCGCTGAGGTGGAAGAAGAGTCGGTCCAAGTGGGGCCGGGGTGAAATATGAAAACGGATACAATGGAATAAAAATAGTGGCCCCAGGCTCCCCGCCCGCTGGGATGTGCCTTTGATTAGCGACCAGGAGCTCGTTAGCGCGGCGGGAATGTAAACAGGCGCTTCCTGCCCGCAGGCTGCCGGTGCGACGTCGGCGGGGCCCTGGGGCCGTCCTGCGAGGAGCGCAGCGGAGCCTGTCGCTGCCGGCAGAGCACACGGGGTCCCACCTGCACCCAGTAAGCGGCACCTTGGCATGCTCTGCCTCCCACGGTGTCCTCTGCCACCACGGCGATGGGGGCCTCATCGTCCGGGCTGCTGTCACATCAGCCTGGCAGAGGTGTCCTCTGGCCGCTCGCTCCGGGTGGCCCCGCAGGTAACGGTGCTCTCTCCTTTCCCCAGACCAGCGCGGGACCATTATTTCCCTGACCTTCACCACTTGAAATTCGAGCTGGAGGAAGGCACCACGCCGGCCGGGCGGGCTGTGCGCTTTGGCTACAACCCCTTGGAGTTCGAGGGCTTCAGCTGGCGAGGATATGCACAGATGTCCTCCATCCAGGTACGCCTGGTGGCTGCGGCCCAGCCCGGCTCCCCGTGGGGAGGATGGAGCCAGTGGAGGACTGATGTGCTTTTGGCACGCATCTTTCACCCCAAGTGCTCCTGAAACCCCCGAAGTCACAGGATGGCCAACATAAACAGCACAGTGTATATATAGCCTGTTTGTGCAGATATTTCCTGTAGTGCTGGGGGTGGCATAGACTGATGAGGGGAAAGATCCTAAACTGGGAATCCCGTGACATCCTAATCTATTTAGACAAAGGTGGTAGCATGGTGATTACTTACAGGGATGTCTATAAACATTGTCTCTCAGTTTCCTTGTTCCTCTTTCAACTGACTCTGCTCTTTCCTATAACTCTGCGTAACCTTTCCTCCCTTTTCCAAAAATAAGTATCTCCTCCTCAGCTGCCGTGTTCAGCTTGGACCCTTGCTGTTAGGTGGTTTGCTGTAACAAAGGTTTATACTAACCTGGAGTTGTGCAAGTCCTAGAAGTGAAGCTGTTTCTTCTGTTGACTTTTCTCTCCTTGGTGGTTTCTTCTGCATGGCCTCTGCAGAAGTTTGTGCATATTTGGGGATGGAGTGCAGGGCAGTGATTCTCTGACAGTCTTGTCCCATGTAAGATGCTCCTTACTCTGGTGCATGTACTTTCAGTTTTCTTCACATTTTTGTGCTTAGGTGAAAAAGGGGCTGTTTCCCACTGAATTTTAGGTAGGAGCTAAGCAATGAACTCCTGTGGGCTCCCCTGAGAAAATCCCCGTCTTAAAGCTTAAGGATGGAGCTCATGCTCAAGCTGCTAGCTCCAGTGTTGCATACAGCATTGGTGTTTCAGCTAGAAACAGACTTTGATAGAAGGGCTGGCACGTGGCTTTCGACTGGCAGGTCTCGCCTGTAATTTGTTATCATCAGAACCCTTCCAGTTTGCTCTCCAGTGGGAAGATGGTGTGTAAGTGGAGCTTTGGAGAACACAGCCCTCATTAGAAGTCTCCCTGGGCAGGAGGTTATTCAAGCCTAGGATTTCTTTAAAATGGATCACACTTGAGCATCTCCTTAGCCAGGGTCTTGCCAAGCAGTGTCCAGGCAGGTGGAGGGCAGGTGTGCCATCAGTTGTATGGTCCATTAGCCCTGCTGGTCCTTAGCACTGCACATTCCTGAGGACGAGGCACCAGCTCAATTCCCAGCCTGTTCTGTAGGCAGTTGGGCAGAGCCCCATAAATACAAGGGCAGGAATTTGGTACCTGGTGGCTGGTTGCAGCACACTAAACCCAAAAGCAGCACGCTGATAACAAAAGCAGCAGCTTCCTATAACTTTTCCTGTGTAATGGTGCGTGCCCCAGGACAGCTGAGCCACCCTGCTGTGCCACAGCATCTTCCAGACGTGACCACAGCCTTCCCACCCCTTCCAGAGGCAGATTGCTCCCTCGGTGGCTGGCCCCAAGTGTCCCCCCAAGGTGGGGGACGGTGTCACGAGGTGCCGTGAGCAGTAGGGTCCGTGCGCTTGTCTCCTTCTCGCGCTGTGGCATGTTGCTTTGGGAGCAGTGAGCCGAGCAGCTGCGCTTGGGCTGGCAGTGTGGGTGGTGGAGGTAACTGAAGGTGTGCTCTGCTTCTCTCCCCTTTCTCTCTCCCACCAGCCCAAGGTAGTGGTGACTCTCAATGTGACCTCCCCCGACCTCTTCCGCCTCGTCTTCCGCTACGTCAGCCGGGGGCCCGCCAGTGTGGAAGGGAGGGTCTCGGTCGTTGAGGAAGGAAAGTTTAATGTTTGTGGCAACTGTAAGTGCATTTTTCACTTCTAGACTAACTCAGAGCATCCCACGCTGCGACACTGCTCCTCTGCCCCTTCTCCTGCCCCAAGGTGTGTCCGTCCCAAGTGTGCCCGTGTCAGGTGGCCGGCCAGAGCCGTGCCGTGGGCTGGCGAGGGAGGGGGAAGAGAGGCAGGCAGGCAGGCAGGTAGAGCAGGTGGGTCAGGCCCTCCCCAGAGGGGGTGGGCGCTCAGGAGCTGCCCCCCCAGTGATGTGTGCCCCATGTGCTCTTTTGCTTTTTGCAGAATAAAATCAGAGTCACTGTAGACGTGAAGGAGGCAGAGCTCTATCTGTTCCATGTCATCCTGAGGTATATTAATTCAGGAGGGGCCACTGTGTATGGCAAAATTACAGCTTATCAGCCACGAAGGAGAGGTAAGGATCCCAGACTGCTCTGCTTCCCTGTGCCATCGCCACCTCCTCCCCATCCCAGGCAACCTTCTGCATCATCCTTTCCAGAAGACGCTTCCATATGGCTTTACCCATTAGTCCTGCTCTCCCAGTTGAAAGGCTGATTTGAGTTTGCAGCCCCCTTTATTTACCAAAGCAGCAGCAAGGTGGGCCCAGCCCTGGGGCCATGCACTGAGGACTGATACCAGCCAGGCTGGTGGGAGATAAAGCTCTTACACAATTCCATACAACCTTTCCAGCACAGGACGAGATCACCCCAGTGCCCCAGGCAAAACTGAGCTGACTTTCCACAAAACCAGAATGGGCCAGAAGCTGGAAAGTGGATCCAAACTTTGGCAGCTGGGTGTGGTTTTATTTACCAGATGCCCTGACGTGGCAGTCCTGCCTTTCCCGTGTGCTTATCCCAAACCAGGCTGCTGGCTTCACACGTGGTGTGGGGCTTGGAAGTGCTGTGGAATTACACATCCTTACACAGGCATTGCACCCTGGTGCAGTGTCCTGTCATCAAGCCACGAGCTGCTGGAGAAGAGCCACCAAAAGTTGTCTGAACAAGCCTAGAAATCTGGACAGTGAATTTTCTGGGAAGCAGTCGGAGCAAGACTACGTGGGAACACACCTGAGGCCCTGGTGGGTGGGTGGCTGGTTGATTTTACCCCTTTGGTTGCCACAGCCACACTGTCCTGCTGAAGCTCTTCCTCCAGACCACACATGCACACCACAAGGCTGTCAACACTAACTACCTGATTTATCAGTGTGTGAAGTTCTGTCCTCTGTCTTGAGTTGACATAGGTTCTGCCTTTGATGTGATATGCAAGGTTTGAAATGCCAAAATATTCTTTTTCTGCCTTCTTTTTCTTTTTGAGAGGAAAAATGGCTTATTTTTATGTCCAGTCATACTACACAGCAGAACAAGAAGAGCAGGAGCTGTGGCCATGCTTTAGGATCCCACCAAAGGTCAGGAAGTATTTCATCTGTCCTATCCAAGCAGCAGAGCTCATTTGCCTTAAAAAGCGCTTCACTTCTTGTGCAGAAGCAACATGATTTTTCTAGTGCTGAGGGCAAGCAGCCAAACTGGTGCACCAACAACAGGACCCAGGAGGGCAGCATCCTTGGGAGGCTTCAGGAGTGCTGAGCCACCTTCTGTCTGGATGGAAAGGGCTTCACATGGCAAAGGACAAGCAGCCTGGAAAGAAGGTGGAAGATGTGGCTTGCAAAAGGGGAAGCCTTTTCCAAGTATGGGATTTTCAGCCTGGTTTCTTCACTCTGCCCCCGGAAGCCATCTCAGTTGGAGCCGTGTGTTGCCTCAAAGGGATGTGAAACTTCAACCTGTCAATAAATCTACCCCGGTGCCAGTTCAGGGAAATCTCTTCACTCCTTGCATCCTCACCTCTGCTTCCCATCTGGAAAAGTGAAGTCCCAACCTCAGCTGATGCCAGGCATGTCACAGAGCTGCCACGCATGGGAAGGGGTTGTTAACCATCCCAGCAGTAGCACAAGCCCCTGCTTTAGCTTCTGGCCCTATGTGTTGTGCCTTGATGTCCGTGTACCACACCAGGACAGTCAGTGTGCCACATTCTCCACTTCCTCCCTCATCTTATGTGCTCACTGTGCAGCCATTCCTGGTGAATCTCTCTCACCTGTGCTCTTCAAAAGCTCCTGAGACCGCTGGGCAGGCACACAGTCTGCTCCTAGGTGCTGTATTGTGATTGCATCCATTAATGAAGAGGTTGTGGGACTGTCAGATGAGGCCCAAGGAGCTGTTCAGCAGCAGCAGGATCAGGCCTTGCACCCATTCCGTCCTGTCAGTTTAAAATAATGTCTAAATCGCGAGTGCAGAATCTGTAGTTGGCAGGAAGAAAGGCAGGAGCACACCTTGGGGGCCTCAAAGTTTGCCAGAAGACAGGTATCTTGCCTGTGGAGCTGGGGTCAGAATTTCTGTGAGGAAAAATATATCTGAGCAGTTCTTTTTGTCTGTCTCACGATTAACTCTTCACAGATGAGTTCTTTCCTTTTCTAGCTGGCAAAATGCTCCTTGGCTTGCAACTCTCTGTGCTTTGCAGTCTGGGGATGCAGAGCACACTGCGAGAGCTCTGGATTTGCATTAAGGATTGCAATGATTTATATTTATTTCTCCCATTAGGCTGTTGAGCAGAGTGAGAGTGGATGTCTCTGTTCCAGGACAGTGTGGGACTGTGGTGCACCGAGAGAGTGGGAACCTGTCACTGCCCACTGCACCACAGAGCTGCTTCCCTGAGCATAGCCTCCCATGTCCAGCCCCAGGTTTTCCATTCCAGCCCCTTCACGGCCTCTCATCCCTCCCATTCCAGGTACAGAGCAGACCAAGCAGATTGTCTTTGCTCCCAGCACGGAGCCAGCCTTTGTCACTGTCCCCCAGAACAGCTTCGGGGAGCCCTTCGTACTCAACCCCAACACCTGGTCTCTGGTTGTTGAAGCACAGGGTGTGCTGCTGGTAAGGCCCTGTGCTCCACCCCCCGTGGGGGCTTCAGCAGCTCCCTGGGAGCAAGGGTCCCAAGCATAACACCTCTCCCATCTCTCCTCCTAGGACTATCTGGTTTTGCTGCCCAGCTCATACTATGAAGCACCAATCCTGCAGCTGAAGGTGACAGAGCCTTGTGTCTACCAGCCAGCCCCTGAACAAGCCACCCAGAAGTAAGGATCTGCACATCTTTGTGCTGTGTGGGGCTTGCTTAGCTCCTCTTGGCCTGGGGTTAAGGCATATACAGAGTCCATACTCTGTGATTCAGTAAAACTGCTTCGTAGAGCACTTGGCTGTGGCTGATGAAGCCTGTGGAGCCTGCACTGGCCCAGAAAGCCAACCCATAGATCTCCTCATCCATGACACAGCCAGTCTGTGTTTGCTCATGGGCCCTGGTGGGCCAGCTCACCCAGTGACACCATAGCCCACCTCTCTGCTAGGCTGGGTTCCCAGTGCCAGGTTGTGTGTTGGTTGTGTGTGTCCTCAGAAATAGCTGGCATGAGTGGGTTTTGCTGGACTATTTAAAATTAACAGAGTCTGGTAGTGTTTGGAGCATCTCAGTGCTTCTGCTTGCCCAGAACCTCTCTGTCCATGTTGGCAAGAAGGCTGGCTGGGCTCTGGACACGGGTTGTCCCATTCACCATAGTAGTGGTCCCCTGGATAAAACCCACTGCAAGGGCAGCAGCTTTTTGTTGTTAGTGCTCTCCTTGGTCCTGTAATGCCCAGTCTCTTGCTCCCCGCTGACCAGAGCTGCTTCTTGACCCTCAAGATAGACCAAAGCCTTTTGCAAACATGGCAGGGCCCAGGCTGTGTGGGTGTTTTTGACTTTCATAATCATGATGTAACTTGGGTACTTCACAGTTTTTTTCTGTGTGTTTCCAGCTGCCTCTTGTACAAGTACCTGTCTGTGGAGGGCTTCCCTGCCGTGCCAGGGGTGGATGCAGTGTGCAGGCTGGACAACCGGCTCCCCAGGCTGTGTCCCACGGAGCAGCTCACCCCCTCCCACCCCCGCATGGCCACCTGCAGTGGCAGTGATGTGAGTGGCACTTCTGTTTTGTCCCCCTCCTGGCCACTGCAGCGCTCAGCCCCCTGCCCCCCTGTCTGAGGCTTTGCTACACCTGGCCAGGTGACCAGAAAGGCTTTACACCCATGCAGCTGTGTGCCTGTGAGCCCTGTTCAAGGCACCCGAACCCAGAGTCTCACGTGTAAAGGTGTGCAAGGATTTGATGAGATTTGTTGCGTTGTCCCCTGAGCTGCAGAGGAGGCTGCACGGGCGTCCCGCATGCAGTCCCTCAGTCATCCCTCTGTCCTCCAGGTGGAAGTGCAGCTGTCCCTGCCCGTGGGCCAGCCTGGCAAGTACGTGCTGCTGGTGGAATATGCCAACACCAACGCCCTGCAGGCCGTGGGCATCGCCGTGAGCTCGCCGCACTCGGCCACGCAGCAGGGCACGTTCACCTTCTACCCCTGTGTCTACAGGTATGGGCCCCTCGAGGGAGAAAGGGTCCAGTGCTCTGCCATGGCAAGCACAGCCTCCCTTCCAGCTGAACATTTTCAGGTTTATCACATAAACAAAGCAAACTTCAGTGTTGTCCATCTAAGCTCTGTGTGTCCCGACTCATTCTAGCTGGACACAGATTTTAGTGGCTGGCCATCCCATCTCAGGGAAGTGTGTACCTGCCTCTGCCAGGAGATAATCTTGTGCCTCTGTTTACAGCTGGATGTGTTGGTAGGGACCTTGACTGAGGGAATGACCTGCAGGCAGGTTTATTGGAGACAGGTTAAACCCTGTCTGACTTCAGATTGCAGCCTTTGCAGTAGGTAGGAAACAAATGTTTGGGGTGTCCTTGGAAAACTTTGCTCTTGTGAGCAGCCAGAAAAAACATCAAAAGATTTCCAGGGACTTTGTGTAAATCCCCTCAGGACACAGAGCTGGCAGGACAAGAAATGGGTCATGACCCTGTGCAAGGCTGCCTTCAAAATGTGTGTTTCTCTTACAGTTTCCTTTGTCGAGGGATTGCTGTAGATTCCCAGAGTCGAATGGCAACTTTTGAACTCACCTCAGAGGCCACTGTTCGTTTCACCTCTGATCTGGCTGATTTCTTCCTGGTAAGGCTCCCTCTGAGGGCAGCTCTGCCAACAGGTCACAGGCAGGAAAGGCTGGACTGGGACCCAGCCTGTAGAAGGGTTTTCTAGTCCTGTTTGGGTTGGATACTGGATCTTAGTCAGGGTTTTCTAGTGCTGTTTGGACTGGATACTGGATGTTAGTCTGTGTCATGACCAGTCCACGTGGAGAATGTGGTCAGTGGGGTGTTGGAGTAGATTGTGGGACTGGGAGTGGGGAGAAGCTGCTGCTCTTGCAGAGGGAGCTCTGTAGCAGTGGGGCAGTTCATTTTTTATCTTGAAGACATTCCTTGTTTAGCCAAGGAGAGAAGAATCCCATCAATACGTGGAGCTTCTAAATGCCATAAGGCTTGTGCCAGGGAATAAGGGGCAGTAAGCTGAGGTGTGACTGTCATGCATTAGCTGAAGTGCCTGGTGGCTGGTGGGCACAGGGACTGTGGCTGCAGTGGCACAGGCTGTCACATAACCAGGTGTCTCTCTCCTGTGTGGCAGCACAAAGTGTACCTGATCCCTGCTGCTCAGTTCACCATGGAGCTCATCGAGCCGAAGGTGCACTGCATCAGTGTCCATGGCACCTTCTCATCCAACAGGTGAGAGTCTCAGTCCCCCTTAGCTTCAGCATGAATGAGACTATTTCAAAAAACATTTGCTTGTCCCACTTCCCTCAGGCTCGGAGACTTTTTAAAGTTCTTGATGAAGAAATCTCTAGCTGAGGTGAAGCCCCTTGCTTGTGTCCTCTGAGGACAGACTGGGAGTCAGACTGATGGTCCTGTACCTGAGCCCCACTCTGCCTCCCGGGGCAAGACACTTGCTGTATCCAAATTTTTGAGACTGCTTCAAATAAATATTTGCAGAGGAATTAGCCTGTGCCAGGCTCCTGTTCCTCCTGCTGAGCCCATATCCCAGAGCCCCAGGGGTGCTGGTGGTGAGCTCTCCCTCAGCAGGCACACGTTGTAATCCACCAGGAGTTACAGGGCGTGCTTGCCTCCTCTCTTTCTTCCTGGAGATACTCACATCCTGTTTACTCCTTCTTTTTCAGCAGCTCCTGTGTCCCCTCAAGGTTCCTGAAGCTTTCTCAGTCAATCATTTTGGAGGGGGCCCAGGCTCTGCCCATTGCCCCAGAGGTGCCCCTGGCTCAGGCTGTCCATGTGGCTCCAGCTGGGGTGCCAGTGGAGCCTGCTCCTCGTCCTCCCACAGCGATGGACCCCACTGCAGAGCTCATCCTCCTGCAGTCCCCACAGGTAGGGGCACAGGCATGGGTTGGGCTGGTTTGCTGTTGCTGTGACACTGGACCACTGGGGTGGGGAGAAGTTTTCCTTACCTGTTGATAAATGCTTTATCAATTAGCATTTTCAGAATTTAATCTGAGCTTTAAACTTCCTCCTGAACCTGTAATTCCTGTGGACTCGCCTGTCTTAGCTTTATCCAACCTTGTTTGGTTCTCTGGGATCCCAGGAAAAGCTTTTCAGGTGGCAGCATTGGAGGGGAAAGAGTGTGGAGGCACAGGGGGCTTGATTCCCTGAATTCTCAAGACCTGGCAGCTGTGCAATAAGAGCATAAATCTGTGCAATAACTAAAAAACATCCCAGCTGCGGGTGCAGGCGTCAGACCTGGATTTTTGTCTGTGTTCTCCCGTTTTGGGGCAGGCTGCAGTGGTGTTCAACAGCCGGGTCCAGACCCTGGGACGCTATGCCTTCATCCTGCACTTCTACCAGCCCAACCAGCCCACCTTCCCCGTGGAAGTGCTGATCAATGGTGGGCGCATCTGGCAAGGTGAGAAGAGCAGGGACCTGGGCAAGCTGCTGGTTGGCAGAAGCCCTGGAAGTTTTCCATGCCAGAGGATGACTGTGGGTTCTTTAAGGATTGCAAAAATGAAGCAAGACTGACTTAGCCCTTCCAAACTGGGAGGATGTGATGGGGACTCAAGGGACATGTGAGACCAACACATTTGTTGTCTTTTCAGGTCAGACCAATGCGAATTTCTGCCCACATGGCTATGGCTGTCGGAGCCTGGTGGTTTCTGAGGACAAAATCATCCTGGATGTTACTGATAATGATCTGACTGTGGTTGTTCGAGTGCCAGAGGGCAAGCAGCTGTGGCTGGTGAGCCTCTCTCCAGGAAGCTCCCAGAGCATGCTGGGCAGGCTTCAGCAGAGGGATTTTCATTGGATTTCTGTCACTGTGTGAATTTTCTGTGGATTTCTGTCACAGGAATGTTACCCACCATCACTCAGTCTCTGAACTACCCTAGAACTTGCAGTCTCCAACCTTAGTGGTGTGGACTTGAGGGCAGAACTTACAGGGGCAGCTTCTGTATATGACAGTGTCCTTCCTTGTCTGGTTTTGATATCAAAACCAGACAGAAATTGAAGCTGTTACTTTGCATACCCAGTTTGTGATAATCCAGAATAAGCCTTATTCCTGCTCTAGCAATATTTTAAACCTCCATAATATTGTTTGTTCAGGCAGGCCTCATCACGAGAGTAGGTAGCCCTTGTTATTCTCAGGCAACAGGACTAGAGGATTGACCAAAATTTGGATAAATGGCTAAAAGACAGAATTGGAACGCAGGTGCCTTCATGTGTAGAAATTTCAGATGATAAAGACTGCATCCCTGCTGAGGCACAGCCAGTGCTGTGCTGTGGGGGCATTCTGCCTGGTTTTAGTCCAGTGAATTCGTGCTGTTCCCCATGTGGAGCTTTAGGTTAAATGGACCCTGATGGACAGACCTCAATAGAGAGGTGATTCCTGGTCTTTGCAGTACTTGGTGTGTTATGTTCTGTCCCAGCAAGGCATGGAAGGTTAAAGGTGCATTTGGACTTTGGAGTCATTTTGGATGGTGCTTGTCTGTCTGAGCTGAGAGCCTGGCTCACGCAGCTCGCCCTTGCTTTGCAGGATTACATCCTTGTGGTGCCTGAGGACAGCTACACCTCCCAGTACCTGCAGGAGGAACCCCTGGACAAGTCCTATGATTTCATCAGCAGCTGTGGCATCAACAGCTTCTACATCAAGTGAGATGCTTGGTTTGGGTGCCTGCAAGCTGCACGCTCCTCAGGGAGCAGCACCCCTTCCCTTCACGTGTGGCAGGGAGGGGGCTGGTTGAGGTTTTCCTTCTGTTGCCCAAACGTGGGTATTGGGGAGCTCTCAGTGCCACGGGGCTTTCCCTCCCACTAACTGCCCGTCGCTGCAGGGGGTGCTGGATTTGGGGTGGTGGGGAGGCTGTGGGGCTGTGCAGCGCTGACTCCTCCCGCCCTCCCCTGCAGCCCCAGCACGTCCTCGAGGTTCTGCCGTGACTCTGCCATCTCGCTGTCCCTCTTCTACAACAACGGGGCGCAGCCGTGCCGCTGCCACGAGGCCGGGGCGCGGGGCAGCCAGTGCCAGCCCTTCGGGGGACAGTGTCCCTGCAAATCCAACGTCATCGGCCGCGAGTGCTCCCGCTGTGCCACCGGCTACTGGGGCTTCCCCAACTGCAGGCGTGAGTTCTCCTGTTGCCCACTCTGCCCTCCCAGTGCTTGCTCTGCATCCATTCCCCGCGCTTGCCCTGGGTTCCTGGGTCTGGCTGGCCCAAACCCAGCCTTTTTCTGCCCCTTGCAGCCTGTGACTGCGGGACACGTCTCTGTGATGAAGTGACAGGGCAGTGCATCTGCCCTCCCCACACCCTGAAGCCGGAGTGTGTTGTCTGTGAGCCCCAAACCTTTGGCTGCCACCCTCTCATTGGCTGTGAGGACTGCAACTGCTCCCGGCCCGGCGTGCAGGAGCTGACAGAGCCGGGCTGTGACGTGGACAGTGGCCAGTGCAGGTGAGGGAGCCTTGTCCTGGTTCTGGGGATATCTGGCAACATCCCTGCTCCCTGCTGGAGTGATGGGACACCTTGGCAAGCTGAAGGGAGGAAAAGTGCAGAATGAGGGTGGGGAAAGCTCTGAAAGCTCTTCTTGTGTCCACCCAGGTGCAAGCCCAACATCATCGGGCGACAGTGTGACCTCTGTGCCCCTGGCTACTACCACTACCCCGACTGCCGGCGGTGTGACTGCCACCAGGCTGGCACCGAAGCAAGCGTGTGTGACCCGGTCACGGGGCAGTGCCACTGCAAGGTCAGTCCTCCGTGTGGTGCCTTTCTCCTTGGCTCGACTCTCCTGCTCTGGCAGGGGGTGGCAGGGGCTGAGTGCCCAGCGTACCAGAGGGAGCAGGGCTGGACAAGGAGAGTGCCTGAGCTGCAGCCAGCCTGCCCCACGGGGTGGTGGGTTCAGAGCACCCTGAAAAGCTCTTATCTCCTCATCCTTCCTGGCCATGAAGGTTCTCTCCTTGGGCTGTCACTGGGGGAAATGGCCAGTCTGAGTCCAGCCCTGTGTCAGAGCTTGTTGCAGGTGGAGCTGTCAGCCCTATTGGCTCCTGGCTCCATGGCAGCAGAATAACTCAAACAGCTTCTGAGCTGCCTGCTCCAGCCTCTTCATAGGGCTTACATGTGCTTTTTCTAGGTGAATTTAATGTTTGGTGGGTGCTATACAAGCAAACCTGTTTGGGGGACTGCTTTAACATCTGCCAGCACCACAGCGCTGTGCTTTGATCACTCAGCCAGCCATCCCTGTCCTCCACTGAGGCCTTGTGAGAAGCTGCTGACACTGTTGAGCTTTGCTTGTCTTTCAGGAAAATGTGGAGGGCCTGAGGTGTGACCAGTGTCGCCTGGGGACATTCTCTTTGGATGCTACCAACCCCAAGGGCTGCACCAAGTGTTTCTGCTTCGGTGCGACCGATCGCTGCCGCAGCGCCGAGAAGCACCGAGCTGAGGTGAGAGGGGCTGGGGGCCACCAGAACCTGCAGGTCAGCTGTGTTCCCATCCACCTGGCTCCCTGCTGCCCCCGGGTCTCTGTCCTGCATTAATCCTACTGAAGATACACCGTGAGGAGAGTTATCTTTGACTCCCTGTGCTCATCTCCTGCTTTCAGCCCCTTCTCCTGGTCTCTGGGCTCTCATGTGCTGGGTGGGGGTGATGAGCAGCTTTCCTGTGGCTTCATCAGGATGCATGTGTGTGAGCCTCTTATTCCCCTTTCTGCTCCTCTGGGACCTGTTCTTCTGGAGCATCAACACCCAAATACTTTCTGTAACTCCACTACAAGACCCACAGTTGCTCTTCCCCTCCAGTTTGTCGACATGAACGGGTGGCTCTTGCTGAGCAGCGACCGCCACGAAGTGCCAACAGCTCTGAGCCCACGGGAGCAGCTTGTCACTGCTGACCTCAAAAACCTCCCAGATGCCTACCAGGAGCTCTACTGGGTCGCACCCAGCTCCTACCTTGGCGACCAGGTAAGAGAATGGGGAACCACCCTGACCTCACCAGCAGCCTGACATGCAGGCACTGCTCACACTCCAGTTGAACACGGCCATCTCTGTCTTGTCTCAGTGGTGTGGACTTGCAGGAACGTATGGGATTTGTCTCTCCCTCAGGTTTCCTCCTATGGAGGGCACCTTCGCTACAAGCTGCACTCCAACCCTCGCAGGGGTGACGTGTTCATTCCCATGGAGTCCCGGCCGGACGTGATCCTGAAGGTGCAGCCCAAGAAATGCCCTGGTGCCCCTGCTAATGCAGGAGCAGGATGAGGTGGTGACTGATGCCTTCCTTGCTTTTCCCAGGGAAATCAGATGAGCATCATGTTTCGGGAAGGTGCCTACCCGTCCCCAGGGGAGGCACATGAAGGCCGGCTGCAGCTGGTGGAGGTGAGTTTGCACACACAAGTGAAGTGCTCAGATAATGCAGGAAAGGACAAGACCTCACGCAGACAGAGGGACAGTTGCTTTGAGCTCAGCATTTTAGGTTCTGCAGGGCTCTTTCACCCATACAAAGGGGAAAGATTCCAGCAGCAGGATGTGGAGGCTGGTCTGGATGTTCAGATGCCTGTGCTTCCTGCCAGTAATGCCAGGTTTTCTCCCACCAGGGTAACTTCAGGCACACAGAGACTCACAACCCTGTGTCCAGAGAGGAGCTCATGATGGTGCTGGCAAACCTGGAGCAGCTGCAGATCCGGGCACTCTTCTCCCAGCTCTCTTCCTCCGTGTCCCTGCGCCGCGTGGTGCTGGAGATGGCAACAGACACAGCCACGGGCGTCCGTGCCAGCAACGTGGAGCTCTGCTTCTGCCCAGCTAACTACCAGGGAGACTCCTGCCAGGTAAGGGGGAAGTGGACGTGCTCTTCCAGTCAGAGGGGTCAGACACTCACGTTTTGGGACCAGCTGTGCCTCCAAGCTGGCTCTTGAGGGCTTCAGTTGAAGTGACAGCTCGGCTTGTTCCAAAGGATGGAACATTTCCCCGCCACAGCACTGTGCACTTGGGAGAGGTGCAGAAGTTTCATCTGCCTTCTTGGAAGGGACATGATTGGGAAATCATTCAGGTGTTGCAGTACCTTGGAACGGGTCCTTCTCTCTGGCCAATTAATTTTCTCCTGGTTAAAAGGAGCAGGAGGGAACTGCACTGAAAAGTCTTCGTCATTGCTTATAATTTTTTCTCCATCAGTACAACCCAGTGGGAATTCTGTCCTGGAAACTAATTTAGTTTCTTTGCTTTTCCCAAAAGTATCAGTCTGTTTTTCAGATCTCTGCCTTTTTCTGTTTCCTCAGGAATGTGCTCCAGGTTACTACAGGGACACCAAGGGGCTTTTCCTGGGAAAATGCATCCCCTGCCATTGCAATGGCCACTCAGATCAGTGCCTGCCAGGCTCTGGGATATGTCTTGTAAGTAAACAGTGGAGCAGTGTGATATTTTGGAGTTATGAGGTCTGTAGCATGTGATTCAAAAGCTCTTTATGTACTAACTGGGCTGGCAGAATCATGCCTGAGTTGGAGCATTGGCTT
The DNA here is from genome assembly GCA_013398275.1 of Promerops cafer. Classification (NCBI taxonomy): domain Eukaryota; kingdom Metazoa; phylum Chordata; class Aves; order Passeriformes; family Nectariniidae; genus Promerops; species Promerops cafer. The sequence goes on from VZSE01015292.1 coordinate 126,861, forward strand.
CACTGTTTCTGTAGTGACCCTGCTCAAGGTCAGCTTAGGGTGCAGGGCAGTTTGGGGAGAGAGGAAGGACTGAGGCATCCTGATGGGGAGTTTTTAGTGCATCCACCATGTCTTGTTGTCAGTGTTGAGCCCAGGGCTTGTCTTTTCCTTGCAGAACTGCCAGCACAACACGGAAGGAGACCACTGTGAGCGATGCAAGGATGGCTACATGGGCAGCCCCTCTGCCCAAGAACCCCTGCAGTGTGTTGGGTGCCCATGCCCTCTCTCAGTTGCCTCCAACAAGTAAGCCCCCTAGGATTGCCTGTTTGGTCTAGCTGTTTAACCACTGAAACCACTCTGTGCCCCACCAGGGCAGATGTGCCAGTGCCAGCCTTGTCCTTGTCCCCAAACCATGTTGATGGCCTCTTACCCGAGGTCCCAACAGCCCACAGTGAGTGATCAGCTCCCCTGGCACCACATCAGGAGTAACTGCTCCTCCCTGTGTCCCCATTCTCATTTCAGTTTTGCTGTTGGCTGTGTCCACAAGGGTTCCAACATGCAGTGCCTCTGCAAGCCAGGCTACGCGGGACCAAACTGTGAGCGGTAAGAGGGGTGGCACCCGTGTGTGGGGGGGCCTCAGACACTAACCCTGTGAGCCACTGCTGTGGCAGAGAAGTTGTCCCCTTAAGGACTGCAGCAGAAAGAAGAAACAGTTGACTCTGCCCCTGTGTGCTTTGTTCTGGCAGCATTTCCTTCAGTCCTTTTCAGCGTGCAAATGCCCGGCTGCTAAAATTCTGTTTCTGTGGGTGTATGATTTAGGTGTGCTTTGCCTTGACTTGCAGCCTGTGATTTAGGCACCTTTCTGAGGTATCACGAGGCAAAACACAAAGTGCTTTGAGATCCCTGAGGGTTGCAGCAGTGACAAGTGTTGGATGCTCACACTGTTCCAGTTGTGCAACTCCAGTGCCCGCTGCAGTCACGAACCGCAGGATCCTCACTCTGTTGTAACTTGTGTTTCTCCAGGTGTGCCCCGGGATACTACGGCAACCCCTTGGTGATCGGCAGCTCGTGCCAGCCCTGTGACTGCAGCGGGAACACGGATCCCAACATGCTCTTCAGCAGCTGTGACTCGCTGACGGGCGCCTGCTCGGGCTGCATGCACCACACGGCCGGCGCGCGCTGCGAGCGCTGCGCGCCCGGCTACTACGGGGACGCCGTGGTGGCCAAGAACTGCACACGTGAGTGGGGCAGGCAGCCAGCCAGCCCAGGGGCAATGAGAGGGTGCCCATTCCCTGCCCTGCTCATCTCCCTCTGAGGAACAGCGGCCCAACTGCAGCTTGCAAAAGGGGTCGTGGGAATAAGTTGTTGTGAGAAGGAAATCCAAGAGGAGAGAGGCTCTGTTCTTAACTTCGATAGATAAGGGGGAAATAGCAGTTTTGCTATTAGCAGTAAGTGTTGTCAGTGGCTGACAGGCTTTTCAGTGTAATACTGGGTGTATTTTTCCCTGGCAGAATGCAGCTGTTCACCTTGTGGGACTGATTCCTGCCATCCACAAACTGGGCAGTGCTTCTGCAAGACTGGAGTGACAGGCCAGCACTGTGACCGCTGCGAGGTGAGGGTCACCTGGCCCTGGGATGGTGCCTGTCCTTGTCACGGGGATGAGGGGCAGCCCTGGTGTGTCATCCCCCAGGCCTGTGAGCAGAGCAGGGCTGGCTGCCAGCTGGTGAAGGCTGCACTTGCGTGAGCTGCTGTACATGGCAAAGGCCTATTAAAGAGCTGGCAAGTAAAGTGGCATCACTTGGGAAACTGCAGTAAACCCCATTTTCCTGAGTGCATCCAGCTTGGGCATGGACAGGTTCACAGGGCAGTGCCGTGGTGTGTCCGTGTTCTCACTGCAGCTCCACATCTTTACCATGTTGCTTTGAGTTTTGTGGTGCTCAAAACACACCTAGAAAGGAAAGCTGGGGTCCTCCATCACTGACCCAGGAGAGAGGCACACTTGCTGACCAGAGCATCCGTGTCCTGCTTTTCCCTAGGAGGGATACTATGGCTTTGAGGGATGCTCGGGCTGCCGGAGGTGTGACTGCGACGTCGGCGCCGTGGGGAGCAGCTGCCACGTGCAGAGTGGCCAGTGCAGCTGCCGGCCCGGCGTCAGCGGCTCGCGCTGCCACCAGTGCGCCCCGGGCTACTGGGGCTTCGGCCAGGGCGGCTGCACAAGTGAGTGTGGGGTCCCAGCCAGGGGCATGGGGACAGGGCTGTGCTGCTGGTCCAGTTGTTGAAGGTGGAAAACAGCTGGCAGCTGTCTGAGGGCCTGTGCACGTCGCTGCGTTGCACACGGAACCCACGGCAGTGGTGTGTGCATGAGCACAGCTGGAATAAAACCTCTCCTTGCCCTCTGTCCAGAGTGGTAAAAGCACAAAATGATTCTCTGTTACCCGACCCTGCAGAGTGTGAGTGCAGAGGGGGCTCCTGTGACCCTCGCTCTGGGGAGTGCACGTGTCCCAACGGGCTCACGGGGAAGCAGTGTGACGTCTGCCTGCACGAGCACGAGATCCTGGTGGCAAACGGCCCCGACAGCATGAAGTGTGAAGGTCTGTGTCCCACTGTCCTGGGGAAAGAGGGGAGGGAAGCCCGGGAGAGGGCCTGTGCTGACTGCTGTGTTCCCCTGCAGTGTGTGACAGCTGTGTCCTGCTCCTGCTGGAGGACCTGCAGAGCATTGAGAGGTCCTTTCCGTCCATCCGTGGCCAGCTGGTCACCCTCAACGCCAGCTCCATCGCCTGGGCTCGCCTCCACGGCCTCAACGGCACCATAATGGCCATTGCTGTATGTGGAAGGTTTCACATCACCCTCTGCCCGTGTTTCCTGGCCTGTTGGCCTGATTCAGCATCTTTTTTTTTTTCCCTAGAACCAGCTCCGTGAGTACCACAGAGCCATGAGCAGGGTCAGGCAAAGGGCTGATGAGCTGGAGGATGAGAACGTGGATCTCACACAGGACCTGAATGCGCTGCAGCACAAAGTAGGGTATTTCTCTATCTTTCTTTGCCAGAGCACAAGTCCCCCTTTTACCAAAATGAGGGCTTTGAAGTCTGTGAGGAGCCTAGTTCAGGCAGGTTGGATCTCCTGCTCAACCAGAACTAAGCTGCAGTGTTACATGCTCAAGCTGGATTACCTGCTTTCCTTCCTTGGAGAGCTGTTAAACATCTCGTGATACTGATAAGTTTTCCTTGATCTACTGCTTGCTTTTGAGGTGGCTCCAACTTTAAGCAGTAAAAATAAATTCAATCAAATATCATTTGTAGAAGGGACATACAAGTAAGGAACACAAAACATCTGGGTCCATCATGGGTGCAATCTATATCCAGTCTAAAACCCAGAAGTTATGTCTTCAGAGAACTTAAAAACTGAGCAAAATTTGATTTCACTTGATTTGATTTATAAACTGCCTGGTCCTAATCTGAGGGAGAGGGAAAAATCTCTACTTGATGACATACCTCCCCAAACAGAGACAAACTGCCCTGTGTGTACCAAACAGCCAGACTGCAGCCCACTGTCTCTTGATCAGGACCCAGGTGTGCCTGGCTCCAGCCTTTGGGGCTTTTGCTGTGTTAAGAGCACAGAACAGTGCTGAACTCTGTGGTGCTGGGATTGTTCCAGCATCCAGAGCCTGTTGCACTGGAGCTGTATTTAATGCTTGTGCTTCTCTGAAGGTGCTAAATAAGATCATCCTTCAGTGCGCTGTAGGACAGCAGCACGGGACGGGCTCGTTCAAGGACCTCACAAGCTACACATTCCCAAGCCTTGTGTGCCTTTTGGGGGCAACAGTCCCACTGACAAATCACATAAAATATCACCTCATACTTGAGCTAAGGCAGTGTTTTTGTGGTAGATGACCATGACTCACAGAGAAGCGATTCGTGTTGAGCAGCAGACAAGGGACATGTACCAGAGGGGGGAACAGCTCCTGCTGCACATCCAAAGCATCCAGAGGGGCATTGCAGGTATGTCAAGAAGGGTCTTCACTTTGGGGTTTTTTCCCTGTGATATGCCATGCTCTTGGTTTCAACCACTGCCAAGTACTGCAGTGCTTAGAAAAAGCCATGGAGAGAAGAAGGGAAAATACAAATGAAGATCCCTGCAGAATCCCAGCTTTTACTCTGACCAGGCTTATTGTGGGTCTCAGCTGCTTGGCTAAACACAAGTCTGGGGAAAAAACACATTAAACTTCCACAAATGTTACTAACATGCATAAAACGGGAAATCTGCACTGCAGTGTCAGGAGAGATTGAGCAGAACAGCGTGGCTGGATCTTGGATAAGAGGTAAAGCCACAGAAGGATGCTCAGGATGTAGCGTGTGTTACTGGTCGTGGCCAAGGAGGCTGAAACATGGGGCAGTGCCTCTGGGTGATCTCAAGCCATTTGTTGCCTGAGTGCTGCCTGAAAGCTGTCAGTGGTTTGTGAGGAGAAAAACCTCAGGGAATTGTGCAGGACCTGGTTTGGTCAGTCTGACAGGGTGTGGGTTTCCCTGCAGACCTGGTGCGGCAGATGGCCAGGTTTGGGGCGGCGAACGCCAGCACCACGTCCGGCGAGGAGTTCCGGCAGAAGGTGGCCGAGGTGGAAAGGATGCTGAGGGAGATGAAGGAGAGGAGCCTGGGAGCCCAGGAGGAGCTGGCAAGGCGTGAGCACGAGGAGGCTCGGAAGTGTGAGTCCAGCTCAGTGGCACAGGGCTGCCCAGATCCTGCTGGGTCTGGCTGTTCCTGGCTCGGAGCCCACGCAGACACTGCACATCACGGTCATGTTTAGGGAGAGCTGTTAAGAACCAGGCACCCCCAGCAATTTCTGTAGGAGTTTCAGGGTCTCCTGTGACACTCCAACGGGATAATTTGTGGTTCCTTTTCCCTTAAGATGAATCTTAGAGCAGAATTAACTGGGTAGTTCTGTTTGATGAACAAAAATGACAACACTTAGAACCAGGAACCACCATTATTATACATTGTATTCACATCACACCTGGATGTGAGTAAGTCTCACCATGTTTCTTCTGATTTGCTGTCCCCATAGAGTAACAACCAGCAGCCAGCTCCCACAGTAGCTCTGCTGTCCTGAGGGCATCCTTGCAGGACTGAGAGCAGTGCAAGGATGCTGGCACCACAGGAAGAGAACACCTCTGATTAACAGGCCTTGGCAAAGCATAACTCAGTAGCTGAAATTATAAACTGGCTCTTGTTGGAAATAAGTAATTTTTCACAGTGGAAGTAATCAAAGCCTCAGGTGGGGTTTCTCCATCATCTGGAGCTTTTCAGGCATGGCTGTGTGTCTTTGAAAGAGATCCCATCTCTCACCAGCACTGAGGGTTTGGAGACAGTCACGGACAAGATCCTGTGCTATCTAGGCTGAAAAGGAGGGAGGGGTGGAAGATGGTCACTTCTGGCCTTGATATCTGCCAAGACCAGAACCAGGCTTTTAGGCAGCCAGGCACAGAAAGAGTCTGTTTAACACAGGAAGAGGAATTAGCAACAGTTCTCATCCCCCCTCCCCAGTGCTGCATCGGGTGAAGAGCGAGCTGCAGGCCCGCTGGCAGTCCAACCAGGACCTGGTGAGCAGCATCCAGGAGCGGCTGGCCCAGCACAGCTCCCAGCTCATGGATCTGCGCGATGCCCTCAACGAGGCCGTGAACAAAACCAGGCAGACGGAGGACTTGAACAGCCTGAACCGAAACAACCTGGAGGAGAGTCAGGTAGACCTACACCACGGTCCTGGCCATGGAGTGAGGGGGGCCTGTCCCAGCCCTGCTGGTCCCTAACTCTGGGTCTTTGTGTCCAGCAAAAGAGCCAGGAACTCCAAAAGCAGCACGCGCTGGTGCAGGAGACCCTGCAGATGGCCAGGGACGCCCTTGCCCAGGTCTCTGACTTCCTGCAGATGATGGAGCGTGCAAAGGAGGTGAGTGGCAGAGGCACTTTGGCGTGGGCAGAGGGTGAGGTGTGGCAGGCCTGAGCAGTGACAGGTGTCCTTGCAGGCGTACGAGAAGCTGGCGGCGCTGCTGGATGGGGCAAAGCTGCCCCTGACCGAGCGGGTCAAGAAGTTCTCTCCAGCCAGCAGCAAGATCCCCATCGTGGAGCACGCGGAGGAGCACGCCCGGCTCCTGGATGAGCTTGCAAGGAACCTGTCTGGGTGAGGCACCTGTCCTGACCCTCGCTAGTCAGGCTGTCTCCTGGCAGAGCTGGGGATGGGAAGCTGCAGCCCCACCATGGCAGGGGAGCAGCGGGGTATCACCTCCAAAGTTTTATACTGGAGCACACATTGTGTTGAGGAGCACAAAGGGGTTTGTCTGTGAGGGCGTGGGCAAGAGCCTGAGTGTTGTCCATGGACTTGATGGCTTCATCTTCCAACACAGCATTATCCAGGACACAAACCAGGATGGCTTTATCCAGCGGGCAGTCAATGCCTCCAATGCCTACGCCAGCATCATTGAAGCTGTGAGGAAAGCAGAGCAAGCAGCCCAGGATGCTGATGAGGCAGCCAGCGAGGCCCTGATGGTACGTGCTGTGGGGAGCCCTGTGAAGACAGGCAAAAACCAAACTCCCTTCTGATACGTGGGCTCTGTGCCTGAGAGCAGAGTCTGCCACAGCTGGGGCCAGTCTCAGTGTCTGGGTCTCCCTGTCACACCTGACTGCAGTTGTCTGAACGAGCATTTTTGTGTGCAGTCAGAGCCAGAGACTTGAATCCCTCTTCAGAGTCCCCTGTTTGTTTCACAGAATGTCATATCAGAAAACCTCGGGGCCACCTCTAGAACCCTGAAGAGGAACAGTAGCAGGCTGGAGGAGGCTGCGAGGAGACAGCAGAGCAAACTCAATGGGGGTGAGAGAGGCTCCTCTCAGGATCTGATGTCCTTTGCACTGGACTGAGCTGCAGCAAACAGCATGTGCATTTCTTTAATTGCAGCTATTAAAGGCACTCTGCAGACAGCAAAGGACAAGCTGGCTGACCTCCGTGCGAGGAAGGAGAAGCTCCTGACCCAGCTCCAGTCTGTGCAGGACATGTTGGGCAGGGAGCAAGGTTTGTTCTGGGGTAGCTGGACTGATTCTCTTTGCTCCCTTCTTCGTGCACTGACTGTGATCCAAGGGTGCTTTCTCCCTGCTCCTGGACACCTCAGAGATACTTCTTTCTTCGCAGAGGACACAAAGGACACAATCCAGAATGCCAAAGCAGCTGCTGCTGAGGCCAACGAAACAGCTGCAAGAGTGGAGGATACCCTGAGCACCATGAAGAAGAACCTGGATGAGTGGAAAGACCAGTATGGAGGCCTCCGAAATGAAGACCTGAACCAGGCAGTCCAGGATGCCAGGAAATCTGGTGAGTGCTGAGGCTGGTGTGCTACCAGGGCTGAGTCTGATATGAGCCACTGCATGCACAGATACCCCCAGAGCATTTTTGAAAGCTGTGCTTTTTAGCTCCAGGTCAAGAGCAAAGGGAGATAGGCAATACCGGATGCTTTAAGTCCTGGCCCTTTCTCTTTCCTCTCCTGCAATGTCTGTATCACATGTAGCTTTACTGCAGGAGGCTGCATGCACTAGAGCATTCCCAGACCTCCCTCAAGGCTGATGGATTTAGGGGGATCTCTCTGTGACTGCTCACAGCTACCACTGCTTTGACTTGCATTTCCCAAACTGCCTGAACTTTGCATTTCCCTTCCTCGCTCACCTCCAAAACTCCTGGCTCCTCGTCAACCCCAGTGTCCAGCCTGGAAAGCACCATCCCCCTGCTGCTGGAGAAGCTGAGCAGCCTGGAGAACAGGAGGAACAAAAACGCCACCGTGTCGGAGAACATCGTGAGGATCCGGCAGCTCATCACACAGGCGAGGAACGCCGCCAGCAAGGTGAGCTCAGGGGAGGGTGAGGGCTGGGCACGGTGTGCTGGGGGCCTGGGGTGGAGCAGGGCTTACCTGGGCATGCTTACCTGGGGGTAGCATGCAATAAGGAGGGTGTTCGGGGCCACAAGGCAGGGTCCCTTTCTCATGGGATTTGGTAGAACTGGCAGTGACCAGACAGGTGGCAGTGTGTGCAGTGCCACAGGGCTGGATTTCTCTCCCTACAGGTGAAAGTGCCCATGAAATTCAATGGCAGCTCAGGGGTGCAGGTCCGGATGCCCAGCAATCTGCAGGATTTAGCAGCCTACACATCCCTCAAATTCTACATCCAAAACCCTGAGCCCAGGAGCCAGCAGGACGAGGCAGAGGAGGGGCGGTTCGTGTTGTACCTGGGCAGCCAAGAGGTGAGGTGGGGCCAGAGGGTGGAGTGGGCCCTTGTTGCATCAATGATGCCCATGCCTGGACATCAGCCCCTCACCTGAATATCTTTGTGGGGAGCACAAAGCCCCTGGATGCAGCTGTCAGCCTGGGTGGGGAGTGGAATCGTGGCTGTTTGTCCAGTGCAGCCCTGGGAGCATCAGGGAGAGCTCCTGCCTGTCCCAAATGCCAACATGTGGCCCCGTCTCTCCCTGAGTTCAGGCCACTGGAGACTACCTGGGCATTGTGCTCAAGGACCGCAGAGTGCATTGGATCTACAAACTGGGAGAGGAGGAACCAGCCTCCCTGAGCGTCGATGAGGATATTGGAGAGCAGTTTGTCACCATCAGCATCAACAGGTAGGGCCTTTGCTCAGGGAGGGCAGGGTTTGCTCCTCTCTGGGGGTCTCCCCTGGTCTTGACCATCCCTCCTTGCTGCAGGATCCTGCAGTACGGGCACATGTCGGTGATCGTGGAGAGGCAGAGGGTGCACGAGATCAAGGGAGACAGCGTGGCCAAGGGAGAGCAGGGGCTGCTCAACCTGGACCCACGCAACGTGGTCTTCTACGTGGGGGGCTACCCCTCCAGCTTCACGGTGAGGCAGGCAGCAGGGAGGGGGGAGCAGGTTTTAGGAGGTGTCAGCGATGCCTTTGGAGGTTCTTACGGGAGGGGAAACCTGTTTAACTGTTGGGTTTCATTCCCAGCCTCCTCCCGCTCTGCGCTATCCCAACTACCGCGGGTGCCTGGAGCTGGACACGCTGAACGAGGAGGTGGTGAGCCTGTACAACTTCCAGCACACCTTCGAGCTGGACACCACCGCCGAGAAACCCTGCGCACGGTGGGCACCGCACCCGGGCCGGGAGCAGCCCTGCTCCAAGGCACCTAGCTCTGCTCTGCTCGCTCCGTGGCTTGGGATTGATGCCTCTGGTGTGTCTCAGGTCCAAGTCCACGGGAGACCCCTGGCTGACGGACGGCTCCTACTTTGATGGCACCGGTTACGCGGAGATCAAGTTTGAGAGCCAGTTCGGCACAACCAAGCGCTTCGAGCAGGAGATCCGGGTGGTCTCCTACAACGGCATCATCTTCTTCCTGGAGAACCAGGCAGGTGCTTGCTCCCCTGGGGAGCCTTCATCCCTCAGTGGACAATCCCAGGCCTGTTTGCAGGCATTCCCAGTTCAGGACACTTGGGAGAGGAGGGCTTTGAAGATCTCGGGGCTGCTTGAAGCAGGATTTCAGCACTATTGTTAAAAGCCATGAGAGGACTGGACCTAAATCTCACAGCAGTCACTTAGCTGGTGCTGGAGAGGCTTCCCAGAAGAAGACCCTCCAAGCCAGGCCAGGGTTCACTGGGGCAGGCAGTGCTGCAATGAGCATTTCCAGCTTGCAGTGTTATCCCTGTGCCCCAGCACAGGGTTGCTGTTTGAAGATAAATCCCAAATAACTGTGACCAGGGCACTGGAAGTGGGACCTGCTGCCACCAGTGCTAAAGGGCAGATGGGCTCAGTGCCCCAGCTGCATCCTGGGCACCTGCTGAGTGTCCATCCTGCCTCCCCCAGGGTCAATTCCTGTGTCTGGCCATCCGGGATGGGAAGCTGGCTCTTTACTATGATTTCAGCTCTGGCCTGGAGATGGCAAAATCGAGCAACTCCTCCTCCCTCACCATCAGCAGCACCACGAACAAAGCGGTAAGAGGTAACGGGGCTCTGTTGGAGGGAGGGCTCCTCATCCAAGGTGGGGAGGCACATGGACCCTTGTTCTTGAGGAGGGAAGAGCTGCAAGAAGTTTTTTGACTTGAGCCATTAACTTGATGCTTTGTCTTGCCCTCTGCAATGGAACTGCCCCAGACTGACAGATCATTTCTCTGTTCTGTCTCCAGATCCAAATTTTCCTCCTCAAAATGAATAACAAGAAGCGCATCCTGGTGCGGGTGGAGCGCCTCACCATCTTTGTGGTGGAGCAGGAGAACTCCCTGGAGAACGCTGTCTCCTACTACCTGGGGGGTGTGCCCCCAGCTGTGCTGCCCCCCAGGTGGGTCCAGCCTGCAGTGGGGTGGGACAGTCAGGGTGTTCCCCTCAGTCCCTGGTGGTGGCTCTGGCCCTTTCTCAGCCACATCCAGGGCTGTTGGAACCCTGCTGAAACTGTGGGGGAAGTTTTCCTCTCCCTGTCCATCACCCTGAGCTTTTAAGGATGGTAACTTTTCCATCTCCGGTGAGGGATGAGCTGCTGGTGGGCATCACCAAGTCCTACTTTGCCGTGCTGCATGCTTTGGAGCAGCCAGACACTGGAGATACCTGTGACCATCACGATTCATTCCCAGGCACTTTGCCTGAAGAGCTGCAGGGCCAGATCCTATCCAGGGCTGTGTCCTGCCTGGGGCTGTCCTTGTTAACACTGTCTGCTTCTCCTGCAGTTTGAAATCTCTCTTCCCCACGGGTGGCCCCATCCGGGGCTGCATGAAGGGCTTGAAGGCTCTTGGCAAATACGTTGACCTGAAACGCATGAGCACCGTGGGCGTCAGCTACGGGTGCACCTCGGACCTCCTGGTGAGCACAAAGCCCTGGCAGCCTGGCCAGCCTGCTGGGGAAGGGTGTGTCAGGGAAAGGGAGCGCAGGACCCCCAGGACAGGCCCCATCTCCCCTGATACACACAGAAACAAGCATAAACCTCCCAAGTCCTCAGTGCGGAGGGGTCATGGTGAGGTGCTTGCTCCATATGGCTGGCCATAGCAACAGCCAGACCCAGGAAGGAAGCAGAGCTCCTCACTCATATCCCAGCACCCCAGCAAGGCCAGGGCCAGGCTCCCACCTTGTCTCTGTGCTGTCTCTCACAGGTTGCCCGCTCGGTCAGTGTCCACGGCCACGGCTACCTGACCCTGGCTCTGACAGATGTGCCAGGGCTGCGGGACTTCTACAGTGGCTTCAGCTTCCAGACAAGCCAGCATGAGGGGCTGCTCTACCACCACTCCACCCAGGTAGGCACCTGCAGGCCCCCAGATATCCTGGCGGTGGGGCTGCTGGGGACAGTGCTGCTTCCCCTTGGGAAAGAGGGGATTTTGGTGGGGCCAGGATGTGAATCTGCAGTGAGATCTGCACCCTGAGCTCCTGGAGGGCAGCGGGGAACTGAGCTCTTCCTTGGGGTTCTGCTGCTGAGCTGCTGGGTGATGCTTTCTGCAGGAGGGGACATGCCAGGTGTCCCTCCAGAGGGGCCAGCTGGCCTTGAACCTGCTGGGAAGCGAAGTCACCACTGACAGTGCCTATGCAGATGGCAGGGCCCACTACGTGGCCTTCTACAGCGACGCCCATGGGTACGTGTCCTGCTGTGGGTGCTGCTGGGGGGCTGGGGTGCCCACAGTGTCCTGCTGAGCCCTTGCTGCCACCCCCAGGGTCCGGCTGTACGTGGACGACGAGCTGCAGGGCACCAGAACAGGCCCTGGGCCCAGCAGGCGGCAGCGGCGCCAGGACAGGCGTCGGCTCTTCCAGCTCGGGGGGTCTCCAGATCCAGGTGCCCTCAGCAACCTCACCGGCTGCATCGGGAATGTCTTCGTCAAGCGGTGAGCGACTCCGTGCCACGTCCACACAGCAGGGCTCAGCCCCTTCCCACCTCCCAGCTGGTGTGACAGGGACCTTTTCTCCCCGTGTGTAGGATGTCAGAGCCACAGATGGTGGTGGACCTGCAGCAGAATGTGGAGAGCATCAATGTCACCATGAGCTGTCCCTTGGGCGAGCAGTCACAGCAGCTCAGAGTCACTCCGAAGAAGGACAGGCGGAAACCCAAGGTACCAGCTGCTGCCAGAACTCCCCACATCCTCCTCCTCATCCTCCTCAGATGCCACTGCTCAGCTCTGCTCCCCTCACTCCATTCCCTGGTGCACACTGCGTAGGTGCCGGGCACGCCTGTGCCGAAGGGCCGCCGCCACGACCAGGATGGGCTGTGCCAGCTGCACCCCCAGCCCCGTGCAGCCAGGGGCACCTTCCGCTTCGGGGGGGCCCCGAGCAGCCGCTGGGAGTTTGATGAGATCCCAGCCTCCTTTGGGTGGAGGTGAGCCTCGCCCCGTGCCCACCCCATGCAAACCTGGCCCTGGGATCATGGCCTGGAAGCACATGCACCTTGCAGTGGCAGGAGAGCCGGGTGCTCCCATCACTCCCTGTCCCTGCAGGTCCCATTTCTCCCTGGAGGTGAAGCTGAACTCCTCCAGTGGGCTGCTCTTCTACGTGGCGGGCGAGCGGGGCTCCTCCATGGCTCTCTTTGTCTCCAACGGGCGCTTCGTCTTCCTGGTGGACGTCGGCAGGCGCCGGCTGCGCATCCGCAGCAAGGACAAGTACCGTGACCGGCGCTGGCACACGGTGAGCGGGGCGCAGGGCTCAGCAGCACCTCCCTGAACCACGTCAGTGCCCCTGCAGGGGTTGGCTCAGTGCAGCCCTGCTCTGGGTGTTGCTTTTCGATCGCACACGGGACACGGCAGTCCCAGGGGAGCAAAGGGGACAGTGAAACCACAGCTGGGGCTGGCTGAACCTCTGAGCTGAGGCCTCCTGTCCCTGGGTGCAGCCCTGGGGCTCCTCCCAACCCGGGAAGCCCCCAGTTTTGGCACTGACCTTTGCTCCTTGCAGGTCTTCTTCAGCAGAGACCAGAGCCGGGCCCAGCTGGTCATCGATGGGCTGCGAGCCCAGGGTGCTGCGGTGGCTACCACAGGGCTCTTCGTGGCCCAGACCCCCTTGTATGTGGGGGGGCTTCCAGCTGGAAAAGCCAAGGCTCACATACCGGTAAGGGCTTGGCAGCCCCATGGCATCACCCACTCTCAGCCTGCTCCCAGTCCCATGGCATCACCTCGTGCCTCCCAGCTTTTGCCCCCTGTGTGCTCAGTGGCCTCTCTCCACAGGCTGCATCAGCCTCCAGCTTTGATGGCTGCCTGAGGAGCCCACAGCTGGACGGGAGGCCCCTGGGTCCCCCCTCACGCGCTTTTGGGGTGACGCCGTGCTACGAGGGCGCACTGGAGAGCGGTGTCTTCTTCGCCGCGGGTGGCGGCTCCATCGCCTTAGGTACCCCACTGCAGCCTGGGACTAGGAGGATCACATTCCATGGGAATGCCCTTGGTCCTCTCCTCAGCAATGGCATTTCTCTTCCAGCTGATGCAGTGATGACTGAGCAGGACTTGGAGGTGACACTGGAGGTCCGTCCCCGCAGTGCCTCTGGCCTCGTCTTCCACATCGGCACGAGGAGAAGCCACCATCTCCTACTATACATGGAGGAGACCAAGGTACTGGGAGGGTGGCTTCCCCACAGGTTTTCAGAGGTGGTGGGTGTCTCCTGCCTGTCCCTCTCAGCTCTGCAGCTCTGACGGGTTTGTCTCACCCCAGGTCACTGTGAGAGCAAGCGCTGGGGCCGATGAGTTCTCAGCATCAGTGACATCCCCAGCTCTCTGCGACGGGCAGTGGCACAGCATTGCAGGTGAGGTGACAGCTCCCCTGGTTCTCTGTCTCTGCTCCAGCTCTGTTCAGCCCACATCTCCTCGGGGAGCTCAGGACAAGCCCAGGCTCAGCAATTTAAACCCTGTCCCCCTGCCATATGCACTTAATTTGGGAGTTCATAGCTGCCATGAGGTCAACTTCCTAATTAACAAGAATTCCTGCCTGATCTTAGCACTCTCAGCTCTGGTAGGCAGGAGAGACAGGTTGTTTTTCCACTTCATGGAGCTGCTGGCAAGGGCAAGGATGTGTTGGAGGACTTAATCCATCCTGGACTGTGTCCAGCTTAAAAAAGCCCAGTTTGCTTTGGTGTTGAGTGTCCAAAGTGCCTTGGTGTCCAAAGGGCTCACAGCTGGGAGCAGGGGTTGCAGGATTCACACCTGTACAGGAAACTCAGCCTTTAATGTAGCTGCCATTGGGCAAGTGCTGTTTTGCATCAAGCCCTTTTTGGGGTTGGGGGCACAGCTGCAGCCCCATCTCAGCACAGCTCTGTTTTAAACCTTGTTCAGCCAGCACAGGGTGAGGTTTTGGGGGAGATGGTCCAGACTCTGGGCATTTCCCAAGAGCCAGGCCAAGGCCCTTTGACCCTCCCAGTAGTTTTGCTCTTGCTCCAGCACTGGTGTAGGCTAGAGAGCAGAGGTGGGCTTGCTCCGTGGCTAAGGAAGAAGCACTGACTGTTGTTTTCTTTTGCAGTTACCAAATGGAAAAACATAATCCAGGTGGATGTGGACACAGAAGGCAACCACACAGTGGGACCCAGCCAGCCTCCTGCACCCAGCACAAGGGCAACCTTCTCCCTGGGAGGGCTGCCAGGTGAGTTGGGAAGGACGTGCTCCAGGAAGAAATACCCCAAGGACAAGGGAGCTATTATTCCTGGTGCGAGGAAGAGGTATTTAAGCCTTTGCCAGACTAATGCTTGCTTTTCCTTGTTTCTTCTGCAGAGACAGACAAGGCCAGCACAGGGCTGCTATTACCTCCCCTCCCTCACTACGTGGGCTGTGTCAGGAACCTGCAGATTAACCAGAGGCCTGTGGAGCTGCCTCAGGCCGGGACTGCCCGGGGCTCTGTTGGCCTGAAGGGCTGCCCCGTGCTCTGAGTGCCACATCCACGGACACCCTGAGGGACAGAACGCTGCTCGGCCCCGGCGTCGCCTCTCGAGAGCGCTGACCCTGCTCAGACACACTTATCTCCAGTGACTGCAGGCACAGGTCTGGGCCAAACCAGAGTGGCCACAAATCCCAGGGGAAGGAGGGCAGGGGAGGACAGCTGGGGAGAAGGGGACACTGGGGATGTTTCACAAATAGAACCAAAAAGTTGGAGTGGGATGTGGCGACAGGTGAGTCCTTCCTGGGTGGTCAGGGATCTGCAAGAGGGCTCGTGCTGCCCTGTGACCCATGATGGGAGCGTGGGCTGGAGCACAGAGCAGCCCTGCAGCACGTCCTGAATCCTGTTCCCTTCACCCCACACGCACAACGCACATAGATGTAGTTCACTGAACACTTGAGGCTGTTAATAAATGTCACAGACTGTCTGCTGCTAAAGGCTGCAGGCAGTTTCTGTTTTATAATAAATGCAATTAGGACAAACTGGATTAATTCCGTCGGTTTTGGGGTTTTATAAGCAAGGGCACATTTAACCTCCCTCCAAGGGCAGTCTCAGCTCACCTGCTACTGCTATACAAAGAGCTCTGCAAGGGGGAACTTGGACAAAATTCTGTGAGGAGAATTAGCATCTTCTGATCAGAGTAATTTATAAGAATCAAAAGAACAGAATAGGCTGGGAGAACTGCTGAGGGAAAGCAGAAAGGCACAACCACCACTGGCTCTGCACTTGCATTCAGCACTGGTAGTACACTGGCTAAAGTCCTGTTGTGTGAAGCAAGAAACCATTGCTTGAAAGGGAAGAAATGGAAAGGTTACCTCCACATCTGGCCAGGTGTGCAGGGTGGCACCTGGCCCCCACCTGCCCTGGCTCCTGCTCAGCCTCCCTCAGCCCTGGTGTGGTGCAGTCTCCACTTGAAGCAGCTTTTTTCTCCCAAGACACCCAGTTGACTCGTGCACTTACACGTCATATATATATTTGTGTGTGTATATATATCTCTGGCCACTTGGGGACAAGATCTTGCTTCTGAAATGGACTTGTAACTTATATCATTATATTGTGGGGTTTTTTATGAGGGGTAAATATTGTAAAATGGGTTTTTAACATGTCCATCTTAAATGTAATTATGACCTGTTTTTAAAGTTGTAGTATTAAAGATGGTCTTTGTAAATCACTGGTACATACTTTGGAGTCAAATAAAGTTTTATGTTACTCTCTTTCACTTTACCTGGGGAGAGTAAGCATCAGGCTGATGAGCTGGAAGAGGGGTAATCAGCACTGCAGGGATACTATACAGATTGGAAGGAACAGTATGGCAGATAAAGAAAATTCCTTTATTTGTAGATTTATATAAGCATAATATGAAGTTAGTAATCCTACTGCAGTTGCTTAAGTTAGTATCTAGGAATATGTGTAAGGAACAGCAAATAACTTAATCTAAACTCATATCTTCCTCTTCATCTTTCTTGTCCTTAGAGTCTCCTTCCTTTTGGTCTGACTTGACACTGTTCTGCATGGCTTTGGCAAAGGCTTCTACATCTAGAAGTTAAACACAGGAGTTACTGCATTTCCTGGGCTGGAGCTCATTGTCCACACAAGGTTAAAGCTTCATTACTTAGAAAGCAAACAGTTGCTTTTGTATGAATTAGCAGGGAGGAAAATTCCAAACATTAGTAACACACATCCAGATCTCTCTGACACAGTATTTTATGCACTTTAATTGTGCATGGGCATCCTAAAACCAGAATTCTTGCAGTAATGGGAGGGGTGCTAAAAGCTCATTAGGGAAAAGGGATACCCCCACTGCCAGAGCTGGCCCTGACTGTGTTCAGTGATTTCAGATGAATCATTAAAGACTCCCACAAGAAAGGCATTCCTGAACAAGGTGACTGTGACACCTCCAGAGTCTTCTGCATCTCTAGCAAGAAAACAAAGCCAACACATCTCTGCAGAGCCCCAACTTCTCTCACTGCACATCACACCTCACTTTGTCTGCTGGGAACACCTGTTCCTTGTAAACATCAGTGCAGGAGTCAGCTTGCAGGCTCAAGACACTCAGAGAGGGAGTCAGAGAGAAGCTGATCCTTACACCCCACACTCAGTGGTTGTGTGCAGTGCCAACTCCCCCAACAAACCCCTCTCTCCTGCTCCCACCAGCACCAGCACTCACCGCCTTTATTTGCTGCATCTACTGCCTCTGCAGGTAGCCCAAACTGGCTCATGAGTGGGCCCAGCTGTCCTGAAGCTAAGGCAGCACTGAACATGCTCAAAGCCTGTGGATTGGAGTCAACAACAAAATAAAGTTTGCATCAGATTCCTGCAGCAGTAACCCCAGGAGGAGAGCAGTCCTGCTAGGGCAGGGCTTGGGAACAGATATGCAATAAAATAACCACCAATTACATGTCCCTCACTTCCTTTTGTCTGCATTGAACTTGGTACAGTTTAATCTAAAACAGTTACTTAAGCTACTGAAATTTTGCAAATTGACAAATTTCAATCAATTGGTGTAAATTACTAGTTCAGATTGGTCTGTAAGACACCAGCTTTTATCACACACAGTGTCCTGCAATTAAGGACAGGTGTTTTAAGGGATGTAGTATAGTAACCATGAGCATCTCCTCCCTTCAGTCACCTGAAATCACCTTTAAGGAGCCATTTGGTGAAAGGGAATAATGAATTTGCTACTACTCCTGTAATTTGCCAGAGAGCATTTATAGTAAAGAGAAAGGTAAAGCCCAACTCCAAAAAAAAAAGTAAAAACCATTCCCATCTGCCCTTGAGTGACTGCAGGAAGAACTAATATTCCATTAAACCATGTCCCTCCTCCTTTCCACTTCTACTGAGCAACTTCCCACTCTGAACAGTGCCAGGAACCTGGAAAAGCAGGGCAAGGTGAATCAAGAGGATGGGAAAGGGGGAAGGAGGAGTGCACTTTTCCCCAGAGCCAGCATCTACCTGCTGGAACTGAGGAGACGTCAGGGTGTTCTGGATCTCTTCCGCAGTCTGCGGCAGGGATTCCCCTGAGGGAAGGTAAGGCATCAATCGCTCCTGAACTTCAGCGTTGGCCAGGATGGGAGCCATGATCTCGGGAGTCAGAACAGCTGCCAGGTCCACTGGGAGAAAACAAAAGGTTGGCCATTAGACTACACCCAAAACCCCATGTTTTTGTCATGCAAATCCAGTGATCTAGTCAGGGTCTGAGTTAAAACTTATTAGCGCACTGCCACCATGTTTTCTTCCTCTCAGTTTTGGAATGAGAGTAAGTCTCCTGAAGCAGTCAAAAACAGCATGGAAATTTAAAAAAAAACAAAACAAAAAAAAAAACCCAACAAGAAAAAACGGGAACAAAGAAATTAAGAGACCTTTCAAACCAATGTGGAACAGGACAGGACAGTAAAACAGCTCCAAAGGACTCCTGGATCCAGCAGCTGCCTGGTCAGAGCACTGTTACCTTGCTGTCCTCCTGCTCCAGATGGCACATTCATAGTAGCTAAAATGTTCTGAAGGTCACTCAATTGAATGGGCTGGGTTGGGCTCGTGGCTGAGCTGGTTCCATTACCCGAGCTGGGAACGGGGCTGGGACTGGTCACGGAGGCGGCCGCAGGAACGGACGGGGCAGGCGTTACACGGGTGGAAGAAGTCGTGGAAGACGGAGTCACTGCAGCCGACTGGCTGCGAGAGCTGGGCAAGATAATTAGGGTAATTAATCCCCTGCCAGAACCTCTTGTATTCTGAAAAGCTTCTTTTCAAACCCTTACAGTATGAAAAACTCCTACCTCATTTTAGAGAGGTAATAAGCAGCCTTGATTCCCACCATATTCCCCATTGAATAAGCCATGATTCCTCCCACAGCAGTGGCAAGTTCACATTACAAGAGCCCTGCAGGCCCAGGGCAGACAAGGCCTCCTACCTTGATGATGAACTGCTGGTTGGGGGTCCCCCACTCCCGAGCAGACTGGCCAGCCCAGGCCCCGTCAGTGCGCCCAGCCCACCTTCCGTGAACATAAAAGAAGAACAGGTTTAGACATTTATTTCTTCAGGTTTTCTGCACCTCTCTTCTCTGGAGAGGCTGCTCTTGTACCTGAAAGGTTTTATTTGCTAAAATAGAGGAGGGGGTGAAAGAGCCCAACCCACCCTCCCATTCTCCTTCTGTCAATTAACAGAATCTTCTTTTCTGATCCTGCATCCCCATTAGAGAGCTGAACATCTCAGAAATTACTCAATTTCTAGGTGTACACAAGGATGAAGTTACTCCAGTTCGTGCTGTACGTACATCACTGTAATACAGCCCTCTCCTCTTATCTGCTATACCAAAAAGGCAAAAGCCAACTTTTCTGTGAACTTTAAAACCAAGGCCCTCAGCAGAAGACCCCAGAGGCATCTCTGAGTGGCCACCACTCTCTCCTCACAGACCAGGGGTTTGCAGCTTCAAAGCTAAGGCAGAGATGTGGCCACAGAATCAGCCAAGCTCTTGAACACTTCGCAGGCAAAGGAAGGACAGCTCCACACACCAAGCGCTCTCCAGGGAGCAGCCAGCAGGAAATCAACACCCCTATGCCAAAGAAACCAGAATCAGCCTCATCCATTACCTATCCCAACTACCAAGGACTTATGGCAGGGTCAAGAACCTCAGCTGGGAAAAGGCCTGGCTGCTGGCCCCCTTGGAGTTGTCAGGGACTCAACTGTCCCCCTACAACTCCTTTGAGCCACATCAGCCAAACACTCCACTTCCCTTCAGCAGCTCCTTGCACCACACCTGATCATACACACAGAGCACCTGCATTTCTCACCCACCTTTGGGAGCACCTGGGAACAGAGGACAGAACAACAGCACTCGGTGAGCAAACCCCTGGCCAACTGCAGCTGCAGACCCTGCGGGTCAGAGTGAGCCCCTGCCAGTCCCTCCTTGTACAGGAACAATCCCATGGAACCAACACTTCCTGTCACTCATCCCAGAGCTTCCCCAGCAGCAGGCATGGCAGGTGAAGCTCACCTGGCTGCACCACACACTGCTCTGCTCCATTTCACGGTAAAAGTGACCCAGGAGCAAGAGAGCTCCTTTGGAGCTCTGCAGAGCCCCAAGAGATGCAAACCAGATGTGAAGAAGACAACATTCCCAGGAGAAATGACCCCCAGGAATTCACCACAACCACTGTTTGCAGCAGCAAGCAGATGGTTCTCCTTCTGTTACATGTCAATCTGGCTTATGGCTGGATGTAAAGGCAAGCAAAGAAGAACTGCTGAGGAAAAATGATGAAAAAAGGAGAGTCTCAGGATTATATGAAGCTTCAAGAGGAAGGTCTTTTCCAAACACATCCTAAAAGGCCAGATTTTTCCTACACTAACATGAGATTTGCATCTGAACATCCCACCAATATGAGACTTGCATCTGAAGCTAAAAAGACACCAGCCAGACCAACAAAAATGGACTTCTGAGCTTAAGCACAGAACCGTTGTCACTGCCATTTGTGTTCCTTCGCCTCTTTGCACTCGAGGGTCTGACCTGTCAGAAAATGCTCCTGGAGCATGGACAGCATTGAGAACAGACCACAGCAGGGACTCCAACACAGCCCTCAGCCCCTTCAGAAACCAGTAATTCCAGCTCTCCCCAGGGCTGCCCAGGAGAGAAAGCCCTGCCCTGAGCCTTGCCCCTGTGACTGGGGAGTGCTGTGGGGTGGGACCACTCCGACCTTCCTCTTCAACTCTTTCTACTTTGCACACAAATAGTCACTGAATCAGAGACAACACAAGCAATTCATCAGCTTGGTAACCAGCACATTCACCAGGAACAAATCACTGGTTTTCAGCCCCTGCTCCAGTGAATATTTAGGAAGAAGAAGAGAAGTAGAAAAAAAAAAAAGGGAAAAAAAGCTGAAGATTCAGTGCAGCAAGGAGCAGAACCACAGTTCCTTGCATAGCAAGCCCTGAGATGAGTGCTGTGTAGAATCTGGTACCCTTTTTCTGTCCCTGAGCTCATCTCTGAGGCAGGGCCTTGCCTTCTCACGTGAAGGAAGCGCTATTGAGATCAATAGCACTACTTGAAAATATTGTCAGGTAAGATTTAACCTGGCAGGAGAAAATACCATTTTGGCATAAAGATATTAAAGCATTTTACCAAGTCCTCCTAAGCCCGTTGGTCCGATCAGCTGCATGAGCTGGTTATGGCTCATGTTTCCAAGAAGGCTTTGCAAGCCACCCTCACCTAAAAACAAAAACATTCTGAAACACAACATATTCACATAGTTTTTTCACAGCACTCCGGCTCAAACAGCAGGAGATTAATTGGCATCACATTCTGTATGGAAAAACAGTTTCAAGTGTTTACTGATTCATGATCTTCATAAAAGATAAATGTAACTTGGCTTCATAAAGAGGTAAGACTCCAGAGAATCTACTGGAAACAAAGAGATTTCTCCTGGCAGTCTTAACTTTCAGCCTACACCTATTTTAACAGCACAGTTTATTCTGCTAAAACCATGTTTACACTTCTAGTATTAACATTGTCCCCAGCTCACCCTCCACAGCCATCAGGGATTTCTTCCTAGGGAATTCTAGGGGCTTAGTCTAGACATAAATTTAAAAAAAAAAAAAAAAAAAAAAAAAAAANAAAAAAAAAAAAGCCTCTGACATGAAGGAGCAGAGAATGGACTGTACCTCCCAGTGCTGAGAGCTCGTGGCCTCCGCTGGCATTCCCACCCAACGCCCCTGGCATGGGGGGATTGTTGAGATATTCATTCACCTTACGGCAGTGCTCCTCATCCTTGTCTGTCTTCGGCTCCTGCAAGAGAATTGCTCTTGGTATGAGTCACACTGGGGGTATTTTAATCCAAGACCTTTGTCTTTGGCTTCCCACAAACCTGCATCCAGAAGAAGAGTCGTTTTGATCCTGCCTTGAACTTCAATACATACACACGGCCTGTGGTGCACTGTGGGACTCTCTTGAACTCACAGTCATCAGGAAAAATAATCAAATCCTGGAAAGTGTGTCAGGAGAAACAAATGTTTGAGAAAACACATCAATATTCCTTTTCACCTCCCAAATCCCTCTGCCCTCCTCCACCAACTTTCTTCCATCTGCTCCTCAGAGCAGAGAGGATGTGGAAGTGCAGGTCTGTCAGTGACATTCTCACCCTTATTTGTCCTGGAGGAGCTTTTTCTGCAGTGCCAGCAGATCAGAACATGACATAACACCTCAGCACTGAAACACAAGCTCATACTCACATCCTCCACGTTGCCTGAAGTCCTGTCTTTCCAGCAGAAGTGAATGAGGGAATCATCGGTTTGCTGGATGTAAACAAGGCCTTTTCTCTTGTCTGGAGTTACAGTGCTGCCTTTCAGGGACATCTTCCCTGCCCGAAATTCTACCAGGTATTTGCTCGAGGAGCCACGAGAGCCTGGCACCAGGCTTGGAAATAATGCACCTGACGACATCCTAGCAAGAGAGAGAGCAGCAGGTGTGATGAGAAACCTTCCCATATCCTCTCTTCCCAATATCAAATTTCAACCTTTACCAGGTGGTTTCACAAAAGCAATCTGTCCCACTGCCTGCAGAATTCCAGAGTGATTCAACTGAGCTAAAGCAGAACCCTAGATGAAGACAGGAGGCTCTACAGCCCTCCACTAATAAAGGACAGCCTGTGTGCTGAGGCACTTGAAAATGAAGCCACCGTCCCCCGGCGCTTCCTTCTTCAGTTCTAACCATGGCTCAAAGCAGGAAGCCCTCATGTATCTTCAGACTGCGGCTGCAGCACCCCCGCAGAGCCCCACAGGCTGCCCCGTGCTCCACTGACCCTCACAGTGACTCCTCACGGCGACCCCCCGGCCCCCCTCCCGCACTGACCGACCCGCGGGCCTGGCGGCGATGCAGGGCCCGGCCGGCCCTGCGGGACTGTGCGGCTGTTCCGGGCTTGCGCTGCGCTCACAGCCGGGCCAGCCCCGGCCCCGCCGCTGGGCAACAGTCGGAGCCG